>JAWPEG010064503.1:983262-1041299 GCA_035771395.1 Myotis vivesi
GACCAGGCCGGCAGAGGGGGGCTGTGAGGGGCGACCAGGCCGGCAGAGGGGGGGCAGCAGGGGCAACCAGGCAGGCAGGTGAGCAGTTAGGAGCCAGCGGTCCTGGATTGTGAGAGGGATGTCCGACTGCCGGTGTAGGCCCGATCCCCAGCAGTCAGACATCCTCCGAGGGGTCCCAGATTGGAGAGGGTGCAGGCTGGGCTGAGGGGATCCCCTCCCATGCATAAATGTCATGCACGGGGCCTCTAGTCTATATATATAAAAGCCTAAGCGACCGTTATAACCAGTGAACCTGGTTGACTGGTCGCTATGACGTGCACTGACCATCAGGCAACAGATGTCAATGCAGGAGCTGCCCCCTAGTGGTCAGTGCGCTCCAACAACCAACCTCCCATGGCTGGCCAACCTCCTAAGATCCCGCCCCCTGGACTGGGCAAGACAGCCCCAATAGGCCCCAATCGCTGGCCAGGCCGAGGGACCCCACCCGTGCACGAATTCGCGCACAGGGCCTCTGTATGCAAATAAAGCTTAATCCTCCGGTTTTAAATGTTTGTATTAATTAGAAGTTAAGTCTTTGACTAAGTCACATAGAAAATCGGGTAATAGGCAGAAGAAATTACACTGCTCAGACAAATAACCTGGTGTTAATGCCAGTTTAGCAGTAATGCACACCATCTTGCATTTTATTCAAGATTGTGTGGACCGAGAGGTCTCTAGCTATAAAATTATGCAAGTATCCCTGTATGTCTAGTTAATATAAGCATATATCAACAGTATAAGAAATACATTATATTACTATATTCCAAATACATTTTATTTGCATTTTCTTTTCTAGTTAAATTTTATTGGGGCGACATTAGTCCACATGAACATATAGGTTTCATGACATTTTCAAATGTCAAACATCTTCTAGTGTTTTCTGGGGCCTCGGGGATACCTGCTGTCTGTTTTGAGAAGCACGTTTCCGTTTGCCCTGCCCTCTGTCCTGCACTGCGCCCGGCTGTGTCCGTGTGAATTAGGTGAACATTGTCCTCCTCATCTGACATGCAGTGTCTGCCTTCGATGTTTGGACAGAGCATCTACCTACACAATCCTTGCTCTTTGGAGGCAAGAGTTCTCCTCTTTGCTGCTCTTCCTAATACTAGTCACTCATTTGCTTTTATTTTACATAAAGGATGCCGGTAGGGAACAGCGGTGCATTGTAATAATAAAAAGAATTGTGAAAGGAACTGCAAAGAGTTATAACGGAAGAGGGAGTGTAGTTTATTCACATATCAAGGCAGGCCTGGCTGGGTGCTTTTTGGTTGGCACATCACCCTGATAGGCAAAGGTTTTGGGTTCGATGACTGGTCAGGGTACATACAAGAATCAACCAATGGGTGCATCAATAAGTGGAACAGCAAGCCAGTGTTTTCCTCTCTCTCTCTCTCTGTCTCTCATATCAATGAACAGAGCTCAAGGCAGGTGACTCCGGGTTAACAGTAGCTCTCTCTCTTTCCAGTTCACAAACACGCCTAGCAAAGACGTGCTCTTAGAAATTCTTCTTTGCCACTATTTTCATTTCCTAGAATTCCATCCTAGTCTCAAGGAAACTTGTAAATATTAATTTGATTGACAACCTGTTTTAAAATAATGTCCTGTCCTTTTTTGTTCTCGTGATGATATGCTGGCTTATATGGTAACGACTGTACAGCTGAGCAAACAGTGTTCCATAACACAGGTGGTGTTATGACGAGATCAGCCCCGGGAATATGAAGGTTAGAACCATCCAGTTCACCACACGTTGGTGGAGGATCCGGGGACAGAGTATAAACTGTCACCAGGTCTCAGCGAGCTTTACAAATATCGGTGAGTTACACGGTGGCACCGTGATGCTTTTACTCGCTGATATTTATTCCAGAGAAAGCAAGGAAGGCTGATGGGAAAGGCACTGCTGGGTTCGTATAAATTACTGCCAACTACAATTTCTCATTTGAGACAGAGGACAAAGATGCCACATTTCTGCCTGTTTCATGTCCTTAAATGAAGGAAGATGCTCTCACCTCTACATGACACTATATAGCTTTTGCCCGGCAGCGTGGCTCCATGGTTGAGCGTCTGCCCATGAACCAGGAGGTCACAGTTCCGTTCCCAGTCAGGGCACATGCCTGGGTTGTGGGCTCCATCCCTAGAGTGGGGTGTGCAGGAGGCAGCTGATTCATGATTCTCTCTCATCATTGATGTTTCTATCTCTCTCTCCCTCTCCCTTCTTCTCTGAAATCAACAGAAATATATAAAAACTTAGAAATTAAAAAATCAATAAAAAACCATATTAACCCCCCCCTAACCTATATAACTTCTCCCTGTCTGCACTTAGAACCCCTTTTTGAGTGAACGCTCCGTGCGTGCGGGAGCGGCTCTGGGCACGGTGTTCACTGGCCGGGCTACCATAGCACATGGTGATGCAGCTCAGAGCAGGTCCCTCCAGGGCGCTGAGAGCAGGGTCTTCACTCATAAAAGCATGGATAGGTCACGATGGGGACTGAGGGTCTGAGTGCTGAGGACGCACGCCTCGGAGGCCACAGCACACCCACGTCAGCCGGGGCCCGGGACTCCGGACCGGCAGTGCACGGAGACCCTGTGGGATGTGTTCCCATCCAACCCTGCAGCAGCCGCTGGTCTCTAAGGGCAGCTCACTCAGAGCGCCTCTAGGGCCGGAGGGCAACGAGGGCCTTCCACGGAGGCTGATACAGGTGCCGCTGGCCCCGAGCTGCACCGAAAGCCCTTCCTGAGAAGGTCGCCGGCTCCTGTGTGTGTCACTGCTGCTCTGACGTGTTTTCAGCAGCGAAAGGTGCACCGACAGCCAAGTGAACACCAGCTGTTTCTGAAACAACTCGAGCGTTTCTATTACAACGCATTTCTCCTGTCTCGCCACAGGAAGACACCTTTTTCCAAATTACATACGCTTTAGATCTGATCCCCAAATCACAAAACATGGAAATTTGGAGATTAGAATTATCGATGTTTACATTGTAACTTGGTCTTTACTGAGAAATGGATTCTTTACCCTAATTAAAAAAAAATTTTAAAGGGAAAACAGTCATGCATAGGTCGTCTTGGATCGTTCTGTTAGGAGCACACGAAGCCAGAGTGGTGTGCGCCCCGTCACTAAAGTCAGTGCTAACACGTGGCTATTGGGAGGCTAACTCAGACCTCCCTGACGCACAAGAAGGCTGCGACCCACAAAGAGAAATAGGAATGTGTTGAGTTACCTGCAATTAACGCCACTGATTGTATGAGCTGTCACAGCACTGCTGTTTTTTTAAACATGTTTTTATGGATTTCATAGAGGAAGGGAGAGAGAGAGAGAGAGAGAGAGAGAGAGAGAGAGACATCAGTGATGAGAGAGAATCATTGGTTGGATGCCTCTGCCTCCTGCACACCCCACACTGGGGATCAAGCCTGGAACCCCAGGCATGCGTCCTGACTGAGAATAAAACTGTGACCTCCTTGTTCATAGCTTGACGCTCAACCACTGAGCCACACTGGCTGGGCTCCTGCTGTTGTTTAAATCTCTGGCCTTTATTGACCCTGCACCTGCTCTTGCTTCTCAAATATCCACAGAGGTCCAACCATGTGGCCATAAAATCCTACACTTTTGATTCTGCAGCATCTGACTGTGTTCTATGGCACGTGGACCGGTGCACGTGGGTTGACCAGTACACCAGCACCATGCCGTTCGGGCCCATGGCTCACCCCTCTCTGACCCTGAGACGTTTGCCACGGTCCCGTCTCCATTCTGTTTTGCCTGTAAGAGGAACGTTCCTAGCAGGCAGGGCCCTGATATTGAAGGAACTCCGCCGTCTCACTGCAAGCGGCACTCCTGGCCTTCCCTCTCGCCCATGTCTTCCCTCTGTGCCCCGCCCGCGTGGCTGCTCTAACAGACTGCTGTAGCCGGGGTGTCGTGTTTATTTATTTCTCAGAGCTCTGGAGGCTGGGCACCGACGAGGGCCCTTCCCATGGTCCATTGGCGGCATCTGCTCAGAGTCTCCCCCGGCCAGAAGAGCAAGGGGACTCTCCAGCTCATTAATTACCAGGAATGAGGACTCCACCCTCCTGGCCTACCACCTCTGGCAGTGACTGTGACTGTCCCTCTCTAACTTTCCCCGAATTTCCCGTCAATTCCTGCAATGATGGCCAGGCTCCCCTTCCATCCCACCCCATTGGGTGAGGGTTTCCAGCTGTGAGTGTGGGAGGGAGGCAGACGTGGAGTCTCCAGTCTGGGGGACGGCTCACGTTTTAGTTGGATGGATGGATGGTCTAGTCCAATATGTCAAACTCAAAGGCTAACATGGGCCAAATAAATGAGGCATGCGGCCCGGGGGCTGTGAGTTTGACATGCGTGGTCTAGTGCAGTGGTCGGCAAACTACGGCTCACAAGCCACATGCGGCTCTTTGGCCCCTTGAGTGTGGCCACGAAGTTTCAATCGCACTGTACATGCACTCCCGCACGTGGTATTTTATGTAAGAGCCACACTCAAGGGGCCGCAGTTTGCCGACCACTGGTCTAGTCCCTGACCTGCCCTTACAGAGAACAAGCTTCTCCCCTCTGCTTCCCGTCCTTCCCGCTGCCGCTGGGCCTGGAAGCCTGTGCTCCTGGAAGTCGGACGGTCTCTGCAGTGGCCTCTGGGGGCACTGCCTGGCTCCCTGTTCTGCGTGTCGAGTGGCTCACGCATCCTCTGAGGCAGAGGACGTGCCCCGAGAGGCCTCCTCTGGGAGGCAGGCACCTGACTTCCAAACAGCAATGATCTCGAGGGCAAGCTTGACCTAAAATACTCTTGACCCGAGACGGCTTGGCTCAGGGGACAGAGCGTCAGCCTGCAGGCTGAAGGGTCCTGGGTTGGATTCCCATCAAGGGCACATGCTCAGGTTGCAGGCTCGCTCCCCATTGGGGGTTGTACAGGAGGCAGCTGATCAATGATTCTCTGTCATCATTGGTGTTTCTAGCTTTCTCTTCCTTTCTCTCTAAAATCAATACAAATATATTTTATAAAAATAAAATACATAAATAAATAAAACAGTCTTGATTCAGGGACCTGGCTGGTGTGCTCAGTGGATAGCGCATTGACCCACAGACTGAGGGTTCTCGGTTCGATTCCGGGTCAAGGGCATGGACCTCGGTTGCAGACTTGATCCCTGGTCGGAGTGCATGTGGGAGGCAACCAGTAGATGTGTCTCTCTCACCTCCATGTTTCTCTCTGTGTGTCTCTCACCCTCTCTTCCACTCTCTCTAAAAATCAATGGGAAAGTTATCCTCGGCTGAGGACTAACTAAAAATAAAAGCGTAAAATACTCTTGATTCAGGGCTACACACCCCTGGCCTCTGTGTCTGTGTGTGTGTGACCCAACAGGACCTAGTAGAACCATCTAGAAGGGCATGAGCATCTGTCCCACACGGCGCCTGCTGCCCAGACCACGTTCTCTCTCGGTGAAGTGGGGTGGAGGTGGCTCAAAATCAGAAAATGATTGACGACGACCTCGCTTTCCCACTGCGATGACATCATCATGTCAGACTGACAACGGAAACTCTCCTTGTGAGCTCAGAACGTGAAAGAGGCGAGCGAGGGAGGAAGATCCTGCCACGGGACGTGGGAGACCAGCGATGCTGGCCCCACGTGGCTGTGGAGCCTGAGCCCAGGACATGGCTGGCAGGCAGCTATCCTGTCTCTCGGCCTCTCTCACGTTCCCAAAATTACCCCTAAAGGTCTGCAGTGAAGGTGATGAAGAGCCGACAGATGAGCGTGAGAGGGCCATTAGAACCAGGACATTATGAGCACATATTGCTAAAATATCACAGTTTTCTTCCCAATATTTTTATAAGCCGCAATAATGTGTTTGAATGCATTAATACCTAACTTCGAAGCCTATGTATTATTAACGAGGGCTGGTGATGTTTATAACTTGCCAACTGTGAAGGGCCAGGAAGGGTCTGAGTTGCATTCCGATGAGATGGGAGGCCTGGCCATGCTGACTTCTGTCTTCCTGCCCTCACGCCTGGCTCAGGCCCGAGGGTGCCATTCACAGGTCAATAGTGAGACAGAAATCAAAGTGCCCTTTTATTTTTAGCTCAGCTGGTGACTAAGGCCCCAATTAAGATCCCAGAAATGTAAGGTGAAGTGTGGCTATGGCTCCTATAGGAGCAGGTCTCATCCTAACCACAGGCATGTCTCTGGACGTCTTATCACATCCCCCATTACAGGGAAGGAAGGAATGGCCAGTGACCGGGCCAGCACGCGGTGTGGGAGGGTGCAGAGGGATGGGCCTCCGAGCCTGTGTGGGGACGCCACGCTCCCCGCACAGAGGGGGTGTCTCAGCCTAGAAAGCCAGAGCCCACCAGGGCCTCGGCGTCTGGCTGGGGAGGTCCCGGACCCTCACGAGGACACTGGGGGGGTGGGAGGCAGGGGCCGTGCTTGGTCCTCTCATCCCAAACTGTCACATTCCCATCATCACGTGACTGTGTCAGCCATGCTCACTATCCTGCGTACACGTTTCAAGATGATGAAATTAAAAAATAATTTTCTTTGATGCATCATTCATCTTTCTTTTTCTCAAATAGGCTTTAAAATTAACAACTCATAGGCAAGCTCCGTAGTTATTGGGTAAGGTTGAGTGATTTGTTTTTAAGTTGTCTCTCTACAGTTGACTAGATGGGAGATAAGACCAATTAAGGGAGGCATTTAAGGCCTAGACATTGATAAATGTAGTATAGATATAGATATAGATACAGATATAGATATAGGTATAGATATAGATATAGACATAGACATAGATATAGACATAGACATAGATATATAGATTAGATATAGATATGGATATGGATATAGATATATAGACATAGATATATAGATTAGATATGGATATGGATATAGATATAGATATAGACATAGATATATAGATTAGATATGGATATGGATATAGAGATAGGTATATAGATTAGATAAAGATATGGATATGGATATAGATATGGATATAGATATAGATATAGATATAGGTATAGATATAGATATAGATATAGACAGATATGGATATGGATATGCATATAGATATGGATATGGATATGCATATAGATATGGATATGGATATAGATATAGATGATATAGATATATATGCAGATATAGATATAGATATAGATATAGGTATAGATGATATAGATATAGATGATATAGATATAGATATGTAGATGTAAATATAGATATAGACATAGTCATAGATATGGATATATAGTTAGAGATAGATGATAGATTTCTCTCCCCAGCTGATTTGAATATTCAGCTTTGATTGAGACCAACTATATATGTTTTTCATAAAAGTCATATTTATTAACAAAAATGATGAAAGTGCTAGTAATTAGAGATCTTGGAGATAAAGTAATTAAACATGTACGGAGAGAGGCAGGACTGTCTGAAACACTGCAGGTGGATCTTAACATGGACTTGAGTTCTGACCCTTCTCTCCGTGCGTGGGTGGTCTTTCGCAGTCGCCAAAAACGGATGGTTCTTTGCAATGTCCTGCCATTTTCAAAGTAGCAGAGCATAGTCACCGGGGCAGACAAGCCAGGATAGTGCCACATGAATGTGTAGAGACTGAAGAACTCCCACTTTCTGTTACATCACATACCCATCTCCCTTCTTTTCACATATACATGCGACTTACTTGGCATCTGACTGTCCTAACAATAATCCACAAGGCACGTGCTTACCTTAGCAGGAGTCTTAGTCCAGCCTTTTAAAATGTTACTGTTATTCCGGCACAGTTTTGGTTTCTAGACATGTTGTGAGTTTGCCCATTTAACCAGCTAATAGGACTTTAAGGACGAATCGCAGGAGCAGTGAAGAGTGGTGGCAGGCCACACCTTTAACCTAGAAATGTCCCCCACCATCCCCCCACCACAGCTTCCAGGAGAGAACCTGCCCCTGCCCTGCAGCTCTGAGAACCCGAAGCTTCATGCAGCAGGTCCAGGGGTCAGCGCTGGGCACCGGGACAGTGGGTGGAAGTGACGCAGCCTCCACAGCTTCTCTTTGGGGGGCCCTTGCCCTAGAGAGTGAGGCAGGCAGGTGCGGGGTTGGGGGGAGCCCGCAGGTGTGAGCTGTGAAGGTCCCCAGGGGATCTGGCCCTTGCCCCTGAGGTCACTGACCTTAACCAGGTGTCCTTGGCTCCATGCCCCAGTCTGCTCTCCCGGGCCTCCTGCTCACAGTCCCTGAAGGCCAGACCGTTCTCCCTGAACCAAATTCTCCGCAAGAGTGCCCACCGTGGGGCTGTATTGATATATCTTACTCTGACCCTCTCGCTGCAGGGGTGGTGAGCCCAGGGCGGGGGGACGGATGCTCACATCCACACACGTCCTACCAGGCCTGTTCCTTCCCTTCAGAGCCCCTCCTGCAAAAGGAAGTCCATCTGCTCGCTCCCTTCTCCGAGGGACGGCCCCCGTGACTCACACTGAGTCTCAGCTCCAAGGGGGAGCGAGAAAGCTTAAGGGGATGCCCCCTACCACCTGGAACCTTCCACCAGAGGGACCTGAGCTCCAGAAAGCTGGGCCTCCGGAAGGTTCTACAAACGCCTCCTAAGGAGACAGAGTCTCCACTTCCACGGGCCCCATGTGGTCTTGGCTCAGAATAACAATTCTCTTTTTATAATTATTATTTTTTAATATATTTTACTGCTTTGTACAGGGAGGGAGAGTGAGGGCTAGAGAGTTAGAAACATCGATGATAGAGAAACATCCATCAGCTGCCTTCTGCACGGCCCCCACTGGGGATCGAGCCTGCAACCAAGGTACATGCCCTTGACTGGATTCTACCCCGGGACCCTGCAGTCCGCAGGCCGACACTCTGTCCACTGAGCCACACCGGTCAGGACAGAATATCAGTTCTTACAGGTTCAGGTTGATTCCGCCTAAAATGCACCGAGCGAGTCTAGAACAGGACACAGGCACTCAAATCGCTACGTTGTTGTGTTTTTCTTTCTCGGTTTAATGGTTTTTGCACCTCGTGTGCTCATGCATCCGAACATGTTTTTCCCAGTTGATAGTTTTAAAAAGCAAATGTGTGGTATGTGGCGTGCTTTCTTTGTCTGGTTTTAAATCCAGGAGAGGCAGCCGAGACCACCTCTGACAGGTGGTCGTGGGTGGGAGGGAGCAAGCGGTGATTCAGTGGAGGCGCAGCGGGCACCGTTGCCGCGCGGCTCCCCCAGGTTTATGCTCCTGAACATCAGAGCCGCCTGGGCGCGCGGCTGCTCTCCCGCCATGTGGACCGGGCGGATCATGAAACTTCACTCGGGAGCTTCCGCCTCTGGGTGCCACCGCAGTCGGCGCACATGCGCTTCCAGGATCCGAGAGGACGCTGTGTGTGTGTGTGTGTGTGTGTGTGTGTGTGTGTGTGTGTGTGTGTGTTGTTGCTGTTGTTTGGGAAAGGCTAGCAGCACCACACCCAGAGGAGGGAGGCGGAGAGACCGGATATGGAGGAAACGGCTGTGGAGAAGCAGGCGGCCTGTGGCAGGTGATGAAGGGGCAGGTGGTCCTGGGCGGGGAGGTGTGGCTGGGCCCGGAAGCACTTTCTTCAGGGCTGCTGGCCTGGCCAGCTGCGGCTTCATGCTCTTACCGGTGGGAACCCTGCCTGCCTCCCCCACTGCCCACCATCTCCATGTGCAACGAGGAAGGACTTAGCTCAGGGATCGGTCAGTGCTAGACCCGCTCACGGAGCCGTGTGTTTATTTTATAACCACGGCTGTTACCTCCACCAGCTCATGTCAGTGTTAGAGTTCGCAGCCCCCCCTGGGGGCTGAGCAGAGCGGGTTCTGCTGACCTAGACTTGCCTGAGCCAGGCCTGTGCCCACAGGGTCGGTCACCACTGGCCGGGCTGCAGCGCCAGGCAGGACATGGGCGTGAGCCAGGCCAGGTGCCATGTGTGAGAGGCACCCCTCCCAGAGACCCAGCAGGTCTGCGGGGGCCCACCCCCTGTTGCCTAGCAATGACCTGGGCCTGCCCCTCTGTGGCCAGGGCTTCCCAATGACCCCTAGGCCTTCCCAGTGATGGCTCTGGAAAGTGCAATCCTGACCTGGACCGTCAGGCGCGGGCCACCTCAGCTCTCTCGCTTGAACAGGCCCGTCCTGTGGGGTGTGGCGGATGTGGGCTCCAGGCTCTGAGAGCCAGGACGCTCAGCAGACAAGACCCCAGCCCTTCCTGTGCCCGCCCCTCCGTGGACGCCCTGGTCCAGGGACAGGCGGCACAGCCTTTGGGGGCCATGGAGATGCCCGAGAGCAGCTGCCTGGATGCAGGTATGTACACTGGGCACCTGGGATGCAGGTATGTGCGCTGGGCACCGGTGAGTGAGCTGCGGGCGGGGCAAGGGGTGACCTGGGACCCTGTCCCATGAGGATCTCCCAGAGCTGGAGGACCTGCTGGAGCCCTGGCGTCCTGAGCACAGGAGCTGGGGGGACCCACCCCCACAGCATCTCCGGGGTCTGCCTGTCCCCCTGGGGTTCAGGAGTGAGAGCCGGTCTGTCCTCAGACCCACATGATGCTGGGAAGGCCCCGTCTTTCGAGGGGCAGGACATGTGGATTGGGTGTGAGGATGTCGCCCTGCTGGCTGGGCCGTGGGCGGCGATTGTGGACGATGGGTGACGCCATGGAAGGGCAGGCTGCCTCTCGGCCTCAGAAGTGGCGTCGGCCACACTGTCCCGCTGGAACCGTGGGTCCCGGTGACCTCGGGCATGAGTGTCCTCCTTGGTTCACGGAGGGAGGAGGTGGTGAGGGTGACACGGTCTGTGGTGGGGATGGAGGCCCGGAGGTGACAGCCTGGGGATGGGGGAGGGTATCAGGCAGGTCCCCGCAGGCCCACACGCCTCCAAATCTGATTGACAAATAAAGAAGCAGCACAGGCCCAGGAGAGGCGAGCGGACAGCGCAGCCAGCGAGCCCCGCACAGTGAGGTTAGCTGACACGTGCGCCCATCAGCTCCAGGTGGGGACAATTCCAGGAAAGGCCCCTCCACAGCTGCCCCGGCATGGCTGCCGCGGTTCCAGGTTGTTCCTTCAATTTGGAAACAGATCAGATGAGCTCTCAGAGGTGTTTCTGGAAGGAGCTCAGCTTCCCCGTTTGACCTGCTGTCCAGAGGGTGTGGTCAGACGGACCAAGAGTGGGTGCACTTGCTGTCCATCTCTCTCAGGGGACATGCTCTTGGGGTTTCCTGACTGGGATCTGGTGTGTGAATAGACCTGCGGAGGGTGACCTGCACGTCCGTGCACAAGACACAGAGGGTTGTACTGCGGGTGTGGCTTTAAAATGTGCCCCAACTCTGCCTGAACTCGGTGCGTCTGGCCCTTTGAATGTTGATCCTTCTGATGTGTGTAGAAAGAAGTTATCTTACTGAGGCTTAAGTTTGCGTTTCCCCGATGGTTAGTGATGCTCGTGTCTTCGTGTGCCTGCTGGTGGCTACGAGAGCTGCCTTTGCCACAGTCTGTGAACGTCTTTCCCACTGATCTAGGCATCACGGGTCATTTCTCCCAGATTCATTCCCTCAGTGGAGCATTTTGAATGATAAGTGGTTCTTTCAATCCTGACAAAGCCCAGTTTACCAACATTTTATTTTACGATTTCCTGCAAAATAGAAGAAATATATGCATATTCTGATATCACAAATATTTTCTTCTATGTTTTTTTCTAAACATTTAGTAATTGAGCTCATTGTTGGTCCATGTTCCATCCTGAGTTATTTTTCCTACGTGATCTGCATTAGGTCATACATTGATCTATTTGCACGTGGCCATCCAGCGTGTCTGGACCATTTTGACAATCAGTGTTCCATATAAAGTTGATTTTTTGCGTGTGAGGTACGTGTTGATGCTGGGGGTTTGGAATTCAGGTGCCTGGCATCGTGTTGGAAAGGGCTTATTTTCCTCCCTGGATTGCCTGGACACCTTTGTTGAATCGATTCCTGGTCCATGGGGGGGACTCTGTGCTCTCTGTTGTCTCGTCGATCTGTTTGTCCTTTTGCTGGATTGGTTGTCATGGCTACAGACTCACACTTGTTCAGGGTAATAAGAAATAAAAATGTGTAAATATGAAAATAAGTTTACATTTTCCTGCCTCCTGACACAAAATAATACTCATGCAAAAAAAAGGTGCAAGAAACGCTGCTTAGAAATTGGTCTTTCTAGTACCTTTTCCCTGTCAAATTGCTGGGTCGCTTCTATCTCCTCATGGATCTTGGCTGACATGTTGACGGTACATTTTTTCATAAATGTTCTTTATCAGTTTGAGGGAGTTCTCCACTGTCACTGGCTTGCTGACGGTTTTATTATGAACGTGTTAAACTTGTGAAATGGTGATCCTGCATCCACTGAAATCATGGTGCCTTTTAATTTTTCTATTAACATGGTCAGTTACATTGATTTGTGTTTTTGTTTTATGTTGGTCCAAACTTTCTTTCTAGGATAAGGGTCATAGATGATTTTGTATGTCATTGGGTTGAACTTCTTACATTTTATCATGAATTTATGTGTATGTATGTGAGGGATTGTAGTTTTTGATATTTTGGTAACCTTTTCCAGGTTTTTGCTGGAAGGGTTGGGGCAATCTCTACAAAATGGAATAGGACAGTGTTCCCTTCTCTGCAGTTTCTTATAAGTACCACGCGCTAACCGATTGCGCCACTGGAGCTCCTCTGCAGTTTCTTAAAACATTTGTGCAGTTGGTGTTGTTTTGACAAATTTCAACAGGGAAACATCTGTGTCTAGACTTTGCTTTTGGGAACGTTTTTGTAAAAACTTCAATGTATTTTCTTAATGTAGTGCTATTTAGATTTTCTATTTCTTCTGGTGTCGATTTTGGCAAATTGTATTTTTCAAGATATTTACCCACTTAATCTCCTTCATCAAAAATTTGTTAAATGCACTAATTTAAATCTTCTTAAGGTCTATAGAGTCTGGGGTGATAAACCATTTTTCATGTTGATATTGATAATTTGTATTCTCTCCCTTTTTAAAATTTTCTTGATTTTTCGAAGACCAAACTTTAGCTTTGTTATATTCCCAATTATCTATTTTTTGTTTCACTCATTTTGTTTTCCCCAGTTTCGCTCCTTCTACCTATTTTGGTTTATTCTGTGTTCTTTCTAGGGATTTAAGGTAGAATATGAGGCCACTGATTTAGCTCTTTCTTCTTTTATAACATCAGTATAAGCTTGTAACCATGCCCTATTTGTGCCGTATGTTTTCTATTCATTTAGCATAATACATTTTTCATTTTATCTCATAATTCCATCTCCGACAGATGAAATATTAAGAAGAGTGTTGTTTGATTTAGAATATTGCAATTTTACTGCAGTTCACTTCTCATTTGAGACTTTTGTCTTCAGAGAATACACTGTGCTTGATTTCCATCCTTTTATATTCGTTGAAGCATGTGTATTTTATCAACTCGGGGTAGGTTTTTCATACTTGAGCCATTACTCCAGGGAGGAAACCACCACTCATGACCATTTACTACATTTTAGACTGTACAAGTCGCTTAACTTTTCAAAGAATATATATAAGTATGATTTTTTGTTTTAAATATATGTATGCGTCTATGTATGTATGCATATATGTATATATAATCTATATTTATTGAAACAGAATAGATGTTTCTATTGAGTATTTGTCATTAGCATAATTTTATTCAGTACTTGGTTTTGCAAACGCTCCTGGGCAGCGTCTAAAATTACTTTCTGAACACCAAACACAGTTGACACAGGGCTTTATAGATTTACTATTACAAAAGGAAAACTTAACCAATAATATAAATCTTCTATGAACTCGCCCTTAGTGATTAGAATTTAATAAAATGTACGTGGGAAATAAGTGTTTATGAACATATTTATGCTGCCTCTTTTGGCTCTCTATGCAAATCTCCCAGTGTATAAAATATTAATCTAAGTCATTTAACATTTTTATCTTATTACCTTGATAACATTTAAACTATTATTATTATTTGTCCCCAAATAAGGAAGCAAATAATTTAGCTTTATTACGTAGTTACTTAATCCCTAACAAATGTGTTCCGCACCAAATCTGTCATGTTGAGTCCCGTGGAGGCCAAGATGGTTAGAACATGCCTGATTTTCCAGGAGCTTCCACGAGAGGACATGTGGTCACGCAGAGGCAGGAGCCACGACTGCTTAACTGGCATGTCTGTCACTGAGTCCACATGGAGTCCCTGTGGCAAAAACACAGCTGCCTGTGGGGCTGAGAGCAGGAAACTCTTGCGTGAGTTCTTTAGGGTACACCTAGGGCAGGTGTGTAGTCCTGGCCTGAGTTCTTCAGGTGGAGTCTTTTCAGATGGGGGATCTGGATTGCCACACAGAACAGAGCCGATGAGCGGTCTCCAGTTCTTTTGTTTGTTTTAGGGGATGGGGACCTCTTGGTGGCACTTCGCAGCTTGGCAGTGTGTGAATCATCAAATCCAGGTGAATTTGGTAGCGGCCTTGTCATCAGTATGTATATTCTGATGAACTTGCTATAGGTCCTTAATGCTGCTTAAAGACAAATCTACCAGCCCTGCCCTTGTGGCTCCGTGGTTGAGCATCAACCCATGCACTACGAGGTTCCCGGTTTGAGTCCCAGGCAGGGCACATGCCCAGGTTGCAGGCTTGATCCCCAGTAGGAGGTGTGCAGGAGGCAGCCAATCAGTGATTCTCTTCATCATTGATGTTTCTATCTCTCCCTCTCCCTTCCTCTCTCTCTAAAATCAATAAAACCATATATTTAAAAAAATAAAGACAAGCTGACAGAGTGTTCTTATGGAAATAAGAGACCAGCACATTGCAAACAGTTTAACGAGTCAGCGCTGTACTTTTGTCCATTCAGTTGATAGACGTTGACTGCATGGGACCAGCTGTGCAGGCATTGGTCTGGGCACCGGCATAGCCTCATCCATGGCTGGACCCTGTTTCTCCCCCCGGGTGTTTGTATTTAGCTGAGCATTTCCTATGAAAAGAGACAAGAGCTTCCAGAGCTCTTGATCCAGAAGGAATAGTCTCATGGATGAGACAAATGAGTGACTTTTAAATCGTGGGAGCCAGTAACAAGATTTCAATAACGATGAGTGTGGAAATTCAACAAGGGAACAGGGGAGGGCATCCCTGGGGTGGTCGGGGAAGATCCACTGAGTGTGCCCTGTGAGCTGAAGTCTAAACCATAAGACATTAGCCACATGCCACCTGGGGAGGGGTGTTTTCAATGCGAGGTCACCAACCCCGTGCCCGCGATAGCAAGGGGCTGCCTTCCCGCCAGGGTCTAATCTCCAAAACGTCCCTCAGCGTGGGCACACACACGCTGGGGCATAGTCGGGTCATATGTAAATGGGCCATAGGCAAGTCATACATAAATGGGCCATCGGCAGGGCACACATAAACTGGGCCGTAGATGCCAGTGTGGCTCAGCAGTTGAGCATTGACCCAGGAACCAAGAGGTCGCTGGTTTGATTCCTGGTCTGGGCATATGCCAGGGTGTGGGCTCCATCCCCAGTAGGGGGTGTGCAGGAGGCAACCCATTGGTGATGTTCCTCTCTCATCAATGTTTCTATCTATCCCTCTCCCTTCCTCTCTCTCTAAATATCAATAAAAACATATTTTTAAAAAAAATGTCCATCATTTCAAATAAAAATAAAATAAAATGGGCCATAGTCGGGTCATATATAAATGGGCCATAGGCAGGTTGTATGTAAAGGGGCCGTAGACAGGTCACACATACACTGGGCCGTCGATGGGGAGGAGGGGTCGTGGTGGGGCCAGAAGAGGCAGAGCCAGGGAGCAGCTCAGTGCTGGGGTCCGGATGACACATGTCCACCTGGATGTTTGGGTCCCATGTTCATGGATAGGCATTTTCTTGCCCGGAGGTCAGTCTCATTGATAACGGGGTCTCATTCTGGATGCTGTTCAATGACATCGGAAACGGGTCTAGTTTCCATTTAATCTGAGTAGTGATTTCTTAAATATCATCGTTTATACTTTATCAAAGGAGAGAAATTAAAGACGATAGCCGCTCTTAAAGGATTTTGTTCGTATTGCCTTCCTCCGTCTCTTTTTATACCAAAGCGTAGCAGTTGATGAAATAAATCAAAATGGCAAAGGAGCAGATGGCGATAAAAAAATACAGCTTGCCTTAGGTCCTGTAAGAATTCTTAAACACGTTTCAAAAAATTTAAAACAACAACAGCACAAGTCACCAATCTGTTTCTAAAATAACAAGCCTGAACAATAATCGATTAACAAAAATTAAAACCCTGGTAGGAGTCATTTATGGAATGTTCAGGAGCATATCCGGTAAAAGAAATAAAACGAGTACTGCTTTGAGTCAGTTTGCAGTCAGCTTTACATAGGCCGATTGTATTTGTAGTGGCCAACACAAAATTAAAACAAGGTCATCTGAAAGCCAATCGGATGTCAGAGAAAAGAATGAACCAGCTCAAAGACGAGAATGCGTTTCTGGTCTCTCACCTTTTCCATTGGTGCCTTCACATCGGGGAGAGGGACAGGGTTCTGGGGAGACAGTGATGGCGGTGGCCACGTGGACATGACCGGGGCCCCAGATCGCCCCGGAGGCCCACGTAATCCACCGTCAGCTGACTCTCGGGCCATGGGATGGCCACCCGAGGCTGGTGTTAGTTGCTAGACCCTGTTTCTTACACCTTAGGTTTTTTTAAAACTAGAGTCTACGAACATATCACACAAAAACACCATTTTATCAAAAACAGGACTTTGCTGGTGTAGGAAGGAGACCGTCTTGTTATTTGGTGTTGTTTAGTGTTTTCAACACTGAGCGTGCGTGGAGGGGGGCTGCAGCCCGCCCTAAAGTGCTTTGTAAGCCCTAACCGATTTGGTTCAGTGGATAGAGCGTCGGCCTGGGGACTGAAGGGTCCCGGGTTCGATTCCGGTCAAGGGCATGTACCTTGGTTGTGGGCACATCCCCAGTGGGGAGTGTGCAAGAGGCGGCTGATCGATGTTTCTCTCTCATCGATGTTTCTAACTCTCTATCCCTCTCCCTTCCTCTCTGTAAAAAAATCAATAAAATATATTAAAAAATAAATAAATAAAGTGCTTTGCACACAAATGGAGGAGCCAGGCCCTCTAGCTGCACCGAGCAGGGGGGCGTCCTTCCATTCCTCCATCCTGGTCCCGTCCCCCTGGGAGAGGCAGAGGCGTGGGGAGGATGGGGAGCCGGGCGTCTCTGCCTGTTTCCTGACCGAGGTCTTCATTCCCTCAGAAGCTCGGGGTGAGCCCATGGGGGCTCAGCCGCTACTCTTGCTCTTCCGGGTGCACCCACTCCTGTGCAGAATGCAGAACTTCCCCGAGAAAGCAGGACGGGGGTTGGGGGGGTGGGGGGGGGCCTGCTTGCTTCGGAGCTGACATTACCTCCAACCCAGGAGCCCCTGGCAGGAGGCCCGTGCAGTCCCACACAGACAGGCCCCTGGGAGCTGAGAACACTTAGCATTTCTGCTTCTCCCTTCGCATGTTCTTCCCATCTTACGACTGTTTGGTTTTGCTAAATGTGAACTATGTCTTGGCTATTTTGGAATGTCTTGTACATTAAGACCCCTGAGAATTTATAGCAGCTAATTCCATTAAACTCACAAGATGTTTAGAGCAAATAAACTAGTTCAATTAAAAAAAAAAAAAAGAAAGAAATCCCACAGAAATTCTCCTGATCTGGAGATGGGTGTGAAGTCGTTAGGCCTCTCCAGTTTAATTTCCAGGCGTAATTACTTTGTGCTACAAATACCATTGCTTTGTAGATAAATCAGAGGAAACTAGAAACATTTTGTGAATTCTCTGAGGTTGGACAATTTTTACTTTAAAGGAAAGATTCAGCTTTTAGTTTCATGTGAGACTAAATTATTTTGTTAAAAGCTGATTGTTTGATGTTTGGAAGACGGATGCCCTGTAGGTGCTGTTGATGGTTTCACATGTACTTAGGAGAGAGACTTTAATCTTCCAGCCCATCGAGTGTTTTAAGAACGTGTCGGCCATATTATCTGGGGCTGAGTGCCTCTGAGTGTAAGTGTGTAAGCCTGTGTGTAAGCGCATGTGCGTGTGTATGTGTGTTATGTGTTTGCATGTGAGTGTGAGCCCATGTGTGTATTATGTGTTTTCGTGTGTGTGTGAGCATGTGTGTATGAGGGTATAAACCTGTGCATGTATATGTGTGTTGTGTGTTATGTGTTTGCATGTGAGTGTGAGAATGATCGTGTGTATGTAAGTGTGTGTGCTATGTGTTTGAATGTGAGTGTGACTGTGTGAGTGTGCATGAACATGTGTGTGTGGTGTGTAAGCCCCTGTGTGTGTATGTGAATGTGTGTAAGATGCATGTGTGTGTGTGTGTAATCACGTTCAGCTCTCTTCCAGCTGGTGGTATCCATGGTCTGTGTCTCCGTGTTCTGGATGCTCCCACACGGACTGTCTTACAAAACCCTCACTAGTGTCTCAATGACAATGAGGAGCTCAGGCTGGAGGAGGAAGCAAGCAGACAGCAGGTGACCAGGGCGGTCAGGCTCGCTCTCTGATGTCAGGCCTTGTTCTTATCAACATGCCCCGCCCCCTCCAACAAGCCGCAGCCCAGGCAGGGGTGCTCCTGGCCAACAGGGCTCTCTGCGGGGTTTTAGCCTTCGGTTCAGTCTGTATAGGGGCCCAGACTCGACTGTAAGGAGACCACATTGGCCTTTGGCCAGTTGCAGAGCCTCGCTGACCCTGGGCCCTTCCCCCTCACACACGAGTTTCTCCCGCGCCTGCTTTTCTGTAGTTACTGCCTCTGAGGGTCATTGCCCTGTTGCCTCTCACATGGGCCCCCAGTGAAGTCCACGCTCTGTTAGTTCTAGTTTCACACCCACGGCTTTCAGGGCTTCCCCTCCCTGTCCTCCAGGACTCGGTAATGAACACCAATCACGCCAGGCCCAGACGGGGAGGATGGGGGGTTCAGGGTGCGAGACGGCTTCTGCCTCAGAAGCGGTACCCTCTCCCCCCACTTCCTGTGGGAGCCCCCTGTGGCCCCCATGCTGGGCGGAGACCGGTCAGCGAGGACTCACTCAGGCTCCCACTCTTCCCTCTTGGGGACGATCCCCTGCCCGTGGACAGGACATCCACTCTTGGTTTAACCTTTCGTGTTGAATGTATGGGGGTGACGCCGGTTTATACAGGATTCAGGTGCACAGTTCCACATCATGGCACCTGTACATGGTGCTGTGTCCACGTCCCAAGCCACGTCTCCGTCCATCACCACTTATCTCCCCGTACCCTCCTCCACCTCCCCCCAACAGCACCCCCTCCCCCAGCAGTCACCACACCATCATCCATGTCCCTGCTTCTCTCTCTTTGTCTTTGCTTTGCAAGCAGCAGGAGTGGAAAGGCAAATGGCGCCCAATCCAGTGCTGCACACACAGTAACTCACCCACAGTGAGAGGGAGGATGGGTTCAGTTGACGCGTAAGATGCAAACCCAGCGTGTCAGGCACCCCATGCCTGGCGAGGAGCCACCCTTTAGCTGGGATTGAACTAGAGCTGTGATGGCGAACCTTTTGAGCTCGGCATGTCAGCATTTTGAAAAACCCTAACTTAACTCTGGTGCCGTGTCACATATAGACATTTTTTGATATTTGCAACCATAGTAAAACAAAGACTTATATTTTTGATATTTATTTTATATATTTAAATACCATTTAACAAAGAAAAATCAACCAAAAANNNGTGTGTGTGGGTGTGTGAGTGTGTGTGTGTGCGTGCGTGTGAGTGTGTGTGTGTGTGTGAGTATGAGTGTGTGTGTGTGTGAGTGTATGTGTGCGTGTGTGTGCAGGTACTTGCTAAGGCCCCGTTAGCTGTGTGGAGCACAGTGGGAATTGATAGCCGGCCACCAAACATGCTGCCGGCTGTTGCCTAAGTGCTCAGGACAGTGCCGCCGCCGGGAGCCTTAGTCATTCCTGGCGCAGATCCTCAAGGACAAATTGCATATTTGGCAAAGAGCTGACAAGCGTAGGCATGACTGTGAGCACCAAACACAGTCAACAGTAAATCTTGAATAATTACCTTTTACTATCAGGAATCTTCTGTTCTTAACATATTGTTGGCTGAGCAAAAGAGACATAACTCTTTATCAAGAAGCATATTTGTATCAGAACTTCAGAGTTAGCTGCAAACCGTGTTTTGTGCATAAATGTTCCTATTAAACCCGCATCGGGATCAGTCCCATCGCAGGGTCCTCCTCTGGGAGGTTGAGACCAGAGGGAATGATTACGATTAACTTTCTGAGTTGACTTCAGTTTCATTTATAAACAAACAGGGACATCTTCTAGAAAATGCTCATGGTACACTTAGCTCCATTTTCCATTGACACATTGATGATGTAAAGACTTACATTCAACTATAGCTATCACCATCATCATCATCACCATCTTTGTCATCACCATCATTATCACCACCATCATCGTCACCACCATCATCATCATTATCACCACCATTATCATCATCACCATCACCACCATTATCATCATCATTATCACCACCATTATCATCATCACCATCATCACCACCACTATGACCATCATCACTATCACCACCATCACCACCACCATCATCATCACTATCTTCATCACCACCATCACCACCATCACCATCATCACCACCGTCACCATCTTCACCATCACCACCATCACCATCACCTCCATCACCACCATCACCATCACCTCCATCACCATCATCACCATCACCTCCATCACCACCATCACCACCATCACCATCATCATCAAGGCAGAACTAAAGGCCACAGAAAAAACCCACACAAAAGTAGCTGCAGAAACACATGGACTTGCCCATCGCCTTCCTTCCTGGAGGCGTCAGTCTGTAGTCTCCACATCTAGGGCCGTCACTGTGGAGACTGTTTCATGAAGATTCCTATTTTGTCATCGAGACATCCGGGTTTTGTGTCCACTGGACTTCATATGCATTCGTGATAAAGATGTTAGTCAAACCAAGCCCGAAGCTGAAGGACAGGGCACTCAGGTCTCAGGTCTGCTTTTCTGATTATCTGAGGGATTGGTCATTGATTTACTACTGGAATACTACATTTGGGGCATAAACATAAGTATGAAGAAATTAAAAGCATTTATATACCCATGACCCAAAGTTAACATTTGTCAGTAAAATTAATATGTGGCCTCTGGTTCCTATAAAATAATTTACATAACTAATAGATTATAAAATAGGCCAACTTTTTAGATTATTTAGATACATATATAAATATAGTATTTAGAAAATATAATCACTTTGGAAATTCAGTGATACCTGAAATTCTCAAAAGCAGGATTTTTAAATGAGAAACCACTCTCCCAAAGATGTTAAAAATGTGCTTTTTTCTATCAAACATAAAAAATGATTCTGTTTCACTCCAAGGTCACTGCTACCAAAATTCTCCTTCACCTCCTTCCTGAAGAAGAACCTTCCTGATGAGCTTGCTACCCAATACTTAGAAACTGAAAAAAATCACAGCATTTGAGACCCAAAACATTTTGAGGTCATTTTGACTGAGATGTGGTGATTTCCATTTCGTTTTTACATTTCGCACTAAATATTTTGCAAAGCTAAACTGTGAGGTCCCTGAACATTTTTTCTTTTCTGTCTACTGAACTCCTTATGGACTGGACCAATGCTTACCTTTATCTCTCATGCGGTCTTTCTAGGGATCAAACACGTTAGCTCATGTACATTTTGAATGGAGAGTTGCTTTCATGTTTAAGGTTTTGGTATCAGTTATTAAAAAGCTGATGCACTAGAATTTTAAAATGAAAATGAATAAAAAAAAGAATTGATTGACAGTAATCACAAAAAGAAAATGAAAAATAAACCTGCATGGTAGACCTTGAGTCAAATTGTAGAGCTTCCCTCTGCGTCCCAGGGATGTTAGTACACTTTGTAAAGCCTGCGATTGGGATTCATATTTGTTTAAATTCATAAATGCAATCAGAATTCAGATATTTGCCTTAATTTGGAAATATAGCAATATGTTTCCATAAAAAATTTTGGCTCAAACTAGTCTTATTAGAGTTGTTCTCTTTTTATTAGTTACTTAGAATAAGAATCATGCATTTAGTTAATTCTTTAGAATTTTAACTGTAGAATCAATAATATTTAATTAATAAACTACTTCATCAAATTATCCAATCATTCCAATAGACTAGTGTTGCATTCTCTTCCACCAATCTGCATAATTCTCCCAGTAATATGAGGAAAGGATGGTCCTTCTCGTCATTCTCCATTAATGCAGGATAAAGTTGACATTCTTATACCAAAACAGTGATTCCGGGGGTATCCTCTAGAAAATACTTATTCTAGATTTTTCTATAGCAGCTCTCTCTAAATGCTGGGCACTTCTTTGTGGGTTACAAGAACAATAAATATATTAAAACAAGACATTTCAAATCAAGAAGTATTTGCAAGTAAAAATAATATCTTTACAAAAAAAACCACCAGTATTTGCATGAAAATACAGTAGACTTTCCAATTTCTCAGCATGTCATACAAGTCCCTTTCCTTGTGAAGTTTACTTCTATCCTGTCTCAATGACTGTAATAACAAAGGCATCCCGACATTGAGAATTGCATTACACGCGTGCCTACGAGCTTCGTGACTTTCCTGACGTTTCTGGCTGAATTAACGAGGACCTCCTGCGTTCTCCTTATAAACACCCAACACCCTGCTCCCCTGGCTGCCGAGACCAAGATGCACAGTCGTTCCCAGTCTTTACGGAGCACTGGCTCTGACAGGAGGCGTCTTCTGTGCCCACTTACAGCCCCTCTTCTTCCCTAAGGAGAATGCCGGCCCCTGCGCCTCCCCAGTCACACCCCTCGCCAGCGGCCTGGGGAGCGCAGTGCCCGGGGACGTCACTTCACAGGAGCAGTTCTCCTTCGGGGTGGGACCAGCAGTGCCTGTCTCCGGCTCTTCTCTCTGAAAGCCATTGGTCTCTGTACTGCTCAGCCCTTATCTGGCCCTGGATCGGGGCTTCTTTGGGATGCCCGCCAGCTCATGTCATCTTGAAGGAAGGGCGACACTTTCCGGGAGAAGGTACTGGCTCTAAGGCGGCCCCTCCACCCTGGACTGGCCTGCACGGCCCCATTGGACCAACCTGCTCAGACCCGTGGACCGGCCTGCTCTGACCCGTGGACCAGCCTGCTCAGACCCGTGGACCGGCCTGCTCAGACCCGTGGACCGGCCTGCTCTGACCCGTGGACCGGCCTGCTCTGACCCGTGGACCGGCCTGCTCAGACCCGTGGACCGGCCTGCTCAGACCCGTGGACCGGCCTGCTCTGACCCGTGGACCAGCCTGCTCAGACCCGTGGACCGGCCTGCTCTGACCCGTGGACCAACCTGCTCAGACCCGTGGACCGGCCTGCACGGCCCCGTGGACTGGTCTTCACGGCCCTTCAGACTGGCCTGCACGGACCACCTTGCTCACGGGCTGTCTGGATGGCACTGCTCCAGGCTGGTCTTACTCCATGTGCTTGTCGTTCAGAACCAGGGATGAAGCCCTACCCTGAGCAGGGATGAGCCCTGGGGACGTGCCAGGCCTGCGACAAAGACAGAGAGGTGACACGTTGGCAGAAACTCAGTGTCTCGCATGGGTTTTTGCTCAGATGTGGACAAATCCAGTCACTGGCTCTCCAGGGGGCATCCCCACAGATGCAGGCACACCGGCTGCAGGAGGCGCTGTGAGCCATGTGACGAGTGCAGGTTGTCTCCCTTTCACCGGGAAGAGTGGGAGTCACTGTGAAGTCGCTGACACTGAGGAATCCTGCCATGTTGAGCTCTGGTGGAAAGGACTGCACCGGGATTCAGCAGCTAGGACGCCAGTAGATCCACCGTGGGACCGGGAAGGCCACTCACCACCCCTCCACCTCCTCCTCTCCGGCCATGAAGGCTATGGAGATGCACCAGAACAGCGATGCGTGTGCAAATTACGAAATGCCAGCGGGCCCGGTACTTCCAGGACCCACGGGGCGGGGGGGGGGGGAGGGACGCCGCTGGAGTCTGGACCCCAGAGACTGTGAGGGCCTTGAAATTGAGGGTGCAGAANCCCCCCCCCCCCCCCCCCCCCCCCCCCCCCCCCCCCCCCCCCCCAGGGACGCCGCTGGAGTCTGGACCCCAGAGACTGTGAGGGCCTTGAAATTGAGGGTGCAGAATGGAGGTGAAGACGAGGGGTGCAGCCTTCTGGGGCACCCACAGAGCGATTTCATTGGGGTCCAGTCATCTAAAGGGACAGGGCTCAGGCGCCAAGCTTTGGAGATTGCTGGAACTCCCCGATCAGAACAACTGTGTGTGTGCAAATTATGAAAATGTATCTCATTTGTGATATCTCTCTTCTCCCTGAGTTGTCCTTGTACTTTTAATCTAATTAAGAGGGAAATTGTCTTGGGGAGCATTTGTGTGGTACATTAATTTTTTTCTTATTAGGAGAACCTCCTTAAAAATGAATTTATGTGTGCTGATAAGGAAATGTTTGCTTAAAAGTGAGATAGAATATCTTTCTTCCGTACATGTAAACTGGTCC
Organism: Myotis vivesi; assembly: GCA_035771395.1. Taxonomy (NCBI): domain Eukaryota; kingdom Metazoa; phylum Chordata; class Mammalia; order Chiroptera; family Vespertilionidae; genus Myotis; species Myotis vivesi. Next base: position 1,007,861 of record JAWPEG010064503.1, read on the forward strand.
ATTTGGGGAAAATATTTCTCCCAAAATTTCAGACTACTAACCACTTATCTTACGCATGAATTTTCATAAAGAGCTGATAAGACCACTTTTATCTTTCCCTGAATAGAAAAGAATGCGTCCCCCATCTTTGTCAAATAGTTTTCTTAGCTTCTCATTTAGTTTATGGTAATGTTTGGTATTGAATTTGACAAATACTATGTGATGTTAAATTCAGGCCATAGAATTACTTTCTTTGGGATGAAAAGCACATTAAGAAGTAGTTATAATCCACTGCGTTCAGTTAGAATACACACACTAAAGTGGGTATGCTGTATATTTGGCCTGTTATATACATTAACAGAATTTAGGGGAAGGAATTTAGGGAAAGGCACTGATGATCAGCTGAATTGCCTTCTAAAAAAAAAACACATGAACATATCTATTGATAGCTATTCCTCCCTATAAAATTGATTGCTCTTTAGAGCTCACGTTTTGCAGCAAATCTCTAGCTGTAATCACATCCGCATCTATACCCATTCCTCTCATCTACGTGAGCTCCCAGGGAAATCCTGGAGGTGAAACCCAACAGGCGAAAGGGAAGGGACAGCGGGTGGGGGTCACTGAGAAAGAGAAAAGGTGCAAAGGGCTCAGGGATGAGACCGGATGAGAATAGGATTCTGGTGGGTGTTTCTAGGTGTAAAAGCTGCGATGTTTAGGAAGAACATGCAGAAGGTTCAATTGCTGCACCCCCGGGGTAGCCTATAATCTGGGAAACATCTGCTGTTGGAGAGGCTTCTAGAAGGAGGTCCCAGAGTCAAAACGGTCCCAGCGAGCTCTCATCCCTGTAGCACATGGTGATGGTTTAGTAAACAGAGGGAAGAAGGGAGGGATGGATGGATGGACAGATGGGTGGGTGGATGGACAGAGGAATGAAATCAACCACAGTAGGTGATGAGAAGCAAATATATATTTGAACCTATTCTTTCAGCTATGGCAGATATATGGAAGGATGGGTGGATGGATGAATAGATGGATGATAGATGGACTGGTGGATGGATGGATGGGCAGATGGGTGGGTGGATGAATGGAAGGATAGGTAGTTGAGTGGATATATGGTGGAAGGATGGGTGGATGATTGGATGGATAGACAGATGGGTGGATAGATGGATGGATGGGTGGATGGATAGATGGATGATAGATGGACTGGTAGATGGATGGATGGACAGATGGGTTGGTGGATGTATGGAAAGATGGGTGATGGGTGGATATATGGGTGGAAGGATGGATGGATGGATGATTGGATGGACAGACAGATGGGTGGATGTATATATGGATGGGTGGTTGAATGGATAGATGGATGGATGGGTAGATGGATAGATGGACTGGTGGATGGATGGTGGATGGGAGGATGGATGATTGGATGGATGAAAAGAAAATTAAAGTAATGCATGCATAAATAAATGAAAAGATATCTGGAGAAATTGTCAAAGCAACACAATTACATTTTACTGTAGGATTTGTGTTTTTGTAGAGTCCTGCCTTCTTATTTTTCACTGTATCTCCTGTCTCGAAGTCATAACCAACTCAAGCCAGATGAGTTCTGTTCTCACGTACCTATGTGCTGCCTGTTTCGCAATTAATCACCAACACTGACTGTGGGAGCCAAGCAAGGATTGTCAGAATGCCTCCGGCCTTTTCAGTGCCAGCTCCTTGAGAGCTGTAAGGAGGGCCACACCCACGCTGACTGTTCTCAGCTTGTGAAACGGTTCCAAGCAAGAATCCCAGAACAGATTCCACACTGTGTTCCCGTCGTCTCATTTCTTTGGCATCTATTTCAAATAGACCCAGTCACTGAGGTATAATCTGTAATTTCAACTTGACATTCAAGCTACCTTCTCTACTGGATTCATTTACATTTTTGTCAAATAACCAGTTCTGTTTGGCACAATAAGCAGTTACAAAAGGATGCCCTGGGCCTCCTCTGTGGGGTCAGGATGCTCCCCTCACTAAGATGGTAGACCTTCCTGGGAGCCTCAGGAGGAAGGACAGCCAAGAGCGTGGGCACTGAGCAGCTGAACTGAAAGATATGCCCTTGTAGACTTTAGGGTTAGAGTGTGGCAGGGGCAGCACAGCAAAATACACGTTTGAAGCTGAAAGAATAGGTTCAAATATATATTTGCTTCTCGTCACCTACTGTGGTTGATTTCATTCCTCTAAAACCCCGTGCGGAAGTCTGAACACAGGTGACTCGGAATGTGATCCTGTTCGGAAGGAAGTCTGATGGAGGTGGCCATGTTAATGTGAGGTGATGAGCCTGTGGCCTCGCCCAGGACTGGGTCCTCGTGAAAAGGGACCAGCAGCAGAGAGGGAAGACGGCCACATGGAGCAGGCAGAGTGGGTGATGCATCTACGGGCCACGAGATGCCACAGATGCAGGCACATCTGCTGCCAGAGCGAGCGTGGCCCTGCTCACACCTGACTTTGGACGTCAGCGTCCAGATGACATGGTTCTGTTGCTTTAAGCCAGTGGTTCTCAACCTTCTGGCCCTTTAAATACAGTTCCCCCTGTTGTGACCCAACCATAAATTTATTGTCGTTGCTACTTCATAACTGTCATGTTGCTACTGTGATGAATCGTCATGTAAATATCTGATATGCAGGATGGTCTCAGGCGACCCCTGTGAAAGGGTCGTTCGACCGCCAAAGGGGTCGCGACCCACAGGTTGAGAACCGCTGCTGTAAGCCAAGTTGCCTGTGGTGGTAGCTATGGCAGCCCTAGCGAATAGCCCATTTTCTGAAGCCTTTTCCATGATGTCACGTAAGCTCCTCCATGTTATTAACCTCCCCGAGGATGCTGACTTCTCTGTAAACTAGACACCTGTGTGCAATAGCGATGGGTTCAGGTGAGATGAGGAGACCCCACCTGTGAGGGAGCCGGTACCCCCCGGGCTCGACATGTGGGAGTCGTCACTGGGACACTTTCCAAATAAGATCTTCTCAGAGCTCCCTGAGTTGTGGCCACAGCCACTCCTGGACATGTTTCTGCCATTGGTTGTCCGTATCCCATTAGGAAGGGAAGTGTGATCATATACAAACTTTTAGTGCCACAAATAATCACTTTACGAGCTATTTGTAATTGGAAATGAACCCGAGACTGAAAGCATTCTCTTTTATTTTGCGATTCCATTAAATAACCATTTCCTATGCTTAGGGGTATTTCTAGTGAGAGAAAGAGGATGCCAGAGATACATAATTGGCACCAAAATTATTACGCTAAATGTTTTATCGTGACAATAACGAAGCGTCCGCGGTGCCTTGGCGGTGTTTAATTAATCTGCGATGTGCATGTTAGGAGGAGGAGAGTGAGTGGGGAAGGCATACTAATGCTCAGGGATCTGTGGAAATTCTAGGAACCTGCTTTTCAGGGACGTAGCTGCTTTTCCTGCCATTTGCAGTCACTCAGATGAACACCTGCCCCCCGCCCCGCCCCCCACACACACCTGAGAAAGGATCATCCTGCCCCCCTCCCCCCACCCTGCAAAGAAGGGTCTGGGCAAATTCCTGAAGACAGCTCAGGTTTCCAAAAACTCCTCCAGCACAGAAACTACAAGAACACTTCTCTACATACATTTCTCAATTTAAAAGATTTAATAAAAACCTGAGAAAAGGCACCTAAAAAGAGAATTATAGCCAATCTCACATATAAATGCTGACTCAAAATATCTAGAGATTAATCTACAATTTGGGAGTAAATTAAACAATGAATGTATAAAAAGTAAAGGAGATTCAATTTAGTAAAATTGCAGTGGGTTCAGTGTTAGAAAATTAAATATATCAGTAGATTATAAAAGCCAAATTGTTAATGATATATAATAGTGTATTAATTTATACATATAAATCCTAAAAATAGTAAATAAAATTTAGCACTCATTTCTAGCTTATAAACTTAGTCAAATATAAGATGTAAGATACTTTTAAAAAAATTACTATTATTTTCATAGAATATTTTCAAAGCATTCTAACTAAAGAAAATATACCACTTTTGCTGCTATTCTTTAGTAATCATTCAGAATTGTTAATTAATGCAGCCAATCTCCTATCTAATAAAAGACAAAAAGGGTAATTGACCATACCTTCGCTACGCTTCCCATTGGCTAATCAGGTTGATATGCAAATTAACCACCCACCAAGATGGCGGCTGGCAGCCATTCAGCTGAAGTGAGCAGGAGGCTTGCTTGCTCCAGTGATGGAGGAAGCCAAGGTTCCCAGCCTGCCATGGCCCGCCTCTGAGCCCGAAAACAACAGCTCCAAAAGCAACAAAGATTCAATTATAGAAGCTAAACAAACCCCAGATACCTGCTTTCAGCCAGCCTCGACCTCAGAGCTGGGAGTGCCAGTGACAGCAACAATGTTACAATTATAGAAGGTAAATAAATCTCAGAATAAAAAAAAGAAAAAAAGGAGAGGCTGGGAGATTCAGTTGCCCGCCAGCCTGAAAACGGCTCTCAGTGCCTCATCCAAACTGGCCAGGCACCCCAGTGAGCACCCCCAACCTGAAGGGGGTGTGGCCAGCCTGAAAACGGCCCTCAGCCCCTCACCCAGACTGGCCAGGCACCCCAGTGGGGATCCCCACCCTGAATGGGGTGTGACCAGCTGCAAACAGCCATCAGCCCCTCACCCAGGCTGGCCAGGCATCCCAGCGGGACCCCCACCCTGATCCGGGACACCCTTCAGGGCAAACCAGCTGGCCCCCACCTGTGCACCAGGCCTCTATCCTATATAGTAAAAGGGTAATATGCAAACTGACCCTAACAGCAGAAAGACTGGGAATGACTGGTCACTATGACACACACTGACTACAAGGGGGCAGATGCTCAATGCAGGAGCTGCCCCCTGGTGGTCAGTGCGCTCCCACATGGGGGAGCTCTGCTCAGCCACAAGCCAGGCTGATGGCTGCCAGTACAGCGGTGGTGGTGGGAGCCTCTCCCGCCTCCTCAGCAGCGCTAAGGATGTCCAACTGCAGTTTAGGCCTGCTCCCCGCTGGCAAGTGGACATCCCCTGATGGCTGCCGGGCTGCCAGAGGGATGTGTGATTGCCATCTTAGGCCCAATCCCCCGGGGAGCAGGCCTAAGCCAGCAGGTGGTCATCCCCCGCGGGGTCCCAGATTGTGAGAGGGCACAGGCCGGGCTGAGGGACCCCCCCGCCCCCTGAGTGCACAAATTTTTGTGCACTGGGCCTCTAGTAAGAGTATAAAATAAGAGTATACATTTGTAAAAATTTTTATTTTTATTGGGAGCTTGAAATTCATCCTGATTGGATCGTTTTCTTTCAAACTTTTTCATATTTATTGAGGTATAATAGCCACACAGGACTGCACACACGTACGGGTCACAGTGTCAGGTTTCAGCTGGAGCGGAGCTTACACCACAGCAAATGGCAATGCTGGAGCTCAGAGCCTGGCCCTCGGGGAGGGTGCTGGGTGAACACTGCAGGCATCGCTGCGGGTGGACGGCAGGACCGGTGTGACCCGGGGCCTCAGATGCTGCGTCAGTAAAAATGCCTCCTCGTCCGGCCACATCACAGCACCTGCGTGGGTGCTGCCACCACTGCCGTCACCACCCATCTGGGCTCGGCACTGGCGTCTGCCTTTCTCACCTCATTAATCTCTGAGAAATGCCTGCCTGCCCGCCTCAGCCCCTTACTCTGTCCTGCTGTCAGTGCACTGATCATAGATGTCTCCCTCGTGGCCTCCCTGCGGCCAGAGCCTCTTTCCCGAAGGCCGTCCAGGCAATACCGTCCCAAGTGTGCACTCAACCCCCTGTAACCGTCCGAGGACATTTTCACATGTGCAGGCCTGCCGCTGCCTGAGTCTCCTCTCTTCGCCGAGCCGCCTCCTGCTGACAGCAGAGCCCAAACCTGCCCTCGCTGCCCGTGGGCCGTTCCCTCGGCTGACCGTCCAGTGGCTTCTCCTGTAACGGTCCCTCTCTGTCCCCTCAACCTAGGAACCAGGAGGTCACACATAGTTCCATCCTGGTCAGGGCCCAGGCCTGGGTTGTGGGCTCCATCTCCAGTGTGGGGCCTGCAGGAGGCAGCTGATCAATGATTCTCTCTCATCATTGATGTTTCTATCTCTCTCCCTCTCCCGTCCTCTCTGAAATCAATAAAGATATTAAAAATAAACGATATGAACTAGTGGGAATAGAGGATGGGTAAGCGTTAGCATGATGGGTTCGTCATTTTATAACTTTTATATAAATGCCCCCCTCTTCTCTTCCTCCCCCCCCCTCGTTTCCCTGGTTTTATTTAAGAATCACTGTGCGAACATGAAGAGTGGAGATCCTCCAGGGAGTCTGACTTGCTACACTCTATTTCCAAAACGGTTGTGTGATTTCAGAAGCGGATATGGGGAGACCTCGTTTTGAGGCTAAGGTCTCTGGTGTGAGCACCTCACTGTGGAGTGAAGGCCCCGTAAAATAGTCCATGTTTACACAGGAAATGAGCCAGCGGCATGGGGCGGGGATGCTGACAAGTTTGCTGGAGGAGTGTTAATTTTTTTAATGTGTCTAAGTCAGGGGTGGGCCAACTTTTTGACTCGAGGGCCACAATGGGTTCTTAAACTGGACCGGAGGCCGGAACAAAAGCATGGATGGAGTGTTTGTGTGAACGAATATAAATTCAAAGTAAACATCATTACATAAAAGGGTACGGTCTTTTTTTTTTTTTTTTTTTTTTTTTTTTTTTTTTTTTTTTTAGTTTTATTCATTTCAAACGGGCCGGATCCGGCCCACGGGCCGTAGTTTGGCCACGGCTGTTCTAAACCCACAGACAGGATTTCCATCGTTGCATGTCCTTGAAGTCCCTCCGTATTTCCCATCGACGTATTTATTATTCCCACTTCCTCCCCGTATCTATCCCCCTTCACCGGGCATCGTTTTTCTTCCACCTGGAAGGCCCCCTAAGGATTTTCTGTTTTGGTTGATCTGACAATGTCTTCATTTCTCAAAGGTGCCGTCGGAGGTGTAAGCGTCCTGGTTGGCAGTCATTTCATTACAGTTCTTTCAAGATCTCCTCCTCCTCCTTTTACCTTCCATTTTTCTGTGGAGAAATCAGCCATCAGCCTTATTGTTGCTGCTCGGACTGAGTTTTCTGTGACTGATGCCGAGATTGGACTTGGAAATTGGATTTTCTCTGTGTCTCTCCTGCCTTTTCACGTCGGTGACCAGATGCCTTTAATCAATTATGATAAACGATCTGCCGCTGTCTCTTCAAATAGCGCCCTTCTCCATGTTCCCGTGTCTCCTTGTGGAGAAATGTTATATTTGCTGTTTCCTCTAACATCCCCGGTTTCCCTGACAATCACTCTTCATTTCCGACTGTTCATCTCCCCGTTCGGTACCTGTCCTCCGGCTCACGATCCTCGCTCAGGTGCAGGTGGGCGCAGACACAGAGCCTGACTGGGGAGCCTGCACCCTGGCTTTGCCAGGTTGTCATCGCGATGTCTGGGGATTGCAGGCCTTCTGGGCCTCACTCTCCTCACAGGTGAAACAGTGCCTGTGGCTCAGGTTACCTCGGGAGCTAGCAGAGCTTCAGGAGGGAGGGAAGGGGAGGGGGCGAGGGTAGTATGTCTCCTCTGCTGAGACAGGAGACAGGGTTCCCACCCGAGGGGACAGAGGCTGGGCCACGGGCCAGGGTGGGGCTCGGATGGGCAGCCAGCAAACAAGGAGGGAGGGTGGGCCAGGGTCCCCATGGATCCTGGAGTTAGATGGGCCACTGCGGGCAAGGAGTCTGTGCCCAAAACGAAAAGCTGCCTCACAGACAGAGGACCCCGAATTGGAGGAGATTGAAAACACCCACAGGCTTGGAAGGTGATTCAGGAATAACGACTCCAAAGTATTCGGGGGCCTCATTGTCATAATCAATTATAGGGTCTCCCAGGAGGACAGCTGTGAACTCAGCCCATATGAAGAGCTTAACACATTGCGAACGGATCACGAGAATTCTCGTGTTTTCTGTTCTAAGGCTTGTGGCCAACCACGAGAATTCTTTAAAAAGATATCAGCTTGTAAGAACACGTAATAAATAACTTCAAAATGCAATGGGTATTTAATCTTAAAGCGTGCCTTTAACATTTATGTACTAGTAAAATGATTTTTGTACTCATTCAATAGAAACTTATCTGGCCACTGGGTAAAGCGAGCAATAAAACTCCTGGTCCACAGTGTGTTAAGAATATTAAGTGGCCGAAACCGGTTTGGCTCAGTGGATAGAGCGTCAGCCTGCGGACTGAAAGGTCCCAGGTTCGATTCCGGTCAAGGGCATGTACCTGGGTTGCGGGCACATCCCCAGTAGAAGATGTGCAGGAGGTAGCTGATGGATGTTTCTCTCATCGATGTTTCTAACTCTCTCTATCTCTCTCCCTTCCTCTCTGTAAAAAATCAATAAAATATATTTAAAAAAAAAAGAATATTAAGTGAAGCCCTACCCAGTTTGGCTCAGTGGATAAGAGCGTCGGCCTGCGGACTGAAGGATCCCAGGTTCTATTCCGGCCAAGGGCACATGCCCGGGTTGTGGGCTTGATTCCCTGTAGGGGGCGTGCAGGAGGCAGCCGATCAATGATTCTCTCGCATCATTGATGTTTCTATCTCTCTATCTCTCTCCCTTTCTCTCTGAAATCAATGAAAATATGTATTTAAAAAAAAGAATATTAAGTGAAAATGTCCACTCTTCCCTCATTTGGCTTTGAGACATTAAAAAAAAATCAAATCTAAGAAATTAAGTGCAAAATAAAACAATGAAAACTTAGAGATTAGCATATATTTTATGCACATGGTATATAGAGTACGAATTATCCTGAAATTCTTGTTGACCTGTTCATAATAATCAAAGCAATACGGAAGAAGTGAATACCCATAATCTAATATCTGTCACCATGGAGACAGGGCCCACTGTGCCCACTGAATTAGAAAACTTAGCGGAGAGCCTTGGAGGTTTGTACATGCATAAATCTAAATAATCACCCTGTTAATTATTGAAAAAGTCTTTAAGCGTAACTGAAATATGTGCCTCAAAACACAAAATACATGAAATAAAAGTAGATTATTTTATGTATTAATATTTAACTAAATTTCTATAAATATCTTAATATCACTGGAAATGGAATGTATTTGGATAGATATTATCATATTTATTAAAACTTTAAGATAAAGTTTGGGAAGCAATTTTTAGTCTCCTAGCTATTGTGCTTAAACATACATGAAACAATTGCTTAATTGTTTCATGTATTTTTTCTTTTATGTATTCAACACTATGTATGGAGGACCTACTGCATGTAAAGTTGAAGCTCAACGCTAATACAGAGCGACCCCACTCCCCCATCGCAACCGAAAGCCAGCGGCCGGTTGTGGTCTCACTCTCTCAGTAGAGTGGGGCGGAGTCACTGGTCAGAAACTATAGGAGTAACTGTGTCCTTTCCACCCACGATGAGGCCTGTGAAGGGATGGCTGTCGGAGGGTTTGCCAGAAGATATCCAGTCTGGACTGCGGGGTGAGGAAGGATCCCTCCTGGCCAAGTGTATCTGGCTTTAGACAGCCTGGGCAAGAAAGAATTTCGGAGACAGGCAGGAGGACACAGACTGCAGGCCAAACCCCGTGGCAGGAGGAAGGTGGGGACTTTCGTAGAAGACCCGGAAAGACCCCTGGCCCTCGGGCGGCCAGGAGAGTGGAGCAATAGTCCTGAGCTTTCGAGGGGCACAGCATGCACAGCTCCAGGGCCCTCTGTAGCCTGACCAGGATTCTAAGAATAGCGATAGGACGACAGGAAGTGGAGACTGCGTTGTGGAGAATCAATGAGAAAACGAGAGTGGGTGTGGGGAGGTCACTCAATGAATGAATGCAGGTGCTCACCGAAGAGATCATGGCAGAGGTGACGGTGGAGGTAGATAGAAGCAAATGGACTGAGAAATTGACGTGACGATGTGGTGGGGGATTGTGTGATGTGTATATCCACAAGACCATGGTGGCTGGTATAGGGAGAATGACTGACACAGGAATCAGATTGCAAGCAGTTAGAAAGCCATTGAGCTTGCTTAGTCTGAAGACATCAATGGCTGTGGATCAAGGTGATGGTTGAAGGAAGAGGTCAAGAGGAATTGTTGATAAGGGTTGTGGAGTAGAAGAAAAAGAGGAAAACCAGGAAATAGCATGTAACCATGTAATGAGTTAATCAGAAAAGTTAGCTAATATTATAGCGGCATTAAGGATAGTTTATGTTGCCTGGCTGGGTGGCTCAGTGGTTGAGCATCCACCTATGAAGCAGAAGATTACAGTTGATTCCCTGTTAGGGGACATGCCTGGGTTGTGGCCTTGATCCCCCGTAGGAGGCGTGCAGGAGGCAGCCCATCAATGATTCTCTCTCATCATTGATGTTTCTATCTCTCCATCACCCTTCCTCTCTGAAATCAATAAAAAACATATTTTAAATGAAACAGCTTAGGCACAGTAAATGCTGACATGCTATCCTAAAAGTGCACATCATAGTTTATCCCAGAGAAGCATCCTTCAGATTACACCGTGGGCCAAGACGTGCTGGGATAGCAACCCGTGTTTCTTGTTTCCATTCTGTTTTGGTTGCAGGTGGCCCAGCACGTAGACTCCGGGCCCCTGTCCCTGAGACTCTCCCTGAGGAAGGGCTGCTCCTGGGTGAGCTGGGAGGGGGGACGTTTTCCCCACAAATCTGGGAGAGTTTGTGCCTTGAGCTAGTCCTGACATCTGTGATCCTTTAGCTCACCCCCGCCGACGCATTCATAAACACATCATTAAGACACAGAGAATGTCGTCAACGTGGGCAGGATTTTGCATATGACTATTTTATTATTAAGCAAGAGTTGTGTGTTATAAACTGGTACCCATGTTCGGAACAGGTTCTTGAAGGGACTGCGTGGCGCCAGCACCCAAGGCTGAGTAAGAGCCCCTGTGCTCTGGGCCCCTAAGCTGGGAATGAAAGGTCCTTTCGGGTCACTACATAGTTGAACGCATTAAAAATTAATAGAATAAAAACTCTGAGCAAGCACATTTACGTGGAGTCTGGATTGATGGCAATTGCTAATTGGCCCGTGCAGTCTCATTTTCCCCTTCCTGGTATATCACAATTTTATGGCCAGCAGTAATTTAAAGTAAGTGCAGTGTAGACTGTACACACCATTAACAGTATAATCCACCCAGCTGACCAGGGTTGGGCAATCAACGCTGCCCATGGCAACCTTCCCCTCCTCGGGGCAGCGTGGGGATTACATTCGAACGATCATTGCCCAGGGCACTCTTTCTGGGGGTTTTGTGCTCAGTTTAGTGATGAATTTAGATACTGAGTTTACAAATCCAGGTATATTTTCACAGTTTGCCTGTGATTTGTGAGGCGTAGGTGGGAGATTAAGTGGGTTGGAAGTGTACGTTTTTCTCCTTCCAAGACTCCGGTATGAGGAGGGATACAGACCCTCCCTTATCTCCACTCCTGACCCCACTGAGTCTAGTTTCTGGGACAACTCAGGTCTCTTCCAAGTGAATGTTTATCTTGTCCTTGTTGGTTTCATTTTTAATAAACATTGTACGATTTTACAGGATCTGAGAAATCTATAATAATAAAAGCATAATATGCTAATTAGACCGGATGTCCTTCCAGACAGCCTTCTGGACGAAGCCTGGGCTGCGAGGCAAGCCCGGGTTCCAGGTGCCAGAGGGAAGCCGGTGCTGGCAACCGGGGGAAGGAAGGCCTGCTCTTGCACAAATTCCATGCATCAGGCCTGTATAACACAATAATTTATTGTAGTTAATAAAATAAACTGTTCCCTCAGTCATTTGTTCATCTCCTCACTTATTTAGTACATTAGAGGCCCGGTGCATGAAATTCATGCACCGGTAGGGTCCCTAGGCCTGGCCGGTGATCAGGGCCGACCAGGGCCTTCCAGCTGCTGGCCAGGGCTTCCCTTCCCCAGCTGCCAGCCGCTGGCCGGGGCCCTCCTTCCTTCCCGCCACGCCACGGTGGTCAGCGCACGTCATCATGAGTGATCAAACTCCCAGTCTCCTGATCGAACTCCTGAGGGGATAATTTGCATATTAGGCTTTTATATAGAGAGATTATGAAATAAATAAAAAGTGGCTGCACAAGTAATGTTATAAGTATCCATGGACCCCTCTGTGCAGCACCAGGATGCTGGGATGTATCTTTAACATCATATATTTGTGAGTGCTGGTTAAGTTTTGTACGTTTTTTTCCTAATACTTTTACCACCAGGCACCTCTTAGCTGCTTGACTAAGGCACACAGGGTTTGATTTGGAAAAACTGTGCTTTTTCTAAGGTTTGCTCCCGTCTTGCTTTTGCTAAAGTTAGCTGAGTTTTAGATATCCCCCAAGTCATATTTTTGGAAAGACTTTTAGGCCAGTCAGTATTTATGAGAGAAATTGTTGACCTGTGTTTAAACAACAAGACCCAGGGACACTTGATACAATAGTTTGCAAAGAAATTTATACCCAGATTTTTTTAATTGTAATATTTATTAAACCATTTGGTCCATCAAAAATATTTGGACTAGTCTTTTTCACTATTCTAAATTTTAATACTAAGATTAAATTTCTCATAAAATAGTCCACTTTCATGGACTCTTGTCATACCTTTGATAACAGACATATCCCTATTTTTTTTTTAAGGAAATCTATTTTCTCATTATCTTACTAGAGGCCCTGTGCATGAAATTCATACACTTGGTGGGGGACCCTCAGCCTGGCCTGCGCCCTCTCACAGTCCAGAGCCCTTGGGGGATGTCTGCCTGCTGCATAGAGGCGGGAGAGGCTCAAGCCACCGCCAATATGCTAGCCAGATGTGAGCCCGGCTTAGGGCTTCTGGCTGAGCGGCGCTCCACCTGTCAGAGTGCACTGACCACCAGGGGGCAGCTCCTGCATTGAGCGTCTGCCTCCTGGTGGTCAGTGCACATCATAGCGACTGGTTGTTCTACCGTTCATTTGATTTGCATATTAGCCTTTTATTATATAGGATTGGACAGCACCAGCTATCTGTGTGGTAGGGCAGCTTTCATGTCCATGTGGTAGAAAATCTCTATGTAGACTAGGCTGTTTATTGAAGAGCAATTCTCCATATCATTCAGGAAGCATAACACAGCGCTTGCTTATGTCCAGGTAATGTCATGTATATCCTTAGAAATGACAATTTTGGATAATTACCTTAAAGAACATTGTAGTTAACATAATAGGCAAAATACCTTATAACAGTGTTCCTAAATCTCCTATGTGAAAATTTAAATTAAAAATTCAGAGTTGGGTCGACCCTGCTATAGACGATGCTGTGAAAATGTGGGGCCTTTAAAGACTAATAATTTTCTACTCAGTGTAACAATAGCACCGTTTCTAACAGGAAAAATTAATGTCTCCCAACAGAAGAAGAAGATCTCGAATGACTAAATTACTTTTAAAATCTATGTTTTGCTGGGAAAATTCCCACGTAATGGCTCCCCCTGCGATGTAACATGCAGGGTGTGTGGGCAGTAGCCAGGCCGGGCTGGTGTGGTGCCGGCCACCTGAGGCCAACTGGGTCCCACAGCTGCCTCAGGCTGGCTCAGAAAATCACAGCCCTCCATCCCCTTCTCCACTCTCCATCTTCGGCCAAAATCCTGAGACTGAAGCGTTCTTAGCATATGTTCCCTGACGTTATTACAGAGGACACAGGCCCTCCTTGTTGTTTTCATCACATTGAGACCAAGTGATAAGGGCTCCGCTTAGAATAAAACTAAGAGGTAAGACAGTTGCTGGGCAGGAAGCATAGTGAGCGTTCTTCTCTCGTGCGTATCTCAGCCTTGGGCCTCAGGGCCTCTTCTCCAAGTGGGAACACCTCTAAGGTGCTTGGAGCAACTTAGGTGCCCGGGAACCCGGCACTGCGGGCCCTGTGTTACTCAGGGAGAGAAGGGGAGGTGATTGGATTCAGTCAAGTAAAAAGGAGGTTGGGGGCGTCTCAGGCAGAGAACAGGCCACGTGGGGAGGCGTGGTGTCCCTGTGGGAGCTGCTGGTGGGGACTCCCGGGGCCCACCCAGGTGTCCTGAGCCCCTCCTGCGGTCTCCCCTGCTGTCTCCCCTGCAGGAGGGGCGGGGCATGGGCGTGCCACGGGTCTGTATCTTGGATAAGGGCAGGAAGGGGGAGATGAAGTCTTGGGGGGCTGGCCTTGCCAGGGCTTGCAGACCATGTTAGGGATGTTGAACTTTGAACCACAGACAAGGAAGGGCACTCTGGGAGGCGTTGATCTTGGAAACTCGGGGCCCCTGGTTTGGAAAGGATGCTCGCAGGGTCCGCGGAGAATGGGTCACAGGAATGAGACCGAAGGGCGGAGTTCAGGTTCAAGGAAGTGAGAGTGGCTTGTGCTTTGGAATTAGGAGATGGATCTGAAATGAACTGTGTTGCTGCCCAGCTGGGGTGGCTCAGTGGTTGAGGGTTGACCTATGAACCGGGAGGTCAGGTTTCAATTCCTGGTCAGGGCACGTGCCCAGTTATGGGCTCCATCCCCAGTGTGGGGTGTGCAGGGGGCAGCGGATCCATGATTCTCTCTCACCACTGATGTCTCTCTCCCTCTCCCTTCCTCTCTGAAATAAACTACGTGAGTTTTGTCGTTGGGGTCTATGACCTGGGTGGGTCCAGGGGTGCAGGTATTTCTGCCAGGAACACGGATCCTCCCAGATGAGAAGTGGGGGAAGCTGGCGATGAGGGGCCGCTCCCGGGGCTGTGAGCTGATAACTCCGGCCGGCGGGAGGCTATTTGTGGGAGACAGACTGACGGGAATTCCTACTCAGCATCTCTGCTCTTTAATTCCCTGACCTTCAGGTCTAGGTTACATAAATGTGAATTATTTATAACTTCCCTGTCTCCTTGGAATCTGAGGTGACAACCTTTATACAACATTGAGGCAGTTATGCAGTTTCCTACCTGTGACTTGAAGAGAAAAACACACGAATCTAACAAAACTGGATATAATGTTCCAGGAATTCAATGCTTCCCTAACGGTCTTTTACCTCTTTTGTTATTTTCAGGGCATATTTCTCAGCCCCTTCTTTCTTCCTATGACCTCCCGAATGCTGCACTGTATTGTCCGGATGTCAGACAATCTCAGGATTTTAAATATGATCTTATAATATAGTGATTTTATGACATAAACGAAGAGTGGGGAAGCAGCCAATCCATGATTCTCTCTCACTATGGATGTTTCTATCTCTCTCCCCTTCTTCCTTCCTCTCTGAAATCAATATATATATATGAAGCTGTAGCCAGTCTCCTGGCCATGCTTGGGCCACACGGCCATGCCCAGCAGGAAGGCAGAGCTGGGAAAATCAGTTCCTAGCGGGTGGCTTTTAGCCTGTCAGGACGCGGGGATGCTCTGGGACTAAAGAAAGATCTAAAGACTGCTCCCGCCCCGCCGGCATGACTCAATGGTTGAGCGTCCACCTTTGAACCAGGAGGTCACGGCTCGGTTCTGGTCAAGGGCACATGCACGGGTTGTATATGGGTTCAATCCCCCGTAGGGAGCGTGCAGGAGGCAGCCAGTCAATGTTTCTCTCTCCCTCTCCCTTCCTCTCTGAAATCAATCCTATATAATAAAAGTCCACATGGCATCACGCCCTCATGCAACATCTTCACAAGACGGCCGCCACGCAGGGATTGGGCCTAAACCGGCAGTTGGACATCCCCCAAGGGGTCCCAGATTGGAGAGGGTGCAGGCCGGATTGAGGGACACCTCCCCCATGCATGATTTCGTGCACCGGGCCTCTAGTAAAAAATATATTTTTAGAAAAAAAATAAAAAAACATATATAACAAAAAACGTTCCAGCCATCGTTCTGCTCCGCTCTTGTGCTAGATGAACACAGACACAGGACTCGAAAGCTACTATAGCCACAGGGTGCGGTCAGTAGCCCGCCAGCACAGGCTTGTGTCTCGGGGAGACCCAGAGGAAGGGCACAGCTGGCTGCCCCTGGGGTGGGTGGGGATGAGCGCACTCCGCTGGGGTGGAAGCCGTGGGAAAGGTGGTCATGAATAGACAGTGAACAGGGAGAAGGAGAAGGGACTTGTGTCTTATGGTGACGTTATTGACATTGAAGTGAGATGTTACAGGAGGAAACAGGAGAGCATTGCCCTCTCAAAGGCTGTCATGGGAGGAATTGCTTGTTGTTGTTTAGTTTTTTAACTCAGCGTGAAGTAATTATTAAATACCAGTGTTGGATGGGGTTATGTCAGGCCCCACATGAGCTGTCTTAGGAGCCTACAGTCCTAGTGATGCAGTACTTTCCAATCCATCATCCTCACAGCAGACAAGCCAAAAGTAGCCGTCCCGTGTGGTTCAATATTTGAGCATCAACTCACGAACCAGGAGGTCACAGTTCTGTTCCAGTCAGGGCGCAAGCTTGGGTTGTGGGCTTGATCCCCCATAGGGGCGTGCAGGGGGCAGCCCATCCGTGATTCTCTCTCATCACTGATGCTTTATCTCTCTCTCCCCCTTCCTCTCTGAAATCAGTAAATGTATATTTTTAAAAAAACAAAGTTATTGATACGCCACATTGTAAGCACAGGCGCTTGTTTCTCTTCATTCTAGAATGATTTCTGCCTCCCCCTCCCTTCCCTCTCTCCCCAGGAACGCTGGTGTCCGGTCTTCCCTTTTGTCCTGGGGGCGGGGATTCTGAAAAGGACATGATGCATGAGATGACGTGGCTCCCAACAGGACGTTTTCAAATCTCCATCCCACTCAGGGGCCTCCCTGCCCCCTCTGTGTGGAGGAGACACACGGACCTGTTTCATTTCTTTAACATCCGTTTTACTCTTATTAAACCACAAAATCAGGGCAAGTTTTTAAAAAAAGTTTTTGAAACTTAGAGCAATGAAAGACGAGTAGAAGAGAATAAAACTTACTTAATCACTTGTAATCTCACAAATATACAAGCTAAAACCCGATCTACACGCTAGAACAGCCGTGGGCAAACTACGGCCCGTTTGAAATGAATAAAACTAAAAAAAAAAAAAAGGCCGTACCCGTTTATGTAATGATGTTTACTTTGAATTTATATGAGTTCACACAAGCACTTCATCCATGCTTTTGTTCCGACTTCCAGCCCAGTTTAAGAACCCATTGTGGCCCTCGAGTCAAAAAGTTTGCCCACCCCTGACTTAGAGCTTCATGCAGAATTAACGCCCAGGTCAGAGCTGGGCCAAGCACCCCGGTCTGAGACATGCGTTTCCTCTGGCCCAGGGCGCGGTCGGCTTCCCGTGCCCCCGTGGGGCCTCATCTCGGGGGAGCTATGTGAACGCACCTGGGGGTGCACCTGCTTTCGTGTGGGCCCTGAGATCGCACTCCCCATCGGGGGTCCGATTAGATGGGGAAGTGCTTTGTAGACAGGTAGACGGGAATCAAGCACCTAATTGCAGTGTTTTTTAAACCATTGGGTAGGGAAAGCCATTTGCATCCATTACTGATCTCTTCCCATTTAATTACACATTTGAAAGGAGAGCGTGCGCTTGGAAATCCGAGTGAAGCAGAGGCGGTGTCAGCGTCTCCTGTCAGGCTCCCCTCTGCGTTCGGGGAGCGCAATTAGAGGGGCTGTGTGTTTACGTGAGAGTGAAATGTTATAGAAAACAAGCCATAGCCGGCCCCGCCCTCAGCACCCTAAATACTCAGGAACAGGGCCAAGGGGCGGGAGTGCTTCTCAGGGTGACGGGATTACAATGAAAGTGAGACAATTACGGGCGTAAACATGAGCGTGCTGCTCAGTGGCTTGCACAGGAGGAGGTGCTGGGCTTGCACTGGGCGTGGAGTATTTATTTATTAAACGCCAGGTCCGGGTGGGCTATGCTCGGCCTCACGCTCTCCTGGGCCCCCGCTCCTGGAGGGGCAGTGCTTCCCATCTGTCCCCCGCACAGCAAATGGCCCGCAAACAGCTCCCGCCGGCTCTTCGAGGGCCGCGCCCTAATGGACGGAGCCTGGCCACCATCCACGGGTGACACAGGGAGCGACGCGGCGTTGGGCGTGCGTGGCCTACATTCGCTCCGTAAATGTAATTACTCGGCCGTTTCCCTTTCCCGGCCCGAAGCATTCTCTCTAGGCCGTCATTAAGTCATGACTGAATTGCTCTCAGGTTTCCACGGGGACGCCCAGTCCAATCTCCCCACGATGACAACAGCCACAGCACAGCGAGCCTGCCTGTGCCCGGGCGCCCCTGCCCTCAGCGCGGGTCCCAGAAGGTGACATGCTGGTGAGGCAGCTGCTCACTTTCAAGAGCACTTTCACATGAGTCACCTGCTCAGAGCTCCCCCTCGAGAGAGGATGCCATTTTTATGTCATTTCTTCTTCTTTATTTTTTATTTTAGAACTTTTTATTGATTTCAGAGAGGAAGGGAGAGGGGAGAGAGAGAGAGAGAGAGAGAAACATCAATGAAAAGAGAGAATCATTGACCGGCTGCCTCCTGCACCCCCCTGCTGGGGATCGAGCCTGCAACCTGGGGCATGTGCCCTTGACTGGAATCGAACCCTGACCTCCTGGTTCCTAGGTTGATGCTCAATGACTGAGCCCCGCCAGCCGAGCTGTGCCATTTCTTCAGCAGAACCCAGCCACTCATTTTACAAACACACATTGAGTGTAACACATCCAAGCATATGTTTTAACCCTGGAGAGACGGTGAGGAGTGAAACTGACATCATTTCAGAGCTGATCCTTTATTCAAGGGTCTAAAAGCAGCTCTGCCCACTGGGCAGACTTTCGAACAGGGCCACCGACCCAGAGGGACCGCGATGGGGGCCAGCACAAGGAATGAGGGCTTGTCCTGTTGTGTAAGAAATCGCATTTTATCCTCAAGTCATTGACTAGTGTGTTAGCAGGAGGGTGCGGCTTTCGTATGGGTTTAGGGGGTCCATGCTGTGGGATGGGGAAGGGGGACTGGACAGAGACATGGCATGGCTTTTTAGAAAATTTATCTTTATTGTTGAAAGTGTTACAGATGTCCCTTTGTTTTTTCTCCATTGACTCCCTCCACCCGCACCACCCAGCACCACTCAATTGCCTGTGTCCATGGGCTATGCATATATGCATGTAAGTTCCCCAGTTAATCGCTCCCCACCTACCCTCCACACACCCCTGCCCCCTGAAATTCATCAGTCTGCCACATGCTTCCATGTCTCTGGATCTATTCTGTTCATCAGTTTAATTTGTTCATTAGATTCCACATATGAGTGAGATCCTGTGATACTTATCTTTTTCTGACTTATTTCACTTAGCATGATACTCTCCAGGCCCCTTCATGCTGTTGCAAATAGTGAGAGATACTTCTTTTTCACTGCTGCATAGCATTCCACTGTGTAGATGTACCATCTGCTGATGGGCACTTAGGCTGTTTCCAAATCTTAGCTATGGTGAATTGTGCTGCTATGAACATAGGGGTGCATATATCCTTTCTGATTGGTGTTTCTGGTTTCTTGGGATATATTCCTAGAAGTGGGATCACTGGGTCAAATGGGAGTTCCATTTTTAGTTTTTTGAAGAAACTCCATACTCTTCTCCACAGTGGCTGCACCAGCCTGCATTTCCACCAGCAGTGCATGAATGTTCCTTTTTCTCCGCATCCTCACCAGCACTTGTCTTTCTGAGAGTTCATTATTGGTGTATAAAATGCCATCAAATTCTGGGTGCTAATCTTGTATCCTGCTACGTTGCCAAATTCATTTATTAGATCTAGTAGTTTCTTTATGGAGTCTTTAGAGTTTTCTATGTGCAAAATAATGTCACCTGCAAATAATGACAGTTCTACTTCCTCCTTTCTAATTTGAATCCCTTTTGTTTTTTCTCGTCTGATCGCCGTGGCTAGGACTTCCAGCTCTATGTTGAATATGAGTGGTGAGAGTGGACAGCCCTGTCTTGTCCCTGTTCTGAGGGGAAATGGTTTTAATTTTTGCTCATTGAGTGTGATGTTGGGTGTAGGTTTGTCATATAAGGCCTTTATTATGATCCTTCTATCCCCACTTTGCTGAGAATTTTTATCAAAAAAAAGGATGTTGGATCTTGTCAAATGCTTTTTCTGCATCAATTTGATATGACCATGTGATTTTTTGTCTCTCTGTTTATGTGATGTATCACGTTTATTGATTCGCGGGCATTGTGCCAGCCTTGCATCCCTGGAATAAATCCCACTTGGTCATGGTGTATGATGTATTTAATGCATTGCTGGATCTGATTTGCTAGAATTTTATTGAGTATTTTAGCATCTATGTTCACCAGGGATATTGGCCTGTACTTCTCTTTCTTTGTAGGGTCTTTATCTCGTTTTGGAATTAGGGCAATGCTGGCTTCATAGAAAGTGCTTGGAAGTGTGCCTTCCTCTTGGGTTTTTTGGAGCAGTTTGAGGAGGAGAGCGCTGATAATATACGTAAATCACTGGACCGAAAGGGCACCACCCTTCATACTCTCGTTTAGAATGCGCCATTCTCAATGCGTTCTGTAGGACTGTGTCTCAGAGAGAAACCCTGTGAACGTGACAGGCAGTCTATTCAGCTTCTCCTTTCTTGCTCTGTCTCCCTGCGGGATATTCTATATCCCATCATTCACCAAACTGTGAGATACTTTTAATGGTTATTCTTCAGGAAGGAAAAGCCACTTAAATTATCTTAAAGTGTCGCCATACTTACTCTCTTTTGGAGAATGACAACTTATATTCACATGTTAATGGCTCTACTTGACTTGGTTTAGCTTAATCTTTCCCCCTAAGAAAGTACTGAGAGGAAGGACTGAGAAGTACAGATTGGCGGCTACAGAGGAGTCCTGGGGATGGAGAGTGCAGCACGAGGGATACAGTCAATGGCGCTGCAGTGACCATGGGGGCGCCAGGTGGATATGAGCTTAGCTGGGTGATCTCTCAGCAAGTTATGTAAGGTCTGATCACTGGGTTGTGTACCTTAAACTAATATAATATTATATGAACTGCAATTGGGAAATAAAAAAATTATTTAATGTAAAAAATATTTGAATTTGAATGTCTTTGCCATGAATTGTGTTGCGAAAGGGAAGAGGCAGAGAAAGAAACATCAGTGATGAGAATCATGGATCAGCTGCCTCCTGCACGCCCTCTACTGGGGATCAAACCCACAACCCAGGCCTGTGCCCTGTCCAGGAATCGAACCGTAACTTCCTGGTTCATACCAGTGCTCAACCACTGAGCCACACTGGCCAGGCTATTCAGAAACGCAGTTTGGGAGGGACTGAGAGCTAATTGCTGTCAGGATTTGGGTTCTGAATGGTGAGTTCAGTGTCCAAGCAGGGCATTGATTTCAGGGGTGAGAACCTGGAGAGAGTGCTGTGGACACAGCTTCCCTCCCGGGACCACCCTGCTCCCAGGGCCATGCAGCTCTGCCCACTCATGCAGTCAGGCACAGCCTTCAACCTTCGGCCACTGTCAACCTTCTGAGAGCAGATGGCGGCGACTGCAGGCAGTGTCCCTCCGCCTCGCAGGGCTGGCTGTGCAGTTCCGTCAGGATTTACTGGGAACAATGCTGACGTGTGTCATACCAAGTGACAGGGAAGTGATTTCTCACAGCGCGTGGCACCCTGGTCACAGGAGAGCCCACGAGGCAGTGGACAGGCTAATGCCCTCAACAAACAACACTAGCACATGTTAGATGCTGACATGCGGAGCCTCCCCCATGCCACTGGCACAACAACACACAGAGGGGTTCAGGGACAGCCGTCACTTCAGATTAAGAGACTGAGAATGACATGGAATCACCTGTTCATTCTAAATCTCACCCAGGTTGCGGCAAAGCGGGGGCCTGGGCGTCGGGAGATTCGCAGTCAGAGACTCATTTCATTTCGTGGACTTGCCCTGGCCCCTGTTGGCTCGTTCCGAGGGCAGAAAATCAAATCAGCTCCTTTGCGGTCTCCGGGCAGTCATCTGTTCTGGTGGCCAGTCGTAGAAAGTGCTGTGTGATATGAGGCAGAAGAGTTTCAGCTTCTGCGTTCCAGATCCCCAGACCTTTCCTAGGAGGGGACTGTCCCCTTATGCAGGGACTGCAGCCACTCATGTTAATCCTCACCCGAAGATATAGATGTATAGACATATAGACATATATACAAATAGACATTAGACATATAGACATAATGACATATAGACATATAGACGTATAGACGTATAGACACATAGATATATAGACGTATAGACGTATAGACATTAGACATATAGACATAATGACATATAGACATAATGACATATAGACATATAGACTTGTAGACATGTAGACGTATAGACATATAGACATAATGACATATAGACATATAGACGTATAGACATATAGATGTATAGATGTATAGACATATATACATTAGACATATAGACATAATGACATATAGACGTATAGACATATAGATGTGTAGACATATAGACATTAGACATATAGACATAATGACATATATATGTATAGATGTATAGACTTATAGACATATAGACATTAGACACATAGACATATAGACATTAGACACATAGACATATAGACATTAGACATATAGACGTATAGATGTATAGACATATAGACAGACATATAGACATATAGATGTATAGACATATAGATGTATAGACGTATTGACGTATAGACATAATGACATATAGACGTATAGATATTTATAAAGAGAGGGGTTACATGAGGTCAGTGAGGTACTCAGTGCCGGCCTGTGACAGGTGATTGACACGCCAGCAATGCCGGGGACGGGATTCCTCAGGCCCCCCCGAAGCCTTTCCCACCTCCTGATGTTGCCATTTGCTCCCCTTCTTGGCACTCCCGACGAGTCTTTCCTCTGTTATGAGGACACTTGCATCTGTCATTGGAACCGTCTGTTCTGTTTCTGCCACAGGCCCGTAGGTTTGAGAATTCCATGCTCCAGGGTGACAGCTCACGCTGTGTCACCAGGACCTATTGCACTGTCTGCCATGGAGCTGAACTCCAGCCCATTGAGTGCTTCTGACCCGACCCTGCCCCTGCCCTGACCCGAGTCTAGGTGCTCATCCCCTCCCGCCACCTCCGAAGTGCGTGTCCTCAGGAGCTCACACCTGGGGGAAGGTGAGCGCCCCGGGAAGCACACGGGAAGTTGTCAGGTACATGTCCATCCACCACACAAACACCTTCTAAGGAACCTCGGTGCGCCNTATAGACTTGTAGACATGTAGACGTATAGACATATAGACATAATGACATATAGACATATAGACGTATAGACATATAGATGTATAGATGTATAGACATATATACATTAGACATATAGACATAATGACATATAGACGTATAGACATATAGATGTGTAGACATATAGACATTAGACATATAGACATAATGACATATATATGTATAGATGTATAGACTTATAGACATATAGACATTAGACACATAGACATATAGACATTAGACACATAGACATATAGACATTAGACATATAGACGTATAGATGTATAGACATATAGACAGACATATAGACATATAGATGTATAGACATATAGATGTATAGACGTATTGACGTATAGACATAATGACATATAGACGTATAGATATTTATAAAGAGAGGGGTTACATGAGGTCAGTGAGGTACTCAGTGCCGGCCTGTGACAGGTGATTGACACGCCAGCAATGCCGGGGACGGGATTCCTCAGGCCCCCCCGAAGCCTTTCCCACCTCCTGATGTTGCCATTTGCTCCCCTTCTTGGCACTCCCGACGAGTCTTTCCTCTGTTATGAGGACACTTGCATCTGTCATTGGAACCGTCTGTTCTGTTTCTGCCGCAGGCCCGTAGGTTTGAGAATTCCATGCTCCAGGGTGACAGCTCACGCTGTGTCACCAGGACCTATTGCACTGTCTGCCATGGAGCTGAACTCCAGCCCATTGAGTGCTTCTGACCCGACCCTGCCCCTGCCCTGACCCGAGT
Organism: Myotis vivesi; assembly: GCA_035771395.1. NCBI lineage: Eukaryota > Metazoa > Chordata > Mammalia > Chiroptera > Vespertilionidae > Myotis > Myotis vivesi. Next base: position 1,031,823 of record JAWPEG010064503.1, read on the forward strand.
CTAGGTGCTCATCCCCTCCCGCCACCTCCGAAGTGCGTGTCCTCAGGAGCTCACACCTGGGGGAAGGTGAGCGCCCCGGGAAGCACACGGGAAGTTGTCAGGTACATGTCCATCCACCACACAAACACCTTCTAAGGAACCTCGGTGCGCCTGTGTCTACAGAGGGACACACGCTAAGGAGGTGGGTTTTGTTTCTTCTGCTTGGTGTCAGCATGGTATTTTTTAAGAACTGAGGGGAGAGGGGTCTGAAGGAAGAGTGATTCTGTCTGGGGACGGGGGGATGGAGAACGTGCGCGGCCTGACTGGGCTAGAGCCAGTGTGCGGAGAGAAGTAACTGAGCATCCCAGACCGACCCCAGCGGTGGGTGCCTTGGGCGTCTGATTGGCACGTGGTAGACAGCATGGTGCTGTGGGAGGTGGACAGCCAGCACCTCGGCCGGGTCCAAGAATCAGGGTTTAGAAACGTGGGCACTCAGGGCTGGGCCCTCCTGGCCCCTAACCCGAGGCAGAAGCTGACCCCAAAAAGGCCGTGCGAAAAGCTATGGCACATCCTCCTTCAGAGTCACAGCCATGTCAGTTCCGGCGAGTCTCAACCTGAGCCTGCACGGGAGACAGAACGAAAACATCCCCAAACATCGGAGATGAAGTGACGAAAGGGAACCATTAATCCTCAGCGATTCGGGGAAAGAGGAGGCGATTTTTCCCTCTAACTCCTTCGTAAGCAGCAGCCCCGGTGTGCCCATCACTCACGTTTACTGCGCACTTAGGATTTTATCGCTTCACCTTTCCCCAGTCTCCTTAGCACCGCCCGCGGTGTGATGCTGGGGAAATGTCAGGTTTGCTAACTATCCTGGCAACTCCTCCCATAAGGCGATGGCACTGAAATGTCATGGGCAGAGCCGCTGGGGGGGAAGCTCTTTGCTTCCGTGTCCCCCACCCCCTGGAGGTGAGTGTTTGGAGGTTGATTAAAAATGGGGTCCGTCACGCGTGATGTGACTTTTCTGTGGCCCCTCCGAGCGCGTCACTGGGGACCCAGGGCTCAGCCAGAGGGGTTGGGGGGCCATTTAGTCTCGGGATGTCTCTAGATGCAGGTTCCATCCCACACACGCATGCCACCTTCCAGAAATAGAGCTGGTGAGAGCCTGAGGCTATATTTGCCGTCTGGTACCTTACGTCACCGGCAACCTGGACAGCACCCACGGCAAAGTAGTTCAGGCTGCATGCGAACTCACAGAAGCCCGTGTCCAGCCTCTTTTCACAAATGCACTGAGTAAAGGTCACCGTACAACATTCCTTACAGCAAAAGAAGCCAGACCTTTTCCTGGCACCTACGCCCTGGTCAGAAGGGATACAGACATCTGGGCAGGTTCTTGTCTTTATCCTAACTAGGTTTAATTTTTAAAAAATATATATGTTTATTGATTTCAGAGAGGAAGGGGGAGGGAGAGAGGTAGAAACATCAATGATGAGAGAAAATCATAGATCGGCTGCCTCCTGCACGCCCCACACTGGGGATCGAGCCAGCAACCCGGGCCTGTGCCCTGACCGGGAATGGAACTGTGACCTCCTGGTTCATAGGTCGATGCTCACCCACTGCACCACACCGGCCAGGCTATTCTAACTAGATGTAGAACTGAAGCCAGAATTTGCTTTATTATTTTTTTTAATCTGAGCAAGTAAAGCTTTCTATATTCATTATGAATTTTAGGATCCACATATAATTTTAAAACATTACCATAAAATCATATATACATAACACACAGACACAGGGAATGGGGCAGTGACAGCCCGAGGGAAAGGGGGTGGCAGCAGGTGGAGGTGGGTGAAGGGGGGCACGGGGATGAGAAGAGACTTGCTCGGGGCTGTGGGTGCAGGTGCAGGTGCAGGTGACATTTTATTGACTTGGACACTTGAAACCTCTATAGTTTTGTGAACCAACGTCACCCCATTACATTCAATCAATAAATGGAAATAAATAAATAAAGGGGGACTCTGGCCACGGACAGACGTGCATTAGAAAATCATTCCTGCTCCCCAAGTCCCCGCGCTGAGCCCTTCCCGCCCTGACCCACGGGGTGGACGGAAGCAGCACGCGAGGCTTTGAGGGGGCCGGCGGGGGTGTGAGCTTCTCACCCAGCAGCCAGCGCCAGGTGGGGTGCCGTGGCTCTGTCTGGATTCTAGCCCGGGGAGGTGGGCCTGGTGATCTGGTGGTGGTGGGAGCAGGACTTGAACTCAGAACACAAGAGGCAGAGAGGGGTCGGGACCCCCTAACTACGTCCTAAATAACAGGAAAGGTGAGAGCGGCGCCACCGGTGCCCGGCAGCCACGCCCTAGGCTCGTGGTCACTAGAGAAGATGCCCTGACACGCAGCACACACCCTCCCAGCATCGCTGGCAGCGGGAGAAGAGGGAGGCCCATCGGTTCCCCGAGAAGCGGTTTCCATGGAGAGCAGGGCTGGAGCGGGGTCTGGCCATGGGGACGGCGGCTGAGAGCCCAGGGGCCTGTCAGGACACGTTAGAGACGTCGGCTTCCTCCCAGAGAGAATAGCTGATGAGAGGACCAGCATGGCGGACAACACGTGCTCACCCTGCGATGCAGAAGCTCGGAGTGGCAGGCAGCCCTGCAGGTGGAGGCGGCCTTGCAGGACACACTGGCTGGCCTGAGGGTCTGGGGTCGTGCCCACCCGCCTCCTCTTCCCAAAGCCTCCGTGGCCTTGCTGATCCTTCGATGCTTTGGAGGAACACAAGCCGGTTGAGTCCGCAGGGAAGAAGGAAGGAAGGAGGGCCGTGCAGCTCCGGCTCCAGCAGCTCAGGGACCAGGGCAGCATTGGTCCAGGCAAAGCCGCTCCGAGCGTCTCCAGGCTCCGACAGGGGGTTTGTTTCCAAATGAAATGCTTTCCTGAGCTCACACACAGGAGATCTGGGAAATGCCAGTATTAGCCACACAGTAGTAATGAGACTATCGTGAGTGATCGTGAGAATGGGAATAGTGATGATACAGACACAGGGGCTGTGAAATCTGTTATACTTCTCTCCAGCAAACAGGACCCAGCTTCCCAACACGCTGCTCTTTCCTTGAACACTTACGGGCTGCATCAGCGATAGCCGTTCATTGCTGTGACACAGCCCCCACAGCAAGGTCCTGGGTAGAATACTTATTTCTCACAAACACATGTTGCAATCACGCTAAGTTGCTTCTAAATCAATATCTGTCAGTAAATTGCATTTCCCTTGAGTTACTATTCTTAAATAATGTTTTACTTTTGAAAAGTACAATAAGACCCAAAGTATAATAAAATGACGCCTATGAATAAATGCACCTTTAAAAGGCAGTCATATGCCCTTATTTTCATTGATCTGCCTTTCTTTGCCAAGTCTGGCTTCAATAATCCACTACTGGTATGTAAAGAACTTACCAACACGTATGTGATGTGTTAAGAGAAATGAAAATTAAAATTGACAGGTTGCCTCTCACTTGTCAATTGGGGATACTGTCTATGGGATGAAACCGCTCATCTAGGAAAGCTGGGGGATATCTATGCCTTATCTATATCTGTATCTATATTTATATCTATATCTGTATCTATATTTATATCTATATCTGTATCTATATATCTATATCTGTATCTGTATCTATATCTATATCTATATCTATATCTATATCTATATCTATATCTAAAAATACATAAATGCAAATGTCTCAGAATACCAAGGCAAGAATTATTAACAATATTTTGAAGAGAGTTGAACATTTCCCTAAGGTCTTCCTATTTGGGGGACTGTGCCTCTGTCAGCGAATCTGGTTGTAGCGTTTACAAGGCATTGGACAAGATTCCTCTGGGAGTTTACGCCCCCAGCTCCACTGCTCTCTGGGCGCTTTGTTTCTTTGGTTTGCAGCCCCCAGCATGCTTTTCATCGTCATGTGCCGGTGCTTTATGGTCACATGTAAAATAAGTCATGTGATCTACGTGAGATCGACAAAGCAAGGTCTGCTAAGAGAAAGCTAGATCCCATCATTCCCTTCGTAATGTCTTTTGTGGTTGCAGATTTTATTTATCCTTTCAATTTTATACTTCCCTGAATAAAGATACAGGTATAGATACAGGTGTAGATACAGATATAGATGTAGATGTATGTATAAGTATAGGTGTAGGTGTAGATATAGATATGGATATAGAGCTATAGATAGAGATATAAATATAGGCATAGATATAGGTGTAGGTGTAGGTGTAGTTATAGATGTAGGTATAGGTACAGGTATAGATAGAGATAGATATAGATATAGATACAGATATAGATAAGACATAGATATCCCCCAGCTTTCCTAGATGGGCGGTTTCATCCCATAAACAGTATCCCCAATTGACAAGTGAGAGGCAACCTGTCAATTTTAATGTTCATTTCTCTTAACACATCACATATGTGTTGGTACGTTCTTTACATACCAGTAGTGGATTATTGAAGCCAGACTTGGCAAAGAAAGGCAGATCAATGAAAATAAGGATCTTCGTGTCTAAAGACCTCCTTCTACACGGAGAGACCAGCTCCTTGGATCCAGGGCTTTGGCAGAAAAATGAACTGTGTGGCCCAGGAATCTATGGTCGCTTCGCCAAGCTCAGCTGTGGGGGGTGGGGGGGGAGTGGGGCAGGGGCACTGGGATAACTTCGAGGACACCAGTTGAGCCCCCATTGCCCCCAAATAAAACAGATTGTGCATCTGAAGAAGGTCAAGGACGGAGGGTGGAAGCCCATCGAGTGCATCCACGATTTTCCTGAAACTGTCCTGCCTGCTCACATGGGTCTCTGTGCCCATCTAGGAAAGCTGGGGGAATATCTATGGTGTGGCGGAGAGAAAGGTGACCGCGATTCTGGGCGAGTTCCTGAGGCTCCGGCCACAGCCCTTTCCTGTGGCCTCAGAAGACGACCTGTGGGAGAGCCTCCGTAGTGAGGGCCTGTGAGGGAGGGAGGGTCAGAGCCCCGGGGTTCGGACTCCCACACACCATCTGTGAACCTGGGCATTTGCTGCAAGAGCAGGGCGGCCGCTCACCACACCCAGGCGTCCTGAGTGATCCACGGTGCCTTTGCCCCAGTGAACAGCCACTCCCCTGGGACCTACTAGAGAACGGCGGGGCCACGTACCTGGAAGACCTCCGCCACCTGCCAAGGGCAGGATCCCCACCCTGATGGCTCCCGTGGGGTTTTAGTGACGGAGACTCATGTTACCCTCCTGAGACTCCCCAAACCCAAGCTCCTGCCTCAGCAGGTGGAGGTCGGTCGGTGAAAGCTGGGCATTGATGCTGCCAGTCTAAGGCACAGGAGGGAATATCTGCCTCCAGAATATGAAGTAAAAGCAGCGCCATTGGCAGCTCGGCCGGTGTGGCACAGGGGTTGAGCGTCTGCCTAGGAACCAGGAGGTCAGGGTTCGATTCCCGGTCAGGGCACAGGCCCAGGTTGTGGGCTCCATTTCCAGAGTGGGGACTGTAGGAGGCAGCCGATCCATGGTTCTATCTCATCATTGATGTTTCTCTCTCTCTCCCTCTCTGACATCCTCTAAGGCAGAGGGTGTGGAACTTAAGTGTTGGGCCTTGTCCTGCAATTACTGCCATGTGCGATCCCACAGCCTGGATAAGGCAGGAAGGGGGCCAGTTATCTCGGTGCCTGCGTGCGGACACGGACCCAGAGCCGAGCCCAATGACTTCAGCTCTGCCACTCTACTCTTTCAGAAGGATGTAAAAATAAAAACCAGAGCATCGTGGGCAAATGTGGTTTATTCTAAACTTAACTGAAAAAAGATCTTTGAGTGTTGAAGGGTAGAATATATTCCAGTTTATTTCTGGCCGTTCTCTGCATTATTTCCCTGAGTGGCCTGTGGTGGGATAAAATCTGTACAGACAAGTGTATAGGGTGTGAGGGAAGACATCTGCCTGGTATTCTCTTCCCCGTGACTCGAACTCGAGAGCAGCTCACCCTCAAGGTCTCTCCCACTGCCCGACCACATGCCGAGGCTTGGCCCAGAGAGCAGCACACCTCCCTTTAAAATCCTTCCCATTGCTTGTAAACGATTCGAAATTGTTTGCTGAGCAACGTTTCATCTTTCTGCAAGTTGTTTTTTGAGTTTGACACACATCTTCATCCAATAATGCTTGTAATTGTTGGTTTTCAAACTTTTTTGGTTGACTGGATGTTCTTTGTCTTTCACATCGAAATCCTCACTTTTATAGCATTTAAACCAACATTCACAAGTATCTTGAGATGGAGCATGTTCACTATAAGCTTCCCAAAGTATACGATAGCTTTCAGCAGCACTTTTCTTCAAAATAAAGTAATAAATTAAGAGTTTTCGCAAATGCTCTTTTTTGGGGGCACAAAATTTGACATTTTTAAGCGTTCATCATAAAATGCAGAAAAACTGAGATCAGAATTGTGAGTGTCCCCAATCTCGGACCACATCTGGGGCTCCCATTTTCCATGGGAAAAGTCACAGCAGCTGAACCACTAACTGTGTCATGAGATTCGTGTTCATATGACGATGTTCATGTGTGTTCATCCTGCGGTTACAGGAAAAAAGAGGATTCTGCTCCTTGTGCTGCAAATAACCAAAACAAATGCATTTAATAAATATTCCCTGGGCTGATTAGCACCACATTTGCATGAATTTATGCAAATGCAAAGGTGCCTTGTTGGTAGCCAGACGCTAATTTGCACAGATTCCAGACAGGGTGTGTGAGCGACTAGGGGCCGCTCAGAGGAACAGGGGTGACCACCAGGCGTCATGGCACAGTCTTCAGGGCTGCAGTTCAGGAGGGTTGCAGGAGGGGGTGTCCCGAACCTCAGGAGATGGTCCAGGGCCCAGAGCATCAACAAGAGGCCCAACCCGAGAGGGAGGAGCCCGAGGAATTCCTGGGGGAAGGAGGTGGCAGAGTCACCTGTCCAGGTGCCGTTCTGTGATGTTCTTATTCATGAGGGAGGGATGACCCCAGAGGGCCCACCCTGGGTGCGAGGGCCCTCCACCCACTGCTTTCAGTGTGTCTGTGAGAAGGAGGCTGCATTCAGAGGCTGTGGGCACATTTGTGAAGCGTCATGTTAAACGTGCCCCGGCTGTGCCCACATCTGCAGCCCTCCCCAGAGAACCGCCGGCCCCTCCCGGGAGGCTGGGCCCTGGGTCCAGCCGGGGTGGTGGCGGGGGTCCGAGTTGTTCCTCAGTCCCGGCCCCTCTGGCGAAATCTCTTCCATCCCCGCTCTCCCATCCCTGCGGCGTCTCCATTTATCGGAGTGGCCTCTCATTCACCGGGGTCTCTTGAATGCACAGCTGGCCTCCGCTTGCAAATGCAGAGGGCGTGGGTGATTTGGTTAAAAAAGAAAGGGGCTATTGCTGAATTAAATTCTAGAATAAAGCATGTCACTGATTTCATTGCACTGGGTTCTGTTGACTTGGGAGCGTAGCAAAGCCTTGTATGTTGAATTCTGCACCACAGTCATGGGCACTGGGATTTGAACTCCATGGAGGTCCTGTCCCGCACAATCTGGTCGCTTCCTTGAAGACTAAACATCCCGGGTTCTGTACCTGCCCCCAGCCCCCCCCCCCCCTCGTGCAGGGGGCAGGGGAGGCGCCGCTGATGGAAAACACGTTTCCTTCACAAACCAAGTTGAAGCAGTGTCCAGAGACCATAACAATGGCGCCTCCTGGGGACACACACTTCTCCAGGCTGGGCACTTAACTATGTGTAGTCGGTCCCCAGCCCTGCTAGGAGCTTCCGCGGGGAGAAACCAGCCTGGTGCTGGTGTGGTCCTGGACAGAGTGGGCGAGTCTGGCACCTGCTGAGGTTGCAGAACACACCCATTAGAGCGTGGACTGCTTGTAGCACCACCGCCATCTGAGGGGAAGCCTCGTGAAAGGCGTGGGGTAGCGTTGACTCGTCAGTTAATCCTCATGAGCTCGGTGTGTGCAAGGAGCTGGAAGGGACACGTTTGCAGAGGCAGAGGGGCCCTGGGTTAACTTTACATGGGTGTCTGCTAGTGCGGGTTCTTGTATTGGAGAGTTGTGAACACATGGCAATAATTCATTTCAGAAAACTTGTAGAAATTGGGTAATATCAAAGGGCAGTCTTATGAAATGCATTGAAGTATAAGGTAAAAATTGACACAGGACCAGGATGAGAGTCATGTAATACGTGCCTGTTTCCTCATAAGCAGGCAAGCGTGTATGTATGAGGGTGTCTAGAAGAGCACTCTTACAGACTTCGTCATGGGTACCATTTGGTTTAGGACCAAAAGGTGTTTGATCATTCACCTCCCTGTCATCTAAAGACAGAAAAACAACCTCACAGACAGACATGGAATGTGCCCGTGTTATTGTACGGAGTTATTTTCTTACAAATATCAGACCTGACTTTCTCGATTAAAAAGATGTGTGGTTAGTCTGTACGTCAGAGGTTGCCCTTTGGGGAGCGGTTGCTGGGAGTGTGGATGGTTATGTAACCACTAGAGGCCCAGTGCATGAAATTCGTGCACAGGAAGGGTCTCCCAAGCCCAGCCTGCACCCTCTTTAATCTGGGACCACTCGGGGGATGTCCGACTGCCTGTTTAGGCCCGATCTCAGGGGATGTCCTGCCTGCCTCCTGCCTGATCACCCCTAACTGCCCCCCCTTGCTGACCTGGCCTCTCCCCGTCCCCGTTCCCTCCCCCCGGCCCCCGCCGGCCTGGTCGCCCTTTACTGCCCCCCTCCGCTAGCCTGGTTGCCCCACACAGCCTGCTGTTTAGTGATTTAGTCGTCCCTCCTAAACCCTCTGCTGGCCTGGTCAGCCCATGCAGCCTGCTGTTTGGTCGTTACTGTCACTGTGACAGTGCCACAGACAATTTGCATATTCCTCTATTATTAGTATAGAACAGCTGTGGGCAAACTACGGCCCGCGGGCCGGATCCAGCCCGTTTGAAATGAATAAAACTAAAAAAAAAAAAAAGACCGTACCCTTTTATGTAATGATGTTTACTTTGAATTTATATTCGTTCACACAAACACTCCATCCATGCTTTTGTTCCGGCCTCCGGTCCAGTTTAAGAACCCATTGTGGCCCTCGAGTCAAAAAGTTTGCCCACCCCTGGTATAGATGGTTACTGAGCAGTGCATTCTGGGGAACAGGGGGAAGCGGCCCTATGACTCAGAGACCAGGGACCCCACAGGAAGCTGGGGGGTCCGGTCCGCTCAGCGAGGATGGGCCTGGGGTCACGGATGAGGCCTGGACTGTGTTTAGGTCCAAGGAGCCTCCCTCCTCCAGGCACCACTTGCTCAGTGGCCTCCTGCACACACTCCGACCCGGGTTCAAACCTGCAACCTTTCCATGTACAGGACGAAGCTCCAGCTAACGGAGCCACCCAGCCAGGGCAGTTACTCTTGGCTTTTATTTTAGTTTTTAAGTTACCAACCCATTGTCTGTGTCCAGGGGTGATGCATGTACGCACACAGGCCATTGGTGATCTCTT
>JAWPEG010064503.1:1059463-1092021 GCA_035771395.1 Myotis vivesi
GGGGGGGGCCTTCTGAAGGTCTGGGAGGAGCATGCACAGTTTGTGGGGGTTCCCCAGGGCAGTGCACAGCCTGCGGGGTTCCCCAGGGCAGTGCATCCCAGTCGTTTGTTGTGAGACAGATGCAGAATAAACGTGCTCAATTCCAGAGCTCGTGTTTCTGCCAGATGATGGGGTCTGAGGATGTGGGGGCGCCACAGGCCCCTCTGCTCCCCTGAGAATCACTCACCTCTCGGGCCTGCCCCACGCACACGCTGGGCTGAGAGGGGACCCCACCTTCCCCCACACACTGCCTGTGAGAGGGGCCTGCCCACAGGCACACACACTGGGCTGCGAGGGGACCACTTCCTCCAACTGGACGCACAGAAGATGGGGTTCCAGAGGACAGAGGGGCGCCTCTAGAAAGGGGCAGACAGAGAGGCTTGTGGGTGGGAGCAGCCGTGGCCTTTTCACTGAGGAGATGGAGTTCTGTCCCTGCTCTCCAACCCATGGCCTTCTAACCCTTGTTTTTCTCCTCCAGGAGTCAATAGGGCGTCGGTGCTGCCCTGAGGGGTTGGATGGGATGCAATGGGGTGTTTTCCGCAGTGAGTTATGGCGGGGAGGGCAGGAGGCTGGGCCCCCGTAAGCCGACCGCCTCCAGCCCAGCACAAAGAAGGGTTTTCAGGGGAAATTATGGCAGAAAATTTCTGGTAGAGAGATACACGAGCATCTGTGGCTTGGTTTCTATTCCAGTCCCTCGGTGGTTTAAATGCACCCCCTCATCCTCTGAACTGCTCGCTTCTGAGTCCCAGAGTGAGAAGAGGCAGTCGGTGCCCCCAGAGGCGGTAGCGGGGTGGGGGCGGGAGGGAGGAGAGAAACAGGCGTGGACACTGTCTCTTCTTTCTCGTTTCTATAACCCCCACGTGGCCAGCACCCTGGTAGGTATGGCCGAGAGCGACCGGCCTGGCCTGCAGAGGGTGAGGCAGGGCCCAGGGAGGGGCAGGTGCTGGAAGTAGAAGGAGCCTCTCTGCACATTCCCACGCGGCTCCAGGAAAGCTGTTTCCTTTCAGCGACACTCAGAGAGAAGCAACAGCTCCCTGGTCTACTGGCTCTGCAAACCAACCAAACAAACCGGTTGTTTAAAGGCAGTGAGATGACACTCACAGGTGTCCCCAGGGCTCAGGGAAGAGCATGAGGGAGGGAATAAACAGCCTCCAGCCGCACCAGCAGGGAACCGGGGAGGGAGGCCCACCAGCCATTTTTAGGAGATTCCTCGTTTTTATAAGATGGAGTGACGGCTATAAACATTCGACCCACAAACCCAGCTCCTTAAGGTCCTCTAGGATCTAGGAGAGAGGATGAGATCAACGCATCGGCCACCCCCAGTTCCCATCCAACGAGGGGTGGTCTGTTCCTCTGCCAATAACATTCCGGCCGGTCGTCCACAGACACCGTGTATCTCTCTACTTAGCAACTGACTGGTTTCTTTCTTCAGCATTCATCATGTTTAAAAGTATATTTTTATTAATTTCAGAGAGGAAGGGAGAGGGAGAGAGAGAAAAAACATCCGTGATGTGAGAAAAAATTGACTGGCTGCCTCCTGCACGTCCCCTCCTGGGGATGGAACCCGCAACCCGGGCCTGTGCCCTGACCGGGAATGGAACCGTGGCTTCTTGGTTCCTAGATTGATGCCCCGCCACTGGCACGCACCGGCCAGGCCTTTATCATTTTTAGGATATAGTTCTGTCCATGATTTGTTACACCTAAGCCTTTTATTTTATTTGTTCATGTTTATAAAGGCCATCCTAGCTTCCATCCCGTGTCCAGGAGCTCAGCGCTACCAGATAGAAACACGGCTGTTTTCTGTTGTCTTGTGTTTCCTATGCATTGGCTTATTTCCCATGTGAGCTCTGGGAGGCTCCTCGGCTCTGTGACAGAGTGTGTGCGGATGATGGTACCACCCGCTAGTAGGGCAGTTTGATTGCACCCTTTCGGGTCTGTATACGCTTGTCGCTGTATACGCTCAGCCTGCTGCACAGCCTTGGATAAACACGGTGCGGCTGCCCGGCCTTAGGCGTCAGTCCCAGGGCTGAGCATGCGGAATGTCACCGCAGTGTCATGTCGGAAGCAGGTTCCCTGTGGACACTCACTGTCGGTGGGGCAGTCGCCCTCCATGCCAATCACTGGAAGGCATTTTTGTGATCAGTTATTCTCCTGCATCGATTTCGACAGCCTTCCGAGTTAGCATGGCCCCTGCACTGGTTGACATTCAAGTATCGGATCATCTTTGCGTCCCTGGAATAAATGCCACTTGGTCCTGGTGACGAACTCTTGCTATGCTAGCACGTGGCTTGTGTCTGCTTCCTTCTGTTTTGCTCGGGGCGTTGTGCAGATGTATTTATTAGGTAGATCCGTTTATGGGTTTTCTTTGCCACTGTTGGCCTTTAAACAGCAGGGCTGTACTTCTCACAGTTCGGGGCACTGGAAGTTCAGCACCCAGGGGCCAGCTGACTCGGGGCTGAGGGAGGGCCACTTCCTGTCTCACAGGTGGCGTCTGCGTGCGGTCTCCCATCACGGGGACGCGAGGACACCACCCTTTTGACCTGACCACCTCCCAGCGTCCCCACAGTGGGGGATTCATCATATGAATTTGGGGGGACCGTGAACCTTCCGTCTATGGCAGTAGAATTCTCCTATGAAACCTCGTGCGCCTGCAGCTTTCTGTTGAGGAGTTTAATGGTTACGTAGGAGATATGTTGTATCGTGTGTTTTTTAAGCAAGTGGCCCCTTTTGTTTAAGTTGACAAATGTATGTGGGTGGTTTTTGTAGCAGATCCATGTTGTTGTTGTTTTTTGTCTTTGGTGTTTCTAGTAATATTTGCTATTTTATTCCTGAAATAAGATATTTGTATCTTCTCCCACCTCCTCCTTCTTTTGTCAGTCTTGCAAAATGTTGATTTTGTCAATATTTTCAAAGAATTGTCGGTTTTTAAAATTGCTTTTCTCTGTTGCTTCTCTGCTTTCAATTTTGATTAATTTCTGCATTTGTCTTTTCTTTCTTGCCTTCTGTTTGCTTACGGTTGATTTTATTCTTCTCTAAGTTCTCGAGATGGGAGCTTCGATTATGAATGTGAAATTTCCCTCTTGTCTGATGTATTTTTCGTGCTATTAATTCTTCTCTCAGCCCTGCCTCGCTGAGCCCACGCGTTGAGGTCTTGCATTTGTTTCCCTCGAGACTTGCTCTCTGAGGCCTGGGTCACTTGGACGGTTGCTGGCTCGTGACGACGAGTGTCCTTTCATGATTCTCTTTCATCCGTTCCTGTTCGAGGCGGTAGCCCACAGAGACTGCAGTCAGGGTCAGTGCCGTAGACGGCACGGCAGTGGGACTTCTCCTGTGGGGCGGGGCTCAGGCTGACTTCTAGCATCCGAGGTTCCGGTTCCGACCAAATGAACCCCCAGGTCTGTACACAAGCCGCTTGATTAGCGAATGTTGGGGAAAATACAAAGTGGTGAAGTGTCTCTTCGACCTTTTCTAAGGCTGTTAACTCGTGGAGGATGATGATGTCATGATATGTGCTCAGGCATTCTGAGCGCTGGCTTCACCCTCAGGAACGTGTGCAAATAGATCCAACCCAGTGACACGTGAAAGACGGGTCTTAGAATTCAAAAGGTGCGTCATGACATCCAACATTAACATCGATCTCTTTGACCCCTGCTCAAGGTCGCGATCACTGGTTATGACTGCCTGACATGCATGTTCCCTTTTCAAGAGACACTGTGATTGCTTTCAGGGAGGCAGGAAGAATAAGCACACGACCTGTCAGATGAGACACCCCCACCCCCTAATCTAGGAGGAAGGCAGTACACTCAGAAGCAGGCGCAGTGGCCTCTGGTTTCACGGAGCTCCTGTGAGGAGCCCACAGCGTCTTCGTTCCAAGTGTTTTCTTTATGTCACTGGGTCAGTGGATGCCTCCTTCAAAAAGAACATTCCCAAATGTGGTTTAAGTGGACTAACTCTGGTGGCCGGAGCTGCTCAATTACCTAGCAACACCTTGTGCACGGGTCATGTGATTGCCCAACGGTATATCTCAAACGAATATGCCACCGTGAAAAGAGGAATTGGATGTGTTCGTTAATCAGCGTCAGTGACACGTTCCCGTCTGGTAACTGCATTCCTGTGTTTCTCTGAATTGCAGGCTATCGGGGTTCCAGCTGCCCTCCGCCATCGTGAGTTCCGGCTCCATCCTCACGCTCTGGTTCACCACCGACTTTGCCGTGAGCGCCCAGGGGTTCCGAGCCCTGTATGAAGGTAGGACACCCCGTGCGTGCACGGTGCCCCCGATGGCCGGGCAGATGGCTCACACCTGTGACTCTAGGTTGCAGGTTTTAGTGTGAATGTGAGTCTCGGGTTCCAGTGGCTGAAATGTTTGAATCTGGAGGAATGCATTGAGGATTGGAGACTACTCTTTGCTATAATTGCCAACAATTTTTTAGAAAAAGGTGTCTTTACCATTCTCCTTTATCGATAGAACTCTTTTTTATTGGAAAAGCGGTTTTTCTTGTGACATAGAGTTTGGAGAAGTTTGCGTTCTAATGGGCAGCACCCCTTTACCGTGGAGAATTTATTCTTAACACAGATGAGTCCTCTTAAAAAGGCTGTTGCATAAGAATGCTGACGGTGCTTACACAAAGGGAGTTCTTTTAGATGAATATTTGTTTTCAAAGTTGAAACTGTTCACGGAGACGGTGATTTTGACTTTAGTGTTTAGTCCTTGGCAGGCCTCGGGGCTTGGTTTTGTGTGTGTTCGGACTCGTGTCTTGGTACCTTTGGGCGCATGAAATTGGTTTTGAAGACTCCTGAGCAAACATGTTAAAGAGAGCACAGAGAGGTCCAGCTCTGAGGGGAAGTGCTGCAGGTGGGCACAGCGCACTCAGCTGAGGAACCAGACTAGTGACCCTTTCCTTTGTGCGTAAACACCAACCTGGGCCCGTTTCAGTTGGTTACACAGAGAAGTCGTACAATCTCTTTTGTGTGTCACAGGAAGGCTGTTATGTTTAACATAAACTCCTGTGAGTTGATGAAAGACTGTGGATGGGGTGGAGGCCAATCCCTGGCGGCAACACACACCTTTGACCTCGGATGTCCTCTGGGCTCAGTCACACCTTCATGTTCCTGTTGGGGGAACTGGCTGCGCTTGGGCAAAAGGCATTCTTCGTGGGAAATAAAATCGTCGTGCGCTTTCTGCCACGGAACTGGGCTGCCACGCAATTACCCGAGAACATACGGCCGACTGCCCTCTCTGCGCGTGTTTAAACAAGACAATGTACCCTTTTCCTTAAAGTTTTACGTGGAATAATCCTGAGGATGGTCCACGGTTCTGACGTCCGTGTCTTCCGGACTCGGCGTTTATGCCGCCACCGGCGTCCGTGGCTGAAGGGTGGATAATCTTTAAGTAGATCGTGGACCATCAGGGATGCTGTCTTGTTCAGAGAGGAACAGGCCCTGTAAGATGGACAGGTGCTATTCTCCTTCAAGTTTATTGTGTCTACCACTCACGAGGCAGCCTAAGGTCACACGATCTCTTTTTTACAAAAGAGTTGGTTCTGAGGCCGCCTGTGGTTACCTGGGGAACCTGGCTGGTCCGACCGTTGTGTGCTACTTGCTGAGAAGGTGATGCAGTGCCCGCACGTGGGAAACCCGGGCGGCTCCCCTCCCTCCCTGACAAAGCGGGGCCTGGACAGTGTGCTGGGCTGGTTTCCTATAGAAACGCTGTGGGGACGCTGGGGACGGGTGATGGCCAGGTGCACAGGCCCGTGAGCTTCCTGAGCTGTTGTTGCTGGAATTATTGGCTGTCCTGGTGGCTTAACGTGAAGCTGTTGGGGGGATTGTCTCTGCTGGAAAAATCTTTATGAGTTTCTTAAAAAAAAAAATTCTAGAAAAATGACTTGAAAAGGGAACAGGACCGTAAGTTAAAGGCAGTGTTTTTAAAGAGTTGATATTTGGAAATGCTATTATCATAAAGTTTACATTTCAATAGGGACATTAAAAGAACATAGTCTTGGAGAAACCAAGATGGCGGCATAGGTTAACGCCGGAGTTTGCTGCCTCGAACAACCACTTCAAAAATACAACTAAAAAACGGAACGGACATCATCCAGAACCACAGGAAGGCTGGCTGAATGGAAGTTCTACAACGAGGAGGAACCGAGAATCAGAGGAGGCGCAGTGCTGAAGTAAAATACTAAGGTGCGGGGTGCGCGCGGCGCGGGCTGGTGGCTGAGGGCGCGGTTGACTGTTTCAATCGGAGGGAGCCTCAGACTCTGAGCTCCAGATCCGGGCGAGTCTCTAGGGACCCAGACTCAAACGGGAGAAGCAGGACTGTCTGGCTACAGTCCCTCCGAGGTTTGCAGCTGTTGCTGGGACAGAGAGGCGGAGCCCCTGGGGACGGACTGAGAGCGGCCATAACTGCTCCCTCCTCTGCCCTGTTGATCCCATGGGACCTGCCCCACCCAAGCCCTGCACAGAGCCATTTGCCGGATAGCCTCAGGCAAAGGCTAGATTAGCACAGCCAGTCGGCCTGGAGGTCAAATCCCTGTAGTATTAACTATAACAATCAAGGCTTAACTACAACAAGACTGCGCACAAAGACCACTAGGGGGTGTACCAAAAAAGCGTAAAAAATGCGGAGACAAAGAAACAGGACAAAACTATCAAGGGAGGATATTGAGTTCAGAACCACACTTTTGAGGTCTCTCAAGAGGCTTCTAGAGTCTGTCGATAAACTTGATGAGTTGTACAGGAAATCTAATGAGACCCTCGATGGTGTGATAAAGGACCATCCAGAAAGTAAGCATACACTGACTGAAATAAAGAATATTATACAGACTCCCAACAGCAAACCAGAGGAGTGCAAGAATCAAGTCAAAGATTTGAAATGCGAAGAAGTGAGAAACACCCAACCGGAAAAGCAAAATGAAAAAAGAACCCAAAAATACGAAGATAGTGTAAGGAGCCTCTGGGACAGCTTCAAACGTACCAACATCAGAATTATAGGGGTACCAGAAGATGAGAGACAGNCTAGAGATGGCGCCTGAAGCACCTGTGGCTCAGCCCCTTCCGTCTTTCGCGATCGCATGCGGAAGCTCCGTTTCCTCCACAGTTTGCTCACCAGGGACCCAGCGAACTGAATGCAGGGACCCCGGGGAGTGTATGGTGGAAGCTCTCCAGCTCCAAAGCCGCGTCACTTGGGTCTGCTTCACTTTTAAGCGCCATTTCTTGTGTCAGCGAACATCCTTATTTCTGTCCTGAATGTCCGTCCACATGTTCCATAAGCTATTTGGCCATTTTTATGCTCTGACCTTGGGTTATATTTTAAAATTTGAGGTTGCAGGAATTATGTGTCACATGTAGGTTGACTTTGAAGATGTTTTCCAGGTGAGCTCAGTTTGCATCGACACCGGTTGGATGGTTACAGTCTCTGGTGGGAGGCAGAGTGTCTGTGTGTAGCACGGCTTCTATTTGGATAGAAAGCTCCCTCTGTGAGGGCGATGAGGCCGCTGTGTGCTCACCGGTAGTATTTTCCTCGTAGAGAACGTGGCTTGCAGCGCAGGGCGGGGCTGCGGGGGGAGCTGGGTTTCCTCCTGGCAGTCCGCGGAGGCTTCACTGGGAATGAACTTTACAAAGAAATGGGAATGGAAATCATATGCGTATTTTGACACAGAAGCTCGCTTTTGCAATCATCATTTGGCAAGGCGGAAGGAAGGTTAAATTAGATTCATGTTTAAGACAAAGCTGATAAGAAACAAAGGAATCTAGTCCTTTAAATTTTCTTTAAACAGGCTGGCAGACACGGTGCTTAGAAATGGAAATATTTAACCACAAATGTAGACAGTCAAATATTTTCATCAAAAAGTACTAATTTTACACCCTCAACATTTTTCTTAGCTTCCCTAGGTGCCATCTTTGAATTTATTGGCCTTCCATTTCATGCATGAAGATCTAGTTTAATGGAAAAAATACTGGAGGCCTATTGAGGGGGATTTGATGTTAGTCAACAGTAAAAATGTGCTTGTGTCAGAAATCGTGTTTCATACAAAACATCCATTAGAGTGAGAAGAACAATTGCCCGTGAAGATGGCTTAGGAAACTCCTGGGTTAGGAGATGTTCTTCTAAGACTTTTCTCTTTCAAGTGTATTTTTATCTAAAAATTATTCCTTCTATCAATCATGACATATGTTCTGCTTACTGAGGTATACGTGTCCTTGTGGGTGATAGGAACAAAGAAAGGCAGATATGTAAATGATAGATAGGAGGATAGATGATAGGTAGGTAGATAGGTCGATAGATAGATGATAGATAGACAGATAGGTAGATGAGAGATAGATAGATGAGAGATAGAAAGATAGAGGATGTGCCTAGAATGGTATAAATACATATACATTTTGTTATTAAATCCTCAGATGAGTGAAGTAAAATTACCTAATATTATCAGTTAGAGAACATGAGGGAGTGACCTCCAGCAATTGAAATTGCCAGGAGCTCATAGCTAATAACTAGCTAATAAATACTGAAAGCAGCAATTAAACACAAGTCTGTCTTTTGTCAGAAGTTGTCATTCTTTTTTTTTAAATATATTTTATTGATTTTTTTACAGAGAGGAAGGGAGAGAGATAGAGAGTTAGAAACATCGATGAGAGAGAAACATCAATCAGCCACCTCCTGCACATCTCCCACTGGGGATGTGCCCACAACCCAGGTACATGCCCTTGACCGGAATCGAACCTGGGACCTTTCAGTCCGCAGGCTGACGCTCTATCCACTGAGCCAAACCGGTTTCGGCAGAAGTTGTCATTCTTAACCAATCACTATACCAGTATATCCTTTTATATACTTGTTTATTTGTGTATACACAGATATGCCCATACACACATAACTGCCTGCGTATGCATGCATGTGCATACACACAGATAATTGCATGTTACACAGTGCACATCTAAGCTGCACACACCTGTGTATACGTGGTTATGTAAGTGAGCACACAGTTCTGGCCATTCATTCTCCCTGTCATTCATCACTGAGCTGTCGCTGAGCGCCTGCCCGGCCCAGTGCTGACTATGCATAGGAATGGGGAGGGGAGGTGCGGACCTGCGGGGCTAGGGAAGGGCAGCCTGGGAATGTGGAGAGCCCGTGGAGTGACACTGGTGTCAATGGCAGGAACGGCGTCGGACAAGCTCAGGGACCAGAGGGACATCGGGTCTATGTGAAGCCAGGGTCATGTGGGGCTGTGTCCCAGAACCGCTCAGAGCATGCCCTGCTGCGTGCTGCTCGGCATGGGCGCTGGGTGGGGTCCTCCAGGTGGACACGTCTCCCAGCACCTCTGGGTGAGGAGGACCAGGGCTGGCGCCTGGGACAAACAAGTGGCCGTCCTGGAGGACAGGAGGCAGTGGGGGCAGGAGAAGGGCAGGCGAGAGGAAGCGTGTGGGAGGGAGCGTGGCGGGGGCAGAGAGACCTGCTCTCTGAGAGGTCAAGCCCAGCCCTGTGACCCCCTGAGGGTCACGGTCAGGTGAAGGTGGCTTCCTCCGTGAGCCAGAGCACTGCCTCTGAGGCCTTTGAGGGAAGGCAGTGATGAGTCACTGCTGCCTTCCAGTTGGCCTGCCTCCCGTTTCACAGCCCTGTCACTGGACGCCTGCGCATCGTCGCTGTGGTGTGGGCCACGTGAGCAGAGAGCCTGGGCTGCACTGGATCCGGCCACACCTTCAGCGTCAGCCTTCAGAGGGCAAGTGCGCAGTGTGGGTGGTCATTCTCCCGGAGACCCTGGAAGGCGACGAGGGTTTCCCAGAAAGCACGGAACCTCTGGGGTCTGGCACAAAGGAAATATTCAAGAATGTTTTTGAGCCCTAGCCAGTGTGGCCCAGTGGATAGAGCGTCGGCCTGCGGACTGAAAGGTCCCAGGTTTGATTCTGGTCAAGGGCACATGCCTGGGTTGTGGGCTCGGTCCCCAGTAGGGGGTGTGTAGGAGGCAGCCAATCAGTGACTCTTTTATCACTGATGTTTCTCTCTCTCCCTCTCTGAAAGCGATAACAATATATTTAAAAACATATTTTTCATAAAAAACCTGCACTCAACCCCGACTTGCCTGCACCCCGTGGTTGGCATTTCTTTCCCTGGAAACGGAAGGAGCACTGCTCGTCAGCACCGCAGAGAATGATGCACAGAGACTCTCTGGGGTCCCTGCGCCTTCTAGCCCAGAAGCTTCTAAAAAGCACCGAAACGACTTCAGCACAAGCAGGTCACAGGGTCCCCAGGGGCACAAGCTGCCCTCTTCACAATAACAGACTCCACACGGCCACACATTCACCCGGGAAGCCGCAGCCGCCTTCAGGTCATGTGTGTACGTTCATCTCATGGCAGCACAGGGCTCACCTCTCCCTGGGACCTGACCTTCCCTCCAGGTCCCACTCAGTGATGAGCTGGGGTGGGCGGGGCTTCCTCCCAGGTGGGCGGGGCCTCTTCCTGGGGTGCTTCTCCCTCACTGGATGAGTTTGGCATGTCCCTCTGACACGCCCCTCATGCAGAATTTTCTTTTCTCTAACATCCGTGAATCCGGACTTTAAAAGAGCAGCTAGATCATTACCCTTCAAGCTCAAAGCTCTATTTAGAATGTCAGCCCTGATTTCTTTCCTCCTGGAATTGATTATCCAAACCCAGCCTGCATGAGAGCCTGGGCCACGGGGACAGGCCTGGCAGGAGAGGAGTCCCCTGAAGAAAGGCGCAGGGGAGCTGTCCGCGAGGCGGGCGTGTGGCCTGCCTTTGCTGGAGCTGAACCCGGAGGGAGCTCCCAGCATTAAGTTCCTCTTGGCCGTGGCCGTACAGGTGAAGCCGTTGCGGGCGCCCCTTGGCTGACAGCGCTTTCTCTCTGTAGCCGCAGAGCCGCTGGTCCTGGGCCAGCCTGCACCCGGCTAAGTGGTCTTTTCCGTCCCCGATTGCAGATTGTCAATGGTGGGCCCATTGGAACCCCTAGCGAAGGAGTCCAAAATGGCGCTTGGAACTACTCATTGCCTTAGTGAAGTCGCTGTCAACATCTCCAAAGAGCCCGGACATGAGAGAAACGGGGTCCTTTCTGAAAGGTCAGCTCTCAGGCATCAAACGAGGGTCGAAGCAGAGAGATGCCGAGGCTCCGTGAAGAGGGGGGCAGCCAGTCCACAGGGTGTGTCACCGTCACCTCTGATGAAAGGAGAAAAGACCAGTGAGAGCCGGAATTGAACACTGTCAGCCACAGGAGCCAGGAGCCAGGGATGCTCAGCCCCAGAGCTTGAGTCCTAGGGACCAGTGGGCAGCATCCCTGTGTGGGTGCGGGTGTGGGTGCAGGCGCGGGCACAGGTGAGGGTGCGGGTGAGGGTGAGGGTGTGGGAGCATAGAGCTCACCCTCCTCATCCCAGTCCCCTTCTCTGGTACCTGGCTTCCTGAGTTTGGGGTCAGAGACCTTCTCAGTTCCTATGACCCTGTGCATCCTCTGAGTGAGTGTGAACGTGTGTTGTATTTTGGGGAGAATTCTCCAGTTTCATCCCCAGTGAAAAGGCCAGAGTGACTCCTGCCGATGGAAGATATGAGCTCTGCACACAAGCATTAGGGCATGGAGTGTTCTGTGCTCTCATTCCTGTCGCTCAGCTGGCTTCTTGTTGCTGTTGTTTGGATTTCATGTGAGAGCAAGCGGCCCTTGAGGCCCAGCTGGGCCTCACACGTAGGCCCCGAGTGGGGGGAGAAAGGACCAGGCTATCAGCAGACATAGTCCAGGGTCTTAACCTGACACTGATTATAGGTCTTGGTCTGTGAACTTAACGTGCATTTACCCGAGCGATGAACCTGCTGACTGGGCACCAGAGAACGTGGTTCCGATGCAGCAGGAGGGTCCCCTCCACCCACTGAGGGGATGGACTTCATTCCCAGTGAGTACACCTTTCTGTTGGCAACACACCAGCTCACCATCAAGTGCACGTGCACACACACACACACACACACACACACCCTCATTATCTGGCTGCGAGCAGCCTCATAAGAAAGCCTTCCTTCTCTGTGCCAACACCACTAAAAAGACCTGGTGTTAGTCCTACATGTTTGGAGCAACGTGATGTCCCTGGTACATGAAAGTGAAGACATGTAGGATGATCCATTGCAATAGAAATACGTTTAAACGTGATACTTGTGTAAGTAGCTAGACGCACATATGTGTGTATCCATGTCTATGTTTGCACACACATATGTAACTATTCAGAAAGGGTAGGGGGAGACCAGAATTGTTCAATATGGTACTTCGGGGAGGGACTGAATGATTAGCAAGGAGGATTGCTCAGTGCTTCTTTGTATAATTGCATTATTTCACTGGTTGCCATGAGCACTAAAAATATCAGATAATGGCCCTAACCGGTTTGGCTCAGTGGCTAGAGCATCGGCCTGCGGACTGAAGGGTCCCAGGTTTGATTCTAGTCAAGGGCATGTACCTCGGTTGCGGGCACATACCCAGTGGGGAGTGTGCAGGAGGCAGCTGATCAACGTTTCTGTCTCATCAATGTTTCTAACTCTCTATCCCTCTCCCTTTCTCTCTGTAAAAAATCAATAAAATATATTTTTAAAAAAATATCAGATAATGAACATGATAAAGAGAAATTTCTAAAGATGATGTGGAAATCAATGTGCCTACAGGATCCCCGGTTCTTACCTAGAAACTGGAAAGTGAAACCAAGTAACTAAGAGTCTTTCACTATTGTTTTCGGATGCTGGTCAGTGGGAGCACCAGCACGGAAGCTGAAAACGGAAAACGATGTATATTCGCTGGAGATCCCCGCCCAAAAGCAGAGCTTCACTGAGGGAATGGGGGCAAATGGATTCCACGGAAAAGGCGTCTTCAGAATCTGAGGTCGGTAACAAATGCGCATTGGCTCGCACTTGCCCTTCAAGGCTATGCCCAAGCCCAGCGACTGTAGCTGCGTTTCTTAATGGATTTCCTCTTGGCCACAGTTCAAGTTCCATCCTTTGTGCCTACTCATCTCCCAGCGCTTTTTTCCTAACTTTTCATTGATTTTTTCTCTCCATATTAGCCTGTGTCATAGACAGATTACTCCAAGCTTATATGCATATGCATTCGGTGATAATCAATCTCAGGTAATGTTTGAAAAAAATGGTTATTACTCAAAGTGAACGTTTATAAGCAAAAATGATGAGATGAAGGAATCAATTTTAATAGCCTCTCTCCTGCTCTCACTGTCATCTGTCCTTGATGAGGGACACACTGCGTGACTACAGAGCAGGCGACCTCGCCATTTCAGCACAGTAGCCTTCGCTGCCCGGCTCGGACACAGAAGGTGGCCAGGCTGGGGGAACGGATAAGTCCCATGTTTGCATGTGGATGAGGGCGTGGTTCTGAGGTCTGAATAGTCCAGTGTGGGGGGCGAGGTCCTCGGCCAGGGACCAGGCCCCTCTGGGAACAGGGGGTTGGAAGGACACACGGGCGACAGCAGACGGTGGGGCAGGCTTCATCGCGAACAACGCAGCCAGAAACTGGCTGATCGGGGGCACACACGTTCAACCAGTGGAGGCCTCATGCCAGTTAATGGTGCTCGTGCCACATGAACGTGTGTACGTCACATCCATGCACTCAGTCTGCAGCCACATGGGAAGCGTGAGTCTTGGCACATGCCTGCCTGTGATGCTTCGCAAAAGCAATGCCAAATGTGCCTGCCTCCCCCCCCACAACCAGGCAACGCGGTGTTTGTTTATGGGGAGAGCGCCCCAGGCCGCCTGCGGAGACCCGAGTCACCCCCACCCCACTCCCGGCTGGGCACTGACCTCGTTTCAGTTACATGTGCAGGCACATGCGTCGCACATACCGAGGGTGAGCGGGTTCCGCAGGCCCAGCAAGCACCCCTGTCGCTGGTCTAAGCACAGGTCAGAGGGCATGTTAGTCTGAGGAGTTTCTGACTTAGTCCGTAATTCCTTTCTCCCTTTTCATTCTTTCTGTAAATGTAGCAGAACATGGCAGTCCGCGGTCTGTGGAAACAGCTGTGAGGGCGGCCCCTGCAGGACTCCTGTCTGGGAGAGACTCGGTTATGGGCGTGTTCTCAGTGTCACATAAGGAGGCACCGCCCTCACTGACTGACCTGAAAAGGCGTCGCATGTCCTTGCACAGGAGCCGTGCCTTTTCCAGCATCAGACATTTACCTGCGTGTTGACCTCTTATCCTCTCTCTGTTTTTTTTAATCCTCACCCAAGGATATTTTCCCGTTGATTTTTAGGGAGTAGAAGAGGGAGGGAAAAACAGAGAGAGACATGGATGGGAGAGAAACACATCGATTGGTTGCCTCCTGCACGAGCCCTGACCCGGGCCCAGGCCAGGGAGGAGCCTGCAACCCAGGTACGTGCCCTTGACTGGAATCGAATCCAGGACCCTTTGGTCCTCAGGCTGACACTACCCACTGAGAACACTGGCCAGGGCTCACCTCTTGGTCTTTAGTGCCAACCATGGCGTGTAAACCTGAGGAGGCCACGTCCCCGGTGCCCAGGGGTGAGGTGCGCAGGCGGCACTACCCCCCCGGGGCGGGGGGAGTTAGCGTCTGGGCCCTGTCGGACCCCCAAGGCTTTTCTCTGCACATGGGCAATGGGCGTTGGTGCTGCCCTGCCAGCGGGGACCACGTGGCTTTCTGGGCGCCTCCTTGCTCCTGTGAGGAGCCTCCCCACAGAAGTGCGCAGCCCTGGTGCTCCTGGAATATAACACACCTCTCACACCCGGGGGAGAAAGCACCACTGAAGGACAGGGAGTGGCCGCGCCTGTGGTCATTGCATCCCGCGGATCTCCTGAGATCCCATCTTGTTTCTAAGTCATGTCGCTGAAATATGTCTCTGTCAGCCTGATGGAGGGTCAGCCATCAGGGAGGAGAGGCGGGGGCGGCGGGCAGCTGGCGTGTGGGCGCTGCGCTCCCTCTGCCTTCTGTCCGGGCGCGGGGTGAGGGGTGGGGTGAGGCTGGCTCCGGGGGCGAGGCTGAAGCACATGTCAGCTCGATGCTCCCGTCCCTACACGGGTCCCCATGCCCCGCAGCGCTGCTTGTATTTTCTAAGCCTTCCACGCGCTCCCACCTCCCCGCCTGCCCCGGGCTGAGGTCTGTGTCGTGACTGACATACGTGCTGGGCTGTTTCGGGAAGGACAGCGCAGAAGCGTGAGCCATGCGTAGCACCACGGCCTCCACGAGAGGGTGGTGCCAGCCCGTCCTCGTTGGGTGATTGTACGTTGGCCAGGCCCAAGGGCTGGCTCACACGCGTGTGCAGTTGGTCCTCACGCAGCTCCTGAAGGCGGGAGGGGGCTCAGTGTGTTTGTGAGCGGCCGTGTGCAAGAAGCAGGGCCGTCTGCCTCAGTTAGACGATGCCTGAAGCCGTGCGATGACACACAACGTCCCGTTACACGCCGGCCGCAGGCACCGACGTTCATCACAGCTGTAGGCAGCGTGTTGGCCCGTGTGCGCCGATTCCTTCCACTTTCAACGGCCCCAGCGCAAGTCACCCTGTGGCCACTAAACCACAGAGTCCCATTCGCACTTTATACGAAAAAGGCTTTGATACACTAAGTTCCGTTTAGTCTTTAAAGCCTGGGAGTAGGTGCTTCATCCCTACAGAGCTACCACGAGAGGTGAGGCGATTCTGCAAGTGTTGCCTGGGCATCGGGCCCTGAGCAGCTGGAGGTTCGAGGTCCCTCTCTGTGAAGGGCAGGCTGGGGGGTGGGGGCGGTGGCTGTTTGGGGCCTGGATAGCAGCTGTGTTTGGCTCTGCAGTGTCTGGGCTCCACTCCTGCAGTAAGACCACAGCCCTAGAGGGGGCGCACCTGGGTGAGCACTGTGCTCCCATAAAGCTTCATTTAGCAAGGAGGGGGCCCCCCCAAAGCCAGAGCCCTTCCCTCCTGTCAGCTCAGCCTCCCTACCGGACCGCCCTCTCCGCACAGTGGGAAGTGGGCGAGGTTGGGAGGGGCAGTGGTTGGTTGTAACTGAGGGGACAGCTGGGGCAGCTCCCCAGGCAGACGCCGGGCGGGGTGTCAGGAAGGGCCATCTCGCTCCCGTTGGCCGACACAGTCCTGGCGTACGGCACACACAGCTGCTCCCGGCGTCCCCACTGTCCTTGGGGTAGGACGTGGCCTGTGAGGGCGTGCACCTGCCTGCACCCGTGCCGCCCGGAGGCCCAGGGCCCTGTGTGCTCCTCTCAGCAGCTCCGCCTGCAGCTGAGGCTCTGTGATTCCCACCCTCAGGGGCTCCTTCCACCCCTCCCCTCACCGTAGACGGTGTGTCCCCTGGAAGGCCCTGTGCCCCTCGCATCAGTGCCCGCGGGCGGGGCGGGGAGGGGGTTGTTAGAAGACCGGCTGCCCTGATAGGATCTGCCTGCGGCTGGGAGAGAGCTGATACGGTTGCCCTGGAACACCCACTGCCGCTCGCGTTGACCACAGGGCATCCCTGAGTTGGGGGCCACGCGTGTTGTCTTGCTGCCGTCCGACGGCTGGGCTCCTCCTGAGAAGACCTGGGCTGTTACTTCCCTAATGGGCCCAATAGAAACCCGCCGGCCTGTGTCCGTGGCCCACTAAGGGGCTGGCGCCCGCCTGGACATGGGCCCCTGTCCCGGGCTGGGCACCAGCGGACGGCCCTGCTTGCTCCTCAGCCAGGGAGAGGGTGCTCCTGGGCATGACTTCACTCGGCCCCGACAGTCAGTGCGGATGTCCCCACGGGGCGGGCGTGGCTGCCTCTCAGGGAAGCCTCGGAGGCACCGCGCTGGCCCAGCCCTCGCGGAGGCTGCCCACTGCGCTCGGTGGACCCACGCCTCCTCCCACAGCCGCGGCCGCCCCAGGACGCTCCTGAGGGAGCCACGTCCTGCCCCGTGAAGCCGCTGCCGGAAGAGTCACGCGCCCTGGAAAGGACCCGCAGCGCCGAGCTCAGCCAGGCACCTCTCTCTCCATCATCCACAGAAACAAGTCATGTTTGTGCAGAATCATAGGATCCAGGAGGTGGGGTCAGGGCATTTATACTATGATTAATTTTTTTAAATATTCTTGTTGATTCTAGAGAAGAAGGGAGAGAGAGAGGGAGAGGGAGAGAGAAACATCCATGATGAGAGAGAATCCTGGATCGGCTGCCTCCTGCACGCCCCCCGCTGGGGATCGAGCCCACAACCTGGGAATTGAACCCTGACCTCCTGGTTCATAGGTCGACGCTTAGCCACACCTGCGGGGCTGTATTGTAATTATCCACTAAACTCCTAGCCTTTCGCACCGCATTTTACTCTGAAACCACAGGGGCACCGGTGGGTAGTAAACGCCTCGTTTTGCCAAGGAGTAGCGAGTTAAGCAACGTGTTTGTGCTCCTGGGCGAGCAGGGGCTGGGCCCAGAGGCACAGCGCTCCCACCCCGAGAGCCGGGAAGCCAACAACGCGGAGTCTGAAATTAGGGACGTCCCTGCATCCATGAGCATAATTATTATTTTCCTTTCGACGTCTCCTTCCGGAGCTCAACATTCTCCGTTCCTGCAAAACCATCGCTGGGAACGGAAAGACCCAAACCCTCCCCTGAACACAGCACTGGAGTGGGCGGATCGTGTCTGCAGCGGGCGCTCACGCCGATGCTGTGCGATCAGGGGGAGCAGAGGCCCAAGACCCCTCTTCTGAGTCACACGCTCGTACCCACGCGGCGGCGCAGCTGGCAGAGCCTGAGGCCTGACAGGCACACGTGGGCGACGTGTTCAGGGACCACGTGTCGCTCGCTCTCCAGTGTATTCCTGCCTGTGGATCCCGGGCCGTCACTGACCCCTGTGCCCCCCCGGTCTCTGCACGTTAAAACCAGGTGACGACGTGGAGTTAGGCATCACGAGCTATGGAAGAACCTGAGTGACTGGAGCTCGCACCCTCAGTGGAGGCCCAGGGCAGGGCCAGCGCCCCCTGCTGTTTAGTTTAAGTCTCTGACAGCCATTCACATTCCAAGTAGCAACATTCATCATCCTAACATCAACCACGCTCCGCATAGATGTTAAACATGAAAATAATGCTACCAAGAAAGTGGAATACTGCCCGGCCGGTGTGGTTCAGTGATTGGTGTCAACCTATGAACCAGGAGGTCACGTTTCGATTCCCGGTCAGGGCACATGCTCCATCCCCAGTAGGGGGCGTGCAGGAGGCAGCTGATCTATGATTCTCTCTCATCACTGATGTTTCTAGCTCTCTCCCTTCACCCCTGAAATCAATAAAAACATATTAAAAAAGACAGATACCAGTTTCCCTGTTACACATTCTTGTAGCATCCTGAACCTCTCTGTGCAGTTCTGTTGTTTCCACTGAAAAAGCAAAAATATTAAGCACAGAGTACATATAAGTAACGTAAATAGTGTGAGTACTGCTGAGGGGGAGTGTGGGGAGGAGCCGGGGCTCAGAGGGAAGGCAGCTGAGCCAGAGCCGGAACTGGGGGGAGGGCGGGAGTGGGAGTGGGCCGTCCAGTAGACATGGGGGTGGCAGGGAGCCCAGCAGGGCTCAGGGAGGCCTGGGGGTCCTAGGGGGGAGGGGGAGCAGGGGGAGGGGCATTCATCGTTGGGGGAAGAGGGGCCCTTCTTCAGGAGCTGGGATGAGAGTGCCGTGGGACGCAGTGGGGTACAGCGGGCCTGTGGAACACAGGGACCTGCTCTAGCAGCCTCAGTGCTCACCCGAGGGCCAGGCTCCAGGCAGGCACGGAGGGAGGGCGAGGCTGGCCCCACAGTCCCAGGACTCCAGGCACGGCCCTCTGTGGATGAGGGAAGGGACCTGTTCAGGGAACTAATGGTTTGAAATCATGTACGTTTTTAGAAAAACACACACACACGTAATTTAAAATAACGTTTGGCCCAATATCGATACCACTGGGAACCCTTATGCGGTGCGCACGCTGCAGTGATATTTGGGGTTCTCTGGGGGCCTCTTTCGTTTTCTCCTTGTGTAGAGACCATTGACAGAGTTTTAATTATGGATTTCAAGGCATCGCATCTGAGCGGTTTTGAAAAGGATGCGAGGCCTGAATGTGTGCGCTGTGTCAGAGACCATTCATACGAAGAGGTTTTTTACCCTCTAGGCAGTGGTGGTGAACCTTTTGAGCTCGGCGTGTCAGCATTTTGAAAAACCCTAACTTAACTCTGGTGCTGTGTCACATATAGAAATTTTTTGATATTTGCAACCACAGTAAAACAAAGACTTATATTTTTATATTTATTTTATATATTTAAATGCCATTGAACAAAGAAAAATCAACCCAAAAAATGAGTTTGTGTGTCACCTCTGACACGCGTGTCATAGGTTCGCCATCCCTGCTCCAGGTTGAGGAATGTTTGAACAAACAGTGAGCGATCACGTGTCCCTCCAGCTTCAAACAGGAGGTTCATACAGAGCTGAGAGCCTCCCGGTGCAGGTGCCTCATCGGAGTCCTCGCCGCCAGCACCGCGTCCGCAGGTTCAGGCCGCAGCCACTCAGACCGAACGTAACAAGAGTCCTTTCCATCTTAGAGGCATCTCTTGGGAAATACTTTCGGGACTCGCCCTTCTAACCTTCCCTGAGGAGGACCGGGAGTGCGCACAACAGGGTGTTCTAGGGAGTAACCGTAGAATAGTAGCAGTTCAACACACTCGATGCCAGTATAATCGTGAAAGGAAACTTTTTTAATTAGAAGTATTCTGACGTTAATTTGTGGCTATACATTTTGTATGATTACGTGTAATTTGTAGTCACATGTCCCTGGTAAAGTTTTCCTATTCATGTATTTATAATGTTTCTAAAATATCAGCTTGAGGATGAAGGGGGGGAGGATGATGAAGAAAATCAGGCATTTTGGCGGGGGGCCAGCAGCCTGACCCTGTACCTAGTTCATCAGTATCCCTAATGCACATTCCTGTCAGCCTAGGGCAGTGATGGCGAACCTTTTGAGCTCGGCGTGTCAGCATTTTGAAAAACCCTAACTTAACTCTGGTGCCGTGTCACATATAGAAATCTCTTGATATCTGCAACCATAGTAAAACAAAGGCTTATATTTTTGATATTTATTTTATATATTTAAATGCCATTTAACAAAGAAAAATCAACCAAAAAAATGAGTTCACGTGTCACCTCTGACATGCGTGTCATAGGTTCCCCATCACTGGCCTAGAGTCTAGTCACTGCCCCTTTCTTAATTATCTGGTCTTGCAAGACCCGTTTACCTAAATGCTCCCATTTTATTGAGGCCAGAAGCCGTGAACCATACACAACCCCCAGAGGGGCTATCAGCGCTGGCGCCAGGCCAGGCCTTTAGGTGTGGTCTCATGTCCCCCATCCCAACACGGGGCTTTTTGCAAAGCCCGTGAAAGGTCCGGAAGTCTGATCCTTATGTGGGGGAGAAAGAAACCAAAGGGGATAAAGAGAAAGCTTCCTCCATGTCGGTTTGCTCAAGATTTGGAAACAAGCTTCCCTGAGTCACGGTGCTAGTACAGCTGTAAATAATGTTCTTTTCCTGTATCTTCAGGGACTCCTGTGTATTTTTCGGTCGCCTGGTAAATTCTGCAACAATAATCGTGAAAGAAAACTTCTTTAATTAGACAGAAGTATTCTGACATTAATTTGTGGTTATAAATTTTGTATGATTGCATGTAATTTCTAGACACGTGTCCCTGGTAAAGGTTTTCCATTCATCTCTTTATGATGTATTCTAAAACATTTGCATTTTTATAGTTGAACTGAGTGATTAATGTGAAAATATGTTAATATCTATTTCCCCATTTTATATTGACACAATTCCTAGCATAATTTTAGGATAAGTGATATATTTTGTCTGGCTTATTGCAAAAAAAAATGATGAGCACGTGGGCTGTTTCCAGATCTTGACTATTATAAATTGTGCTGATATGAACATAGGAGTGCATATATCCTTTCTGATTGGAGTTTCTGATTTCTTGGGATATATTCCTAAAAGTGGGAGCACTGGGTCAAATGGGAATTCCATTCTTAGTTTTTTGAGGAAACTCCACACTATTTCCCCCAGTGGCTGCACCAGTCTGCATTCCCACCAGCAGTGCCCGAGGGCTCCCTTTTCTCCGCATCCTCTCCAGCACTTGTCCTTTGTTGATTTGTTGATGGCAGCCATTCTGACAGGTGTGAGATGGTTCCTCGTTGTCGTTTTCATTTGCATCTCCCGGATGTCTCTGGGCCTTCTGTATGTTCTATTAAGGTCCTCTGCCCACTTTTTAATTGGATTCTCATCCTTTTATTGAGTTGTATGAGTTCTTTATATGTTTTGAAATCAACCCCTTGCCGGATGTATCCCTGGGGAATATGTTCTCCCATACAGGGGGCTCCCTTTTCGTTTTGTTGATGGTTTCTCTCGCTATGCAGAAGATTTTTATTTTGATGTGGTCCCATTTCTTCATTTCCTCCTCGGTTTCCTCTGCCCCTGGAGCTGTATTAGCAAACATCTTGCTACGAGAGATGTCTGAGATTTTCCTGCTGATGGTTTCCTCCAGGGTTTTTATGGTTTCATTTAGGACTGTTACCCGTTTTGAGTTTATGGTGGATGGTGTAAGTGGGTGTTCTAGTTTCATCTTTTTGCATGTACCTGTCCAGTTTCCCCAACACCATGTATTAAAGAGAGTATCCTGACTCCATTGTATGCTCTTGCCTCCACTGTCAAATACTAATTGAGCATAGTGGCTTGGGTCCATTTCTGGGGCCTCTGTGCTGCTCCATTGGTCTGTCTGCCTGTTCTTGTGCCAGGACTGGGCTGTTTGATCACAGTGGCTTCATAGTAGAGCTTGAAGTCTGGGGTTGTCATCCTCCCAATATTGCTCCTCTTTCTCAAGATGCTGAGGCTACTTGGGTTCTTTTTCTGGTTCCGTATACATTTTTAGAGCATTTGTTCTAGATCTGTGCAATATGCCATTGCTATTTTTATATCTCTCTGCATTTTTAAACCACTGCTCACATAGCGCACACCTTTGCAGTAGCTGTGTTCTGTGTACCTGGAGTGCGGATTGACACGTGTCAGTGCTGTTGTGGCTCACACAATCCCTGGGCACCAACGGGCTCCCGCGTGCATCCAGCTTTCACAGGTGAATGTTGGTGTCACAAGGACAATAGTTTACATTTTCTCCTGAAATGTGTTTTGAGGACAAGAGAGTAGAGAGGAGCTAGAAACAGAGTTTGCTGCCCTGGCAGGTGTGGCTCAGTGGATAGAGCCTAGGCCTACGGACTAAAGGGTCCCAGGTTTGATTCCGGTCAAGGGGCACATGCCTGGGTTGCGGGCTCCATACCTAGTGGGGGGCATGCAGGAAGCAGCTGATCAATGATTCTCTCTCATCATTGATGTTCTATCTCTCTCTCCCTCTCCCTTCCTCTCTGAAATGAATAAAAATATATTTAAAATTAAATTAAATTAGAAAAATAAAATAAAAACAGAGTTTGCAGAAGACGATCAGCCGTCTGTGGGTCTGTGGGATTTTCTGTCTTGGGCCCCAGGGGAGGCTGTGCTAATGACCCTAACAGACAGCAGCGTCCACACAGCGAAGGGGGTTCCACCCAGAGGTCCTTCCCTCTGTGAATTCTCGCGCTGGGAGCTGAGATCAGTGCCCTGGCCACAGCAACATGGGGCTGGAGGAGCACCACGCCACGGCCATGGAAGCCATGGCTCGCGGGCCCAGGAGGAGCCCAGGAGGAGCCCAGAGGGCCTGGCAGAGGCGGGATGTGCTAAAGGCGCCGCAGCCAAGGGCAGCCAGGGCAGCGGGGAGATACTAACGGACCTTAGGGGAGACCAGGCACAGTGGAACGGGGTCTGGCTGGTACCCAGGGCAGAGAGCAACCGTGGGTGCAGCCACACGCCCAGGGCCATGAGGAGGGGACAGGGGAAACGGCTGCTGCAGGGATGCCCCCGCCTTGGGCACGTCCATTCCCTGCAGCCATACCGGGCAGCTCCGAGGTTTGGACCAAAGTCGCTGCCCCAGGCAGAAGCTGAGGTGGCCGAGGACCTGGATCTCCCTCAGCTACGACCAGGCCCATGGCAGGAACAGCAGAGCCTGAGCAATTCCCCCGACAAGCAGGGGGCTGCCCTGGAGAAGCTGGAAGGGGTGCAGGCTGTGAGCGTCGCTTTTCGTCCTGGGGTCGGCTCCTGGGTAGCGTTCAGTGTCCAACAAAAGAGCTACAGTCCCTCTCTATGGAAGTTTTACCTACATCCTATGCTCGGCAGGTTTTTAGAAAAACCAGTTTTTCTTTATTATTCAAAGAAAGAAAACAGGGCTATGGTTTCGTTCTGAACCAGGGACGCCTCCTTTCCTAAGTGCATGACACACGGCCGTCTACCTAATGGCACTTTATGTTAAACAGTCCCGGCACAGCCCTGGGAGCAGCTTCTGGAAGGTTCACCTTTGTGTTTGCAGCGGAGGTGGAGCGTCTGCTCCGATAGAAGCAGCTGTGCCTCTCAGCCCTTCGCTGGCGAGTTCCCCTGAGCAGTCAGCCCACTGGCCCCCTATGTCCCCAGCAGCCCAGCCTGCACGGACCCCCTTCACCCTGCAACACGGCCCGAGCCTCGCCCTTCCCCGGGGTCACCTCAGTGGCAACTTATGCGCCATGTGTTCCAGGGCTGCTCCGTAGGGGGTCTGGGTGGAGGATAGGGCATGTCTGTCACTGCCGAAAAGTTCCTGCATCTTAGGTGACACGGCTGCCCAGAGGCCCACTAAGCTCGTTCTCTTTCTCCGACCACGGATGTTCTGAGGGGACATGGTGGGGTGTGGCTGAGGCTGGCCCTAGAGGGCCGTGTTCTTGGTGAGTTTTGTATGTGGCATCTTCTTGAGCACGCGTGGGGGGTGGAAACACTGGTGCAGGGAACAGAGTCCACAACCTTGTAATGTTTGCGGGCGACAGACATGCCAGGCGCGGGGAGGTGGCCGCCCTGTGCAGGGTGTAACATTGCCCCCGAACTGTGTCCTGAAGTGAATGTGACATGGTAGACCAGCTGTCCTGTAGAAAAAGCAGTGAGTCCATTTGTAACTGACACTAAGTCGGTAAACACTGAATATCTAAGAAACGGAGAGTGTGGGGAATGGGAACTCCCAAACTCGGATGGGGGTGCGAATCAGCCCCACGACTTCGGGAGGCGAAGTGGTGCTTCCTGTTACAAGCGAGCGCGTGCTTGGGCGCCAGTGGGTGGCTCATCCTCGCGCTGAGGCCCGGGCAGCGTCGCTCATTCCAGGACGTGGCGTGAAACATTGGGAACAGCCCGCCTGTCGCGGGTGGTGGGTGTATAAACCCTACAGTTCTCATGCCCTCATTATACTTTCCAGCAAAGTCGTTGCACAGCTTTCCATGTTGAGTAGATTTCAAACAAAATTAAAGCGTGGCAGAACAACATGTGTACCATTGCAAACTTTATGACTAAAATTACGAACACTTAGGACATAGGCACACTGCATTAATAACAGCTGTAACTCCATCTTTATTGTTTTGGGGGAGAGAAAGGAGAAACTAGGATTTGCAGAGTGAGGATGGCACACTTCGATTTAACTTAAAATCGTTATTTCTTAAATACCTGACGCACTTCTCATAAAAATCGTAACACTTTAAATGTCTTCCTCTGAGAGCATGAAGGATGAATGGGCTTTGCATTTTTCTGTTAAATTTCTACTCATGCAAGTGGTGTCTGGCTTGTTTTCTTTGCACCATGTCACTGTGCCTCTTTCGTTCCAATCCTGGGACCTCACTGACAGTCGGTTTCGAGTGTGCCCCCAGATGCGGGTGTGGGCAGCTCTGCCCAGTGGGCTGTGAGGGTAGAATAGAGGCTGGGCTGGTGTTGTCCACACTTAGTCCTGGGTTCTTTGTTTACACTCGATCGATGCTGCAGATGCCAGGACAGCCTGTGCTGACTGAAATAGCCCACTCCTTTCCCCAAAAAAGTAATTGGCCAGTTGGGATGCGTTTGTGTGTCTAACTTTAATGAAACACTTTGTCATACATAAATGCATTGTGCTCTGAATCCCCCTGCCCGGGCTCTGGCGGAAACATCCCCGTGGGGCAGGGAAGGGAGAAACGCGAACATGAACGCACAGGCGTGTAACAAGCAGTCGGGCTCCTCAGGGGGGCTGGTCCCACCTGACCTGTCGGGTCTGGGTCTGTGACAAAGACCAGGGACACAGCCAGGGTGTGAGATTGGCGACGCCAGGAGGGTCTCGGGTCAAGGCTGGGAGGACTTTGAGCAGACAGCTCGGTGAGAAGCGATGGGAACAGACATCTGGCTGCCTGGGGAGCTGAGGGCTCCCTTGTCCAAGCCAGGCCTGGGCTCGGTGGCTGTGGGGCGGAGGGACCAGGGGCCAAGCACACAGAAGGCGCGTCTTCATTCTGAGAGGAAGGGCGTTCTCACCAGAGTCAGCTGGGCCCAGACCTTGGATGTGGGGAGATTGGACTTGACCCCTGGGACTTTACCTTCTGGTCTCAGGTTCCAGGTTGTCCACTGACCAGACAAAACCCACGGGCATTTCTCATGAATCATATTTTTAAAATATATTTTTGCTGAGTTCAGACAGGAAGGGAGAGGGAGAGAGAGACAGAGACATCAATGAGAGAATCATGGATCAGCTGCCTCCTGTACGCCCCTATTGGGGACCAAGCCCGAAACCCAGGCCTGTGCCCTTGACCGGGAATCGAACTGTGACCTCCTGGTTCATGGGTTGATGCTCAACCACTGAGCCACCGCAGCCCAGTGGGAGTCATAGTTTGTACTTTCTCTCACCCTGCACCAGGATTTGGAGTGAGAACATGAAAGGATGTGAGTTGGCAGCTGTCATTCCTGACTATAAAGAGAAAGCGGCAGTTTTTGAAGGACGTTCTCAAAGCACAGCCTTTTCCTTCCCCTCTGCGCCCAGATACCCTCTCAGTATGTTGAGTGAACGTGTCCATTGGGCTGTAATGGAGTGCCGTTGCCTCAAAGCCGCCTCCTGGGGAAATATTTTAATCGATGTAGGTTTTAATCGTTCGTCATTGTGAATAGTGTTTCATATTAAATCCTTGAAAAACCTACTAAATGCTCACTGTATGTTCGCCAGCTTGTATTTGTAGCCTCACTGGGTGTTGTGAAGACGAGCTCCTGTGGGTCAGGGCACAGTTCTGCAAATGTGACCTCAAGCGGGCAGTTCTCTCCTTATGTAGGTCGAGGCCAGCCTGACACTTAGATTGGAATCATAAAGATTTTGAATTGCTATTTACCAAAAAACAGAGGGAAAAATGTGTGCCACTGAATATAGGCTAACGTACCATGTATTACACATCTTTTAAAGAATCAGTATCAAACATTAGAGTTACTACATTTTAAAATAACCTGCCCCGCAGCGTGGGTGAATAGGAGTGGAAACGTGCATTATTTAAATCTGTTCAGACAGAGCGGGGCGCTCCCTGATGCTCCCGGCCCCAGTGGCATTCCAGGGGTCCCTTTTCCAAATGAAGGCTTTCCCCATCAGTCTGGTTTAGGAAATTCTCCAGTTTTCCCTAAGCCCAGCAAGTGCATTCTTCATGTGATCCAGCCGTTTAATTTTTTTAGATCTCATTATCCCACCAGCATGTCAGCAGTCCATTTCAAATGGGGCCTGTTGATGCCATGCCCTTCCTACAAGTAACAGCCCATCCCCACATGTTGCTTTTCCTGAGTTCTGCTCCCGATTGTGGTCCGCATGCCTGGGAGAGACCTGTTGATATCAATAAAACCATCTTCCTTGTGATCAACCAGGATTCAAGATGTGATACCATCTTGCTTTTTTTGTTTTAAATTCTAAGAGCCCAGAAGATTTCTTTTTTGTTCCATCTCCATTTTTAGCCTCATGCAAGCCTTCTTTATCTCTTCCCTCCTAACTACCCTCGCCATCTGCACCCCTTGCCCGACATACATTCTTCAACACACGCCTTTTGTGGCTGTGGAGTCTGTGATTAGATGGAAGCGGTGCACCTGGCCATGGTGCCCTCCTCTGTTACGAGCCCCGTCTGCTCTCCCGGACTCGCCTTTGGATTTGTCTGCGGGGACAGTCAGCCTCGGATGTGCTGGGATTGAGCGACAGGTGCACTGGATGGAGACGTAGCGAGTGGAGAGCATGTGGTGCTGGGTATTGTCTCAGTGGAAGGGGAGTCAGTGAAGGACTGGAGACTCCCGGGCAAAAGTCAAGATTCCCATTGAGGCTGGAGAGCAGCCAACAGACCTGGTGCCACAGAGAAGATGGGTGGAGGGTTCCTGGTGTCAGCAGTGGGACCAGAGCGCAAGGCGTCACTGTGACCGGGGAGCATGGAAAGGTGATGGAGAAGGTGCATGGGAAGGAGAGAGGCTGTGGTCAGAGCAGGAGCCTGGCTTTCAGAAGGGAAGGGTGCACACAGGCAAGGCAGACACCCGCTGAGAACGGGGCGAATTGCATTCCTGAGAAATGGGGCCAGTCCTCAGGGGGAGGCTCGGGGGTACATGAAGCCAAAGACACGTTGATGATGAGGGAGGAGGGGAGCATGGGTCCATCAGAGCCAGAGCGAAGGGGATCACTCTGAGCCCAGCACACATCCACCGAGGGCGGAGGTGCCCTCCATCCTCCTTGAGCAGATGATGCCCCGATGGTGGGTTACTGAGCGCTGTTTTCTGAAACAAAATGTGGTTTTCTTCACAGCGGAACACTAATGAACGTTAGGCGAGTGTCTAAAATACACTAAGAGAGAGACTTTCCTTCTGAAATCCTGCTCAGGTCGACGCTGCCATTTTCAAGCTCCACTTTTGCAAATGTCTGACATTAAAACATGTGATTTTTGGAGACATGTTGGCTCGTCTTTGAGAAGGCAACTGCTTGATGGGTACCTGCTGACTTCCCCATGGGCAGAGGACTGGCGGGATTTCCTGCGCGGGAGCGCTTGGGTTTCTCCCTGGGATGTGTGTGTGAACGCTGACCTGTGTAGCTGGCTCCCATCCAGCTCACACAGCAACCGTCCAGTCAGCACTCCGGGTGCAGGGCCCACCTCCAGGGCCTGAGCTGTAGACACGTTGTGGGTGTGGGACCCGGTGTGCTGAGGCCGTGGCCTGTGGTGTCCTGGGATAACATGACAGAAGACACACTCCTCTGCTTTCTGTAACACTGGGAACTCATGCTGAGCTCCGGGGAGCCGGGTGGACTTCCTCAGAATGGGGCGTGAATGGCTGAATGCCGCTCCAACGTGGGCGTTCGACCCACACTTCCCGTGAGTCAGAGAGAAGAATGAGCTCATGGAAACCTGTCTTCTTTGACTCAGTTTCCCCCCCCCCCCCCACCTCAGGCCTGCCCTCAAAATCCCCTCTCCCTGGGAAAGGCCTGTGGATGTCATCGGACTCTGAGGTGTAGATGCTTTCTCCAGAGCCGCTGTTAACAACCCAAATCAGCACTGGGATTTGTATGACCCCGCGTGTCGTCTGGAACCAAAATGCAATATGAAACCAGGGCGCCATCCGATTGTCCAGTTTGACTGGGTGGAAACACAGTAGCAGATGGTAGCGTTGTTCAGTCCTGGGCAGCCGTCTGCCAGGCCCTACTGCTTGAGTGTGGGGTTGGTGGTGGGTGTGCGCGTGGGGTTGGTGTCAATAACCTTTAATGTGTTGGTCATGTCTGCTTGATGGGACTGAGTTTCTCTCTGAAGGGGTGTTTTCATTGTCCCTGGGGACGGGGAGGATCACACCATCAGCTCCTCCTTGCCTTTCTCATGCCTGCTCTTGCCCTTCTGAGGCTCAGACACACCGATCCCCATGCCGTTCGTCAACGAGGTCCAGGGAAACCCAGCGGTACAGTCAGTCCTGAGCTGTGTCCACAGCAGGGCAGCTTTGGGGACGTTGGCCGGTTTGTTTCTGGCAAACAGGACCATGGACAAGGGTCCCAGGGAAACTGCAGGCCGAGAGCGAGGTGGAGCGGGAGGGGTGGGCGATGAGGCGAGGACGGCTTATGTATTTGGAAGGTTAGACATGACTCTGAAGGTCACTGGTATTTTGTACAAATCTCTCTGTTTGAGTCCGACTGCTGTTTGCTCATGACTTGGTTAAACTGTGCATTTGGGGGCAGAATGCCACAGGCATGGTGACCCCTCTTTAGTGCATCGGATCGCAGGCTCCGGGACCTCGGTGTGACTTTTCACACAGGATGTTACCATGATGAGGCACGTGGGATGAGTGTCATGCTGGGCGGTAGCTGGTTTTACCTGGAAATGAATGAATATCTGGGGGGAGAGATCCTTTACTACCATCCACTCATTCCGTTCGCCTTCAAAGTTTCTTCTTAGCATTTTTTGACCCAAGGTCTCTACAACTTAGTGAAGGCAAATGGAAAGCTAAAATAAGGAGCTACATCGTGGGTATCGATGGATATTGGGGGAGGGGGGGAGAGAAAGAGAGAGAGAGAGAGAGAGAGAGAAAGTTTCCAGGAAATGTCTCCAACTCATCCTACGTTTAAGCTTATGTTGTAGATCGACTTGCAGACAAATTATGCCACTAATTTCTCATAGTTGCACTCACCTTGAGTTAATTGAATATGTTATACTTTAATTAGCGCTGAGTAATCTATAGCAACTAAATTATGGCTTTGTAGGGGTTACTTGGTGTTGCTGTTTTAGAACAAACAATCTATTTACGAATGTTAATAGTAAGCCATGGGGAATTTAAACATAAAATCTCTCGAATCAATCCCTAGCACAGGGAGTCTGTCGGAGGTTGAGTAGAATCGTACAGAATCCAGAGTGGATGTGACCAGTGGGTTCCCGCAAGGGGTCTCCACGTCCCCGCCACGTGAGGAGTCTAACGCGTGGTGGGGGTACACTGTCCTGGGGCTCAGAGAGAATCAGAACCAGTGACCACAATGCAGTTAAGTGTGTGGTGAGCACTTCAGTTCTATCAGGACTCACCACCGCCCCCCTCGTGAGAGCCACACAAGGACCTTTCTTAGTAAAGATCACCCAGGGTATTTCAGTGACTTGTTACTGCACTGAGGCACCCACCCCGGGGGCAGGGTGTCCGTCCCTGGAGGCAGGCAGTTCTATAACTGTTTTCCTGGCCGCTTTGGGGTTATCTCGGGCCACCTAAGAAGTGTCATAACTCAAATCATGTGTTGGATGGAATTGTTAAGAGCTCACAAGTGCACGCCCATGTTTAGCGAAGCTTCGACGTATCTCCCCCGGCTCCGGGCTAAGGGGTGATGCCATCAGGCACCCCCTTCCCGCCTGACCTGGGCTGCGCAGTGGCCAGCTGGGCTCTGAGAGCATCTCGGTTCCCTGCGCCCCAGTGGGATCTGTGAGCCCGTTTAGAACGCACTCAGGTGGACGTGTGGGTGGGAAATGCTTGGCCTCTCGCTGTTCAGGGCAGACCAGAGTAGAGCCAAGGCAGTTTGGATGCAATCACAGAGAGGGAAGAAAAGGAACTGAACATCTACAGCAGAATTGGAGTGAGCTGTGCCCCCCCCTCCCCCCCGCCGCCCGCTGTGACGCTCCAGGTGGTGGTATGAGCTCCCTTTCCAGATGCCAGCTCAGCCCAGTTCCCCTCCTGCCTCCAGCCCCTGCTGCCACCCAAGGGCCACCCCTGAGGGGCTGGGCAGTGCCACCTCCCCCTCCTCCACGCAGCCCCGGGTGAGCACTTTCTGAACTCACTCACCTCTGACTAATTCTCAGCATCGCTCTCTCCGACCCACCAGAGGCCGGCAGCCACCTCTGTGCATGACAATCCTGTGGTGTAAACTCATAGAAGGAAAGACAGTGTCCCCACATCAGCATTGAGCACGAAGAGCATGTAAAGGTGTGAATGCAGTAGAATCGTGACCAAAGCAGAGCAATCCGGACTCTATCCACCCACTCCTCCCTGATCCCCCCAGGGACTCCTCACTCTGTGGGTGCTCATGGGGCTGGGGCTCTGTGTGTGGGAGGGAATGTTCCTAGAGCAGCCCTCAGAGGCCCAGGGCAGCGGGAACGAAGGAAGTCAGTCCCTGTGGCCCAGAGTGGAGAGGCCCCAGGAGGGGCGAAACCGGGCAGCGAGGCCTCTGTCTCATCTTCCTTGAGCCGCTTCCAGGTAATGGCATGTTCTGTACGTTCCAGCTCCGGGCTCTCTGCCTCCTGTCCTGGGAGTTGGAACCCGGAGTATTGCTTTTCCTCCTTATTTGATCCTCATGCTGCATAGTCAGCTTTCCAGTGCGGTGGGGTTTTGTGGCCACTCGTGCGCGTCTTACACTCTTTACGGTGTCGCACCGTCCTTGGCCGTGAGTGTCCAACCTGCCCATCGCTGCCTGACAATTCTCCCCCGCCCCCCACACACAGGGGCTGGGGGTGCCCAGGAGTCTCTCGTTTTCTCAGTTCCCTCAGGGCTCTCCGAGGCCCTCGGGCTGACCCCCTGGGACAGGTCACCGATTCCTCCTTCAGCCCCACCCCCTGTCCTCTCTGGCTGCCCCCAGGTGGCCCCCGGCGGCCTCTGGTGCTCCCTCCCCACCAGGGCCCGTGGGTTAGAAAGGACCCTCCACTGTCTCTACGCTCCTGCCTCCGTCCTGGACACCAATCCCAGTTCTGTCCTTTGTTTTCTGTTGCTGTTTTTAACTTAATACTGCCCTTCCCATCAGCCCCACTCAGGACACTTCAAGGTGCCGGCCGGCGTGGCTCAGGGCTTGAGCGTCGACCTGTGAGCCAGGAGGTCAGGGTTTGATTCCCGGTCAGGGGCACATGCCCAGGTTACGGGTTCCATCCCCAGTCGGGATGTGCAGAAGGCAGCCGGAGCATGAGTCTCTCTCATCACTGATGTTTCTCTCTCTCCCTCTCCCTTTCTCTCTGAAATCAATAAAAAAATATTTAAAAAAAGACACTTCAAGGTGAAAACCACTTCCCTGTCTTGAGTTCAAGCCCCTCTATGTTCCCCAGTGTCTGCTAGGCCCGCAGCAGCGTGGCTTGGACCCGCCGACCGCCCGTTGTCTCTGATCGTCCGTTGTCATCGCCCTGGGTCTGGCCGGCCTCTCCTTTGTTGCTGTGGGAGCGTCATCCCCCTCCCAACCCCCTCAAAGGGTCTGAGGGGATCTGAGCCCAGAGGGGCCGCCCTGGTGCTTTTCTGGACACCAGGGGACCTGCAGTCCTAGTTTCACCCTAAAGTGATGGTTTCTGGCTCCAACCCCTTG
The DNA here is from genome assembly GCA_035771395.1 of Myotis vivesi. NCBI lineage: Eukaryota > Metazoa > Chordata > Mammalia > Chiroptera > Vespertilionidae > Myotis > Myotis vivesi. The sequence goes on from JAWPEG010064503.1 coordinate 1,091,602, forward strand.
GCGTGTGTCATGTTCTGTGTCAGCAGTCCCCAGCCTTTCGGACCTCAGGGACCACCAGTGGTCGGACCACCACTTGGCGGCCACTGCTCTGTGCTGTGTTCCTTCTCAGTTGGAAAAGGCGGCTCATTTCTGTGTCACAGCAGGGAGGAGGTCGGGGTACTGCTCTCGCTCAGGGGGACCCGGAAGAAGGAGGGGAGGGAGCTTCTCCAGCCCAGGCTTTGCTCCTGTCACATGGGAGACGCTCGCTGGCGGGGCGTGTTCAGTTTTCGGTTCAGCTTGGCCTGGCCTCTGCGGGAGCCCTTCGGGTTGCTCACCATAGAAGACAGGCTTTTCCTGAATAGCGTGTATCCAGTCTGTTCAGAAAAGTGAGCGCCGGCTCTAAGCAAACACAGAAACGGGGGGGGGGGGGGGGGGGGGGGG
>JAWPEG010064503.1:1092036-1109028 GCA_035771395.1 Myotis vivesi
GGGGGTTCTGTCCCGATGCCTCAGGAGCAGCCTCTGATGTAAAACACGGAGACTATTTGCAGGTAGAAGGGATGGGCTGCTCTTGGCCTTCCCACTTCCTGGCTCCTGCAGCAGATTCCCCCAGGGGAGGAGGCCCGGGGAGCCTGGGATGGGGGACTCCTGCTCCCTCCTGGGGCGGGGGGAGGGGGGGCGGTTAAAGGAGGGCATGCTCCCTTCTCATTGAGTTAAAGTGAAATCTTTCATTCAGCGTTCACAGCTCTGTCATAGTTTTAGACACACGTGCGATGTTCATGACTCACTCGCACACGTAGGAAAATGACGCAAGATGAAGTTAAATGATAAGTGCTCGGTGCTGGCGAGGAGGGAGCGGGCTCTGTCGCGGTTCTGGAAGCTGTGGGGTTTTCACTGATCATTTGCGGGGACAGGCTTTGATGTACAGAGAGCTGCAAAGAGTGCTGAGGTTTCACAGACTCCGTCTTCATTTCCCCCCACCGACCTCTCATATTAGCAATTCATAAACCCACATGACACCCCAAATATCGTACTTTCTTTTTCCCTTTAAAAAAATATTTTTTATTGATTTTAGAGAGGAAGGGAGAGGGAGAGAACATCAATGATGAGAGAGCATCATGGATCGGCTGCATCCTGCACGCCTCCTACTGGGGATGGAGCCTGCAACGGGGCCTGTGCCCTGACCCGGAATTGAACCAGGACTTCTTGGATCCTGGGTCGAGGCTCAATCACTGACCCCCACCAGCCGGGCAAGAATGGTCCTCTTTCCTTCCTCCCGGGCCCTCGCCAGGTAGACTTCAACTTTTAGAAAGAAAAGCAGAAGTAGAGAAACGTGCAAAAACTCCTGTACAACTGACCATCCTGGCCCTGCAAATAGCTGTGAGTTTCCAGGGTTGGGAGTCACATCTCCAGCTTTTCTTTAAGGAAGTGAAAGTGAAGTCCAGACTGCGATGGGTACAGCATCAGCAATACCCATTTCATTTCCATTGCAGACGGGGTGCAGAGTATGTATGCATTTTGAGCAAAATTACTAAATTAGGACTTAGATGTGAAGAGTCTGTGTGTAAGTGCATTTTCTCCTTTAAAGCCATTAAAAACACGTGAGCCCTTTCAGCAAACATCCCGTGGCCACCGATGGAGGTGGAGGTCCTCGCAGTGGAAAGAGAGTCACTCTAATGGACGCCACCTGAGCTCCAGGAGCGCACGGCGTTCGCAGGCGGCCCTGGGACATTCTGTGTCCCCTCCCAGGTGTGTGTTGGGGCCCGGATTCAGTTCCCACATCTGGTAGCTGTCTTACCCACAGACATCCTCTTGTTGCCAGTATTTGGGGTGCTGGGTTCCCCAAGAGAGAAGTGGAGAGGGAACCCCAGAGGACTTTCCAGACAGGCTTTCTTTAGCTTGTGCTAGAGCACAGGGGAGGCAGCCCGGAGGAGAGGAGTGTAACCGACAACCCAGGGGCCTAGCTGCCTTTTGCTACCGGAGCCGATTCAGCAGCCACAGGGCTGGGTCCTGTATGAGCGTTCGTTCCTGTCCTGCAGGCGGCGGGAGAGCAGCAGGTCACCCACAAAATCTGCTCTGCCCCCCATAAGCCAACTGCTGACATGGGGAGAAGGACAAAGATTACCGGGGAAGTAGGCAGAAGGACAAATGGGCAGATTGCAGGTAACGAGGGTTGGGGGTTTGCAGTGGCCTGTGGGTGTGCAAAGGGCTGGGGATTTGCAATGGCCTGTGGGTGTGCAAGGGCTGGGAGCCTTCAAAGGCTAGTGATATGCAAAGGGCTGGGGGCCTTCAAGGGCTCAGTGATTGCAAAAGGCTGGGGTCTTCAGTGGGCTGGCAGCTCTGGTTTCTGCAACAGGTTGTTAATCTTTCCATGATAACAGGCAGCTCCCTGGCGGGGAGGATGGGCTGCACTTCTAGGTGAGCCCCCTGGTCCCGTGTGGTCCAGGTGAGGATGTGCCTTCTTTAATCAGAACAAAACAATCCAGGTAACAGAGCCTGACTGATATGCCTAACAGTCAGCTGGTCCCCAGGATTCCACTGCTGCCCCATCAGAGGCCTCCAAACCGCCTGCGGCCTGCTCTGCTGGCTGCTCTGATGCTGGGGAAGAAGCAGGCGGCGAGGAAGGCGGCTGCGGAAAGGCAGGCTTGGGGATTTTCCACGGCAGGGTTGGGAGCCTGCATTCCCAGCTGTGCTGCTTGGTACCTGTGTCCATGCCTGGGCCGTGGGCAAAGTGGCAGCTGCTCATCACCCCCAGGGCGGGCGCAGGTCAGCCCTTGCTCCCCTGCACACGCGGCCAGCAGTCCTCGCCCTGCAGACGGTCAGCAGGGAGTGACCTCAGCTCCCCGGGTGGTGTCAGCAGGGAGCGGAGGGCGCTCACATCCTTGTCCGCCGCCCTGGCTCTCCCTCTGCCCCCTGGTATTCCCCATCCTGGGCTCAGGTCCCTGTGCTCTCTCACTAACGTCCTACATGGTGGTGCTGATTTATTTATTTTCATGGTTTTTTTTAATGTATTTCTATTGATGTCAGAGAGGAAGGGAGAGGGAGATAGAAACATCAATGATGAGAGAGAATCCTAGATCGGCTGCCTCCTGCAGGCCCCACGCTGGGGATGGAGCCCACATCCTGGGCCTGTGCCCTGACTGGGAATCGAACCCTGACCTCCTGGTTCCTAGGTCGATGCTCAGCCACTGAATCATGTGGGCTAGCCAGGCAATTCTGACTTATTTTTAAGCTAAAAAAAAAATGCAGAACTTTCTAGAAAGCAGATAGGAGCTTGCATTGCTAAAAATGTGTCACTGCAGAGAGAATTTTGAAATGCAAATTATCTTCTTATATTAGCTGGGTGGTGGCAGAAGGCGCACTAGTGGCAGGAGCCAAAGGCACCAGGTGACTTCTCAGGCACCAGTTCTGGTTGTTTAAGGCATTGTATGCGACCAGGGGGGCTTCTTGGCTCCTGTGACCCCTCCCCTCTTCCCCTGGAGATGGGAATCCCTTAAACCTCTGCCAGGCTGACTGCCAGGACTTCCTTCCTGAAGGGCCTGGAGCCGTCCTTGCAGTGCAGTCCCTGGTCACCCCCGAGATGGACGCCTCCCCCGGCTCTGAGGAGGGTGGGGCCGACCTGGAGCCCAGCAGCTTGTTCCTCCGCTTCCCTGGCGGCTGCAACCAGGACAGTGCCTGTCCCTGCGCCAGAAGGAAGGAGACGAGGGGAAGGAGGGTGGGGAGACCCCGGAGGTGGGGAGGATGGAACGTTGGGGGCCGAAAAACGTCACGTTTCCATGTGTGAAGTACACACACGGGGGATGTTCCCTGGAGCAGCTGTTGGCATGGTAACCAGCTCCTTTATTAATAGTGAGAACAGGAAGAGAGCGAGGGGAGGCGGGACATCGTAGGCCTGTCACCTGGGCAGCCTGGCCAGGGAGCTACAGCCTCACGCTCCCCAGGGAGCCCCGGCTCCCCCCTCAGGATGCCAGTGAAGTCGGGGTGCATAAGGAAGGCGCTGGCCCGTCAGTCTCTCCAGGTAAAGGTCAGTGGCCTGGAGGGAGGATCCCATCCGAGCACCAGGAACCTTGCCAGAGTGACACTCCGACCTGCTCATGGCACATAGCGCTCGCCCCTCTGCCTCCGGTCCCCTCACTCTCTTGCTCCTGACCTGTGGGCCACCAGGTGCCTTCACAGCCACAGGCCCGGGCTGAGCGACCCCCACGGGGCCTGCACCTGTGCACGGGGAGCAGGAGTCCAGCCGGCAGACGCCCTGGGCTGCATGCACGCGGAACAGAAACCTGGGCCCGATTTCTAGCCTGTCCCGCAGCACAGGCGTGGACGGCTGTCATGGCGACGGGCGTGGAGGGAACCCCATAACTGTCCCTCACAATAAGCTTTCCCCGAAGCCCCCCGTCCTTGGGGCCTGAGGAAGTTCTCTCTGGGGCACCCCCAGGGCCCCGCGCCCACCAGCCACTGCGGAAACAGCATGGGGCCCCTGAGCAGTCAGTCACACAGAGCTGCTTGCGCTGCAGCCAGTCCACGAGGACAGTTATCCGAGGAGCGGAGAGAGGACACGGAGGAGATCCGTGCAGCCATGTCCCCTGCAGCGCCGCTCACACGGCCAGATGTGGAGCCGCCGTGTCCATGGGGGTGGGGGGCATGAGGAGGAGGTGATGTGTGAGGGACGGTTGAACCCTTGCCATCTTCAGGGGGCACCTGGAGGGCATCATGCCAGGGGGACCTGTCCGAGAACAAACGCTGTCTGTCTCACTCACTGTGGGTCTAAACTCATAGAACCAGAGTTGCTGGTGGGTTCCCAAGGCCTGGGAGGGTGTATGGGGAGAATCTGGTCCCAGTGTATGAATCCAGTGGTGAGATGGACAGGCCTGGGAGGGGCGCATGGGGAGAGGCTGGTCCCAGTGTATGAGTCCAGTGGTGAGATGGACAGGCCTGGGACCTGATGGACAGCACGTGACTGTAGTGAGCAATACTGTGTCCCTAAAGGTGGACAAGAAAATGGGTCACACGATCCTCAGTACAGAAAGGAAGTGGGTGCCGTGTGCCATGAGCAGGTGGGCGCTGTGTGCCATGAGCAGGTGGGAGCTGTGTGCCATGAGCAGGTGGGTGCTCTGTGCCATGAGCAGGTGGGCGCCGTGTGCCATGAGGCAGGTGGGCGCCGTGTGCCATGAGCAGATGGGCGCTGTGTGCCATGAGCAGGTGGATGCTGTGTGCCATGAGGCGGGTGGGTGCTGTGTGCCATGGGCAGGTGGGTGCTGTGTGCCATGAGCAGGTGGGAGCTGTGTGCCATGAGGCGGGTGGGCGCTGTGTGCCATGGGCAGGTGGGTGCTGTGTGCCATGAGCAGGTGGGAGCTGTGTGCCATGAGGCGGGTGGGCGCTGTGTGCCATGGGCAGGTGGGTGCTGTGTGCCATGAGCAGGTGGGAGCTGTGTGCCATGAGCAGGTGGGCGCTCTGTGCCATGAGCAGGTGGGCGCTGTGTGCCATGAGGCAGGTGGGCGCCGTGTGCCATGAGCAGGTGGGCGCCGTGTGCCATGAACAGGTGGGCGCTCTGTGCCATGAGCAGGTGGGCGCCCTGTGCCATGAGCAGGTGGGTGCCATGTGCCATGAGCAGGTGGGCGCCGTGTGCCATGAACAGGTGGGCGCTCTGTGCCATGAGCAGGTGGGAGCTGTGTGCCATGAGCAGGTGGGCACCGTGTGCCATGAGGCAGGGGTAGCGGATGCTACNGCAGGTGGGAGCTGTGTGCCATGAGGCGGGTGGGCGCTGTGTGCCATGGGCAGGTGGGTGCTGTGTGCCATGAGCAGGTGGGAGCTGTGTGCCATGAGGCGGGTGGGCGCTGTGTGCCATGGGCAGGTGGGTGCTGTGTGCCATGAGCAGGTGGGAGCTGTGTGCCATGAGCAGGTGGGCGCTCTGTGCCATGAGCAGGTGGGCGCTGTGTGCCATGAGGCAGGTGGGCGCCGTGTGCCATGAGCAGGTGGGCGCCGTGTGCCATGAACAGGTGGGCGCTCTGTGCCATGAGCAGGTGGGCGCCCTGTGCCATGAGCAGGTGGGTGCCATGTGCCATGAGCAGGTGGGCGCCGTGTGCCATGAACAGGTGGGCGCTCTGTGCCATGAGCAGGTGGGCGCCGTGTGCCATGAGCAGGTGGGAGCTGTGTGCCATGAGCAGGTGGGCACCGTGTGCCATGAGGCAGGGGTAGCGGATGCTACGGTGGAAGTCATCTCCGGAGACGGGCATCACTGTGTCCCATCAGCCTGCAGTGCATCTTCAACATCGACAAGGGGACATGTCAACTCTGTCTTAAGGAAGCTGGAAAGCCTGGCCGGCTGGCTCCGTGGTTGAGCGTTGACCTATGAACCAGGAGGTCATGGGCTCGATCCCAGTGGGGGGAGTGCAGGAGGCAGCCGATCGATGATTCTCTCTCATCACTGATGTTTCTCTCTCCCTTTATCTCTGAAATCAATTTTTTAAATGTGAAAAAAGAAAAGGAAATTCATGGAGCACCTGCTCCATAGGCTGCACGCAGGTCTGTCAGGGATTTCCAACACATCCACATCTTGTACTTTTGGTTCAGAGACGGAAAAGCAAACAGACAAAAGGGTGAGGCACTGGCCATGCTCCCAGCTGGAGCGCTTTCCAGAACACCCTCTGCAGGAGGCCCGCTGACCTCTGACCTCACAGCGTTTGCATATTTGTCATCTCTAAAGAGGCTAGAACTTAGGGAATTTAATAAAGGTTTTATGAGAGCAAGTTAGGAGGGTAAACTAATTTTCTGCAGGCAGGGAGCTGTGATTTATGGAACTTCCCCCTGGCCTGCAACAAGGAATTCCCCCGGAGCCCGAGGCACTGGAGTTCTTCTTGAAAACAAGACAAGCAGCCGGAGATGTGATGGCTCTGCTGACTGTGTCCTGCAGGGAGGCTGCGGGCGGGCACGCTTCCTTCACCTCGTTTGTTCCCTTCTCACACTTGCTTTCCAAAGTGTCTGGTAGGGTTTTGGGGAAACGTTGGGTGTCATGGGGCTGGGGGCCATCCCCGAAGGAGTTCTCCTGGCTCTGAACGAGTTGTCTAGATCTCATGTGAGAATTCTCTTTCAAACACTGCACCTTAGGCCTCAGAGGGTCTCTCCTGAGGAGAGTGGTGCACAGATGACTGGCAGGGTCTTGCTCTCCCATCCGTGTGCCGATGGCTAGTTATGTGCTTTCTGTTGCCAGACAGTCTGTTCACATGAGGAAGCGCCTCTCGGCCTCATGACAAGGCACGGCGTTTCGGAAACACACATGAGTGAAAACAGCATACACACAGGTCAGGGGCAGCTGGAAACATGCCTCATGCCTTCCTCTTAAATAACGTGATGAAGCACCCTCCTGTTGTTCTTGCATGTGCACACACAAGCACACACGTGTCCACACATGCACATGTGTGCTTAGCTGTTGGTCACACGTTGGCTGTGGGCACTGGGAGATCAGAGGGTAAGATCCACCTTCCCATCCTTTACATTTAAATTATGTGGGGCTCATGCATTAATGCTGTTGGGAAGTAAGCGTTAGTGTTATAAAACTAGAGGCCTGGTGCATGAAATTCTTGCGCTTAGGTGGGGGGCGGGAGGGAGCCTCCCTTCAGTCCAGATTGTGAGAGGGTGCATGCCAGGCCGAGGGACCCCACTGCATGATCAGGGCTGGGGAGGGATGTGGGAGGTTGGCCAGCTGGGGAGGGACCGTGGGAGGGCTCCAGGGCATGTCCGGCCTGTCTTGCTCAGTCTGGATTGGCTGGACCCCAGCAGCAAGCTAACCTACTGGTCAGAGCATCTGCCCCCTGCTGCTCAGTTCACATTATAGCGACCGGTCGACTGCCTGCCCCCTGGTGGTCAGTGCGTGTCATAGCGAGCCGTTAAGTGGCCTTAGCATATCATTAGCATATTATGCTTTGATTGGTGGAATGGCCGACCAGACGACTGGACACTTAGCATATTAGGCTTTTATTATATAGGATCCCTATTGAGTTTATGTCTATAGGAAAAATCAATAATCATTTTTCCACAAAATGAGGACAAATGGAAAAGTCATTACATTTCATTTCACCTTAACATGTTACAGTTAAGAAGGATGGAGAAGCCCCGGAGTTCAGGCCCCTGACCGCCGACCACAGGTGTGAAGAGTGAGACCTGCGTCTCCAAGGGACTCAGGTCTCCTTTTGCTTTACTCCAAGCTCTAAGTTAAAGGCCGTAACTCTTTTCCTATAATGTTATTTTCAAAAAACCATTAAATACATGTTTCTTATGTGGTAAAAGGAATTAGCTCTGTGGAGGTTCTCCCTGCTTCCTGGGGACAGAACCTTTTTTAAAATCGCCAACCCCCTCCCCTCTGGCGACCATCAGCCTGTTCTCTGTATCATTGGGTGTGTTTCAATTTCGTTTATTCTGTTGAGTTTTTTAAAAATATTTTATTGATTTTTTACAGAGAGGAAGGGAGAGGGATAGAGGGTTAGAAACATCAATGGGAGAGAAACATCGATCAGCTGCCTCCTGCACACCTCCTACTGGGGATGTGCCCGCAACCCAGGTACATGCCCTTGACAGGAATCGAACCTGGGACCCTTCAGTCCTCAGGCCGACGCTCTATCCACTGAGCCAAACCGGTTAGGGCTTCTGTTGGTTTTTTAGATGTCACGCGCATGGGATCACATGGTATTTGTCTTTCTCTGACTTACTCAGCGTAAGAACTTCCAGGTCTGTCCGTGTTGCTGCGAGTGGTGAGATCTCATGTTTGAAAGGGTTAGTGCAGAAGCAGGGCCCTAACCCAGCAGGGCTAACACAGGAAGCTGGTTCCGTAGCCTAGGCCTTGCCCAAGCTGCTCCCTGTGAGTGGCCATTTTACAAAAATTCCTGAAGACCATCACCCTGGACAGCCCCAGGAGCAAGGACGCCCGGGCCAGCAGAAGGACGAAGGGCAAGGCCATAAAATTTTGAAGGGGGCACCGGGCTTGATACGTGAGTCAGCCTAGGCCACCTGCAGCTCTTCGCATGAAAAGCCTGCTCCCTCCCCACTCGCCACTGACTTCTTTCTCGAACTCAGTCCACCTGCACTCAGTCCACCTTGAATAAATATCTTTTTGACTGAGCCTTGGGTCGGTTCTGTGTGACCCCGGCCCAACTCAGAACCTTTCAATTTTCATTGTCAAATAACATTCTGTTGCAGGTATGTCCACCTCATCTTCCTTGCCGTTTGTCCCCTGAGGGGCCCTTGGGCCGCTTCCGTACCTGGGCTGTTATGAATGACGCTGCATGAGCACACGGGTGCACATATGTTTTCGAGTTAATGCTTTTGTTTTCTTGGGGTAAATCCTCAGAAGCAGAATTGCTGGGCACACGGCACTAGTAGCTCTAACGGTAGTTTTTTGAGGAACCTCCATCCTGTCTTGTAGGGCTGAGTTGATGCCTTGGTCACAGAGGATGTTACCCCCGAACCTTAGTGAGAACCTTAGCGATCCATACCTCACTCGACCACTGAGTTCAGGGCCCTCAGCACTAAACAATTCCCACTGTAGGTGAATTGTCACCTGAAAATTGAATGCAAAAGACATTCACCTGGTGCTGGGATTGATTGGCTAATATATTCCAGCCTGAAACACGCCCGGATGACATACAACTTTGTTCTAAAAATGCTGGGGAAACAGTCATGCCATCGCTAGTGCCATGGAACTTGCCTTCGCTGCAGATTTCAGTCCCAAATATAGACGATCCCGCCTCCCGATTCAGAATGCGCAGACGGCCCGTCACCTAGGCAACAGTTATTGGAAATGAGATACCCGCATTCTTGCACATTTCTTTCCCAGATTTTACCTTTTTCCATAGCTTTAGAGTGTGGATTTTTAAGTGGAATGTGTAATTTTCAGAGAAATAGGATGATTACGACAATCTTGAAATCCATCAGCTTGAAATAAATCCTCTAAGTACAGACTAGACCCTCCGGAGCCCAGAAAGCTCTGCGTGTTTCCCTTTGAATTATAGGTTGTGTGTTCTTAATAGTTTGTCCCAGGCACAGTAGTCTCATTAGAAACCCAATCATTGAGACTTCACAAGTGGGGCTAGAATGAGCAAGTGGTTTGTGTGTGTGCGTGTGTGTGCATGTGTGTGTGCATGTGTGTGTGCACGTGTGTGTGTGGTTTTTCTTTTTTTGTAAGTAACTGTTACTACATTGAGTAACGACCCTCAGATTTAGGACTGACACGGGTAACACAGACAAGCACTGAAGTAACTGGAGTTTGTCCCTAAGATTCTGTTCCCACTTCCCCTCCCGGGGTCCGCATGTTCCATCTCCTTCACACCCCCTTTCTGGTTAAAATGTCCAAGGACACCCTCGCCCAGAAGGCTCTGTGGTCCTCTCTCCCCGTTTCTTCTCCATGAAACAGGAGGCTGTTTCACTTTTGCTTGAGACCAGCTGCCTGGGTTTTTAGGGCATCGCCAGCCAAACCCTCCGCTGGCTGGGAAGAGGGGCCGGGCTGCCGTGGTCAGGAAAGGGCTGACGACATGGAGACTCGGCGCAGGTTTGCTTCCGGCCCTGGCTGACCAGGAAAGACCTCCATTCAGCTCTTCTCTCCTCGGGGGAAAGATTCCCAGTGTCTCTGGGGATGATGATGGATCCTTGGTGGCTGGATCCCCGGTGTCATGGTTGGACATCACTCAGTGAATGTTGAATGACTCAGTGGCAGCGTTGTCCAAGAGTAAGCGATTCTGGGGCACAAGGAGCCATGCTGAGCTCCTCCCAGGACTCTTCCTGGCAGCTGCTCTGCCCTGGAGCCGGGAGGACTCACGCTGAATTACATTGCAGCCGACATGCACATGCTACTAGGCTAATATATCAGCCTGGACATGGACTAAGGGGAACATCGTCAACACAAATACCAGCACATTGTGACAAACTGAGGGTTTATTTGCAAATCTGACAATCACCACGGAGCCAGGAGGGTGTGCGTGAGAAGCTACAAAGATGTTACTATGACAACTTCTTGGAATTTCTAAATGAAATGCCTTGGGAGGAATGTCTGCTGCTAGCCAGGAATCAGAAGGCCTTTGTTCTGCATGCCTGGATAATGCTGCTTCTCTCTGGGACCCGGCGAGCCACGCCAGTGACCCTGTTCCTCGTCTGACTGTGGCCCCTTGAGGCCCAAGTCCTATTTTTTTGGAAGAATCAGGGAAGACGCCCCTCTCCCTGCCATGCTCTTTCCCCTTCGGTCCCTCCTTTCTCGCTTCCTGTACCCTCATCTCTGCTTGTGTTCTCTCGCCCACTCACCCCAGAAACCTGGTTGCCATCGCGTGGTCTATTGAGGGTTCCGATGCGTGTTTTTGACCTGGGCAGGGAGTCACTGGCCGAGATTCCCAACCTGTTCTGGACTCTACAGTGAAACCACCAACGTCAGTAAAGAAGTGTAACTGATAGCCAAGTCGCTACTTGAGCCAGTTCAGCAGAGACAGGCTGCATCCTGTATGAGCGTTCATTCCCATCCTGCCAGCAGCAGGGAGAGCAGCAGGTCTTCCACACACATCTGCTCTGCCCCCCATAAGCCTGCTGCTGACATGGGGTAGAAGGACAAAGGTTACCTGGGAAGTAGGCAGAAGGGTGGGCCAAATGGGCAATTTACAGGTAATGAGGGCTGGCCATTTGCAAAGTCTTTGCAGGAATCCAAAGGCTGGGGACCTTCAAGGGGTTAGTGATATGCAAAGGGCTGGGGCTAGGCAAATGGCTGGGATCTTCAAAGGGCTGGCTGTTGTTCTGGTTTCCTCAGCAAGGTTATTCTTCTTTCCATGAAAATAGCTCCCTGATGGGGAGGATGGGCTGCACTTCCAGGTGAGCTCCCAGTCCCACCCCAGGCAGGTGAGAAACGCCTTCTTTAATCAGAACAATACAATCACAGCTAGGAGAGCAGGATTACTATTTGTTACAACTATAGTTGGTCCCCAATATTCTATTCCCGCCTCTATCAGAAGTAGGCTCAGTGCTTAGAGATGCAGCAGGGAAGGTGATGTCCTGCACTTAAAACTCAGCTGTCACTCAGCTCTGGCCCCACAGCTGCTGGCCCTGCAGCTGACTCCACAGGCCTCCATTTGCATGAGAGAGAGCCTGGCTTAGACCAGCCCAGGGCAGGGCAGGAGAGAAAATAGATTCATTATCTAACCAGCTGAGGAGTCTGCCAGGAGGGCTTGTGAATTTAAATCACAAAAAGGGGAGAATGGGAAGGGTTTGAGGTAGTTATCAACCCACTACTTTTGTCTCCCGGCAGGACCATCACTCAATTCTTTCCTACAGATGATTGCCCTTGGCATCCTTGCAGATCTCACTGGGAGGAGATAAAGCCTGGCTCTGAAACTCATCCCTTTGCTGATAACATCCAATCTCCCCGCTGGGGAGGGAGAGGGGCTCTCTGGCGAGAGGTGGCAACCAAGCGCCACTCCCAGGAAGAATCCCTCAGAGTTAGGACTCTGAGATGCTACTTTAACTGAGGCCCCATTTTCTTTTCATGCAGCCTCTGGGCATTTTGGCACCCCCAGACTGATGCTGAGATAGATGTTTACTATATATATTTTCAGACAGGAAGGGAGAGGGAGCAAGAGAAACATCAGTGATGAGAGAGAAGCATTGATGGGCTGCCTCCTGCCCACCCCCCATTGGGGATGGAACCCACAACCAGGGCATGTGTCCTAACCCAGAATCCAACCGTGACCTCCTGGTTCATAGATCGATGCTCAACCACTGAGCCACACCTGTTGGACTACTTTTCACTTTTTCTATCACACCGGAGCTTTCAATGCAGAAAACCTATGTTACAGAATTTGCCAGGTGACCGGAAAATACCCAGGAGTACTTGGAGATACAGGAAAAACCCATGTATTTTCAGATGTTTTGTATGTACTAGTACAGTGACTCAGGGGAGACAGTTTCTCTCCAAATCCTGGGCAAACCAATATAGGGGAAGCTCCCCCTTTATCCCCTTTGGTTTCTTTGTCCCTCAAATATGGGTGGGAATTCCGGACCTTTCTTGGGCTTTGCAAAAAGCCCCATGTGTTGGGATGGGGGCCATGAGACCACACCTGAAGGCCTGGCCTGGTGCCAGCACTGATAACCCCTTGAGGGTTGTATATTATTCATGGTTTACGGCCTCTGTAAAATGGGAGCATTTAGGTAACAGGTCTTGCAAGTTCAGATTGTGGGGAAAGCCACAGTGACTTAATTATAGGCCATCGAGAATGTGCATTAGGTTCCTGCACAGTTTCAGATTGCTAGCCCCCCACAAATATCTCATTTCCCCATCACCTACACATTGAAACAGTGCAAGAGCCACCAGAGCATGAAAGAATGTAACTATGACTTAATTTGGTTTCGGGAGATTTAACATTTGACTGTGGATTTGTGGGAAAGAAACCTGAGTTATGAGCTATGTTTGGGCCTAAGGGCCAGGAGCCCTCATTCCTGGTTCTGGCTCTGTCACTGGCCGTCGGTGAAAGCCGGATTCATGAGCCCCGTTACACTGGTATTTAGTTTCTGTTGTTCCCATTATAAGTTTATTAGGTGACTTATCAAACCCAGAAGTCGGCTGGGGGCTGGGATAGACTCAAATCAAGGAAAGAACAAGAACATGAATGATACGGATCCGTTATTGGCTGGGCCCCGCCAGAGGCCCGAGGCCTGCGTCTGCAATTTGCAAATGTCAGGTATTTCTGTATTCTTCCTCTTCCGGTTGCTGAGTATACCCAGTGTCAGGTGAATGTATGCATAGCTCTACTTAGCTGTGGCACTAAGTCACATCTGCATTCAACCGTGGACTATTGCAACTATTCCTATCCTACACGGAGACATTCAGGAATTGCAGTGGTATACACGCGTGTGCATGTGTGTGAAGGTTTCCGATGTGGCTCGTGCCTACATTAATGCAATCCGTTACTACCAGGTATTGGAACAGAAACGATAGCAACTCTCAAAGTCATTGTAGACCCGAAGGAAACATGGGTGTGCGCATGTGGGAGGAAATAGTTGAATAGCTCTTTACTGAAGCCAGTGAGCTACCTGAATTTTCTCATTTAATACTGGGAAAGTCAGGGGCTAGTGGGGATGATGCCCTTAAAAGCTGAGAAACCTTCAATTGAGCGGGTTAGGAAGTTAATGAGCGATGGTCACACAGGGAGCTCTCTGTTCAGCGGTAGGACCATTGTGTTGTGAGAGCGCAGAGTGGGATCACGCTACCAGCCCTGTTGGGAGCTTACTGGTTGGGGGAGTCCCTCCTTTGTTACTGGAGAGGAAAGGTCAGAGCTGTGCTCCCCTCCCCTCCGCGTCAGTGCCCAGCCAGGGTCCCCCACTGCAAAACTGGGCTCACCAGGGAAAAGCTTCCAGAACCATCCGCTGTCCATCAGCCGAGTAGTGCAGAGACCATGTGGGGGTGACGGTGAGGCCTCTGCCATAAGATAGTCTCCGGTTGTAAAATTCAAGTGAGACCCTGGGGTTTGAGCCTGTGTACAGGGCAGTCACAGCCTCGAACTGACTGAGCTGACCAGGGGAGACTGCAGGTCAGAGGGACGGCTCTCCAGGGTCACGGTCAGGTTGAGACGTCAATGTTAGGTTAGGTGGCTCAGGAGGCGGCGCAAGAAATAGAGAGTCCAGTGAATCAGAAAAGAAAGGAAAGGAAAAGTTTATTTCTGCATCCCCAGGAGACCCACGTACCCCCAAAGACAGGGCACCTAGATTCACACCAACAGGGAAGGGGGCGCTCTTTTAATACTGTGGTTGGGTGAGGGGCGGGGACATGAGCTGAGGTATTCAGTTGAGGAAGTTTCAGCTGCAGGGGGGTCAGCAAGGTATTTAGGAATGAGTATCTGTGTGGGGGTATGTGGATTCAGGGAGAAGAAGCCAGTATCTGTGTCTGGCACGTTGATCTGTGAGAAATTCCAGGGGGAGTCCATTGTCTCATCACATGTCTGCATGTATTCGATCCTGGGCTCTCTCCGACCTAACAGTAAAGACTGAACAGGAGAGATGGCTCAGTCTCCCACTGACCGCTCGCCACCTGGTTGTGGGGTGACTAGGAGGTTAACTGAAGGGATGGAGGCAGTTAGGGAACCTGGGAGAGTCTTTTCCAGGGATAACCTCGCAGGAATAATGAGTTCAGTAGAAATGGGGGGTGAGGGGTGCGGGATGAGGGTGAGGGATGAAGGGAGAACCCCTTATGAAGACCACGCCCACTCACCCCTCATTCCCTCTGGGACAGGAGGGAGGCGCCTCACGCTTCTCATTTGAAGTTCAGTTGGTCCTCAGAGCCCATCCCACGGGGTGGGACCTGAACACACACAGTTTTCTGCAGGGACTCATCTCTGAAGGTTTCATTCCTCAAGGAAATAGACATTTCTCACTTGAAAAGCCCTGTTTTTCTTCTCCCCCCAAAAAACAAACAAACAAACCAAATAAAACCCATGCTTGTCAACACAGGACGAGCACATGGACTTGGTCGTGGACAAAACTCCTAGAAATGTCACCTGTGCCTCTCAAGGTCATAGGCAGCACTTCAGTTCAGAAACCCTCTGAGCTTCTGGCTCCATCTCTACAAGGAGCTTGGTCTCCTCTGCTCTGGGCTGGGAGGGTTCTGTGTGGTGATGTTGGAAAAGTATCGGTCATGCCCGGCCAGCGTGGCTCAATGATTGAGCATCGACCTATGAACCAGAAGGTCACAGTTCAATTCTGGGTCAGGGCACATGCCTGGATTGCGGGCTTGATCCCCAGTGGCGGGCCGTGCAGGAGGCAGCCGATCAATGATTCTCTCTCATCATTGATGTTTCCCTCTCTCCCTCTCCCTTCCTCTCTAAAATCAATAAAAATATTTTTTTAATAAAGAACTATATGCCCATGTATGTAAAAAGTGTCTATGCAAATGTCAAGCAATGACTTTTCTTTGAATTTACCTAAGAAACACTTGTGTTAATGGAGTTTCAGAACCAGCTGGGTGCACCTTCTACTTTCATTTGCATGCAGGCTCTGGCAGGTTGATTCTGCTTTTTATTCTATTTTCTTGAGAAGGACGATTTCCCCTCCCTAAGGTTGATTGTATAACAACAAAACTTCCACCAGGACAGAAGTGACCCATTCCTTCGCACTCACCCTTCGCACTCACTAAGTGCAACCCCGTCTGCACCTATTAATGAGGATGTACAAAACACTGGAGCGACAGCTGCATGCTCTTTCTATAGATACGGATCCGATAAGTACTCGTGTCTCCTGGGGAGACATACATGGAAAACATGTGTAAAGGCAGTCACAACACATTGAAAAACATGATGCTTGTAACTAGACAACTGATAATTCTATTTAAACTCATGGAAATTATTAGAACAGGTTTTATGAAACTTATTTTTTTGGCTAAAAGTGACACATTTTAATATACTGTAAGACTTCAATGGAAATGCATTTCTTTCCACCTCGTCTCTGGTTGAAATAAGCGAAGGGAAGATTTGCTATTAATTTCTTCCTTTTGTTTGGCAGTGAACAGATGGGATCGGGGTTGCCAAGCACGACCCACCCTGTCCACGGTATTAATGTTCACATTTGTTTCATGGTCTATGTTTATTATGTCTCCTTTTCCATCGCAACTAAATTTTATAGATGTACTCCAGTACCTCGTAGAGTTGTATCTTTTCCAAATACCCCATGTTCATTTAATATCAGCGAGAACTACATAAAGTTTCAGAAATTTAAATGAGATGCATTGTTGAGATTTTCATTCTCTCTTAACAAAGACATTTAATTTGATGTGGAAGAAAAAAGTCTCAAATTAGTGACTGTTAGGTATGAGTTAAGGTGATCCTTCCTTCGTACATATGCACACACTTTCTGGAGCTTCCCCAGTACTAACACGTTGGAATTATTGGGCATGAGATGGTTAGCGTGTGAACATTGCGGTGTGCAAATCCTTGTACAAGGATAGTTCACCCCAGCGTAGAGGGCATTTCCCCTTCTATGCCCGCTTGTAAGTGGTCCAGCTGTAACAGAAACCATCAGTTTTAACAGTATTTTTCAGGGTGATAATCTGAGTGACAGTCCCTCCATCCTTCCTGATACAAAGGCCATCAGTTATCGTTGTTTCTCTATGGTTGATTCAGGCTATGGGAGGTAATAAACATATGCAATGTTAGTAGTAGTAGAGAGATGAATGGATGAATGGGTAGGTGGATGGGTAGATGTGTGTATAGATGGGTGTATGGATGGCTGGGTGGATGGATGGGTGGAAGGATGGATGGATGCATGGATAGGTGGGTGTATAGATGGGTGGGTAGGTGGATGAATGGGTGGATGTATGGATGGGTGGATCAATAGATGGATGGATGGATGGATGGATGGATGGATGGATGGATGGATGGATGGTTGCATGTATACGTGGGTGGATGGATGGGTGGAAGGATGGATGGGTGGGTGTGTGGATGGATTGGTGGCTGTAAGGATGGATGGATGTAT
>JAWPEG010064503.1:1148234-1176451 GCA_035771395.1 Myotis vivesi
TCTCTGCCAGCCCCCCACCCTCTGCACCAGGAAGCTCCCCTCTACCAGGACACTCCCTCTAGCCCCCCCACCCTCTGCACCCTCTGCACAGGAGTCCCCCCCAGGCTTGCCTCCTTCCTGTGAGGGGGTTGCTAGTAGCAACGGAGACTGACTGGACACCTCCCTCTCATTCTTCCAGTGTCACGGGGATGAGGACCCAGGAGTTACAGGGTCTCCCATCCTGAGGGGAGAGCCCAAGCTGCTACTCCCCGTAGACTGTGCATTGTTAGAGGACACGAGTCCGCAGGACACGCAGATTCTCAAGTGCAGGGGGAAGAAACGACGGCAATCAGATGGGAACGGAACACGGGAACCTTAAAAGGATCAGAGGCTAAGCCAAGAGCATGGGCACAATCATGCCCCTTCTTCTTCCTCCTCCTCCTCCTCCTCCTTCTTCTTCTAAGATTTACAGCCTGAGGCCAAGCACTGCTTCACACCAAGGCTCTGTGGACGTCTTCCCTCTAAAGTCATTAGCCCTTAAAACATAATGAAGACTTTCATTTTAAGTTAGATCACTCCCAAATCACCAAGCTGATCTAAGGGACCTTTAGAGATGGAAGGAAGAGAGGGAGGGAGGGAGGGAGGGGGGAGGGAGGGAGGAAGGGAGGGAGGAAGGCCCTGTCTGTGGGCGGAGCCCCTGTGGGTCTGCAGGGCTATTTCCCTGGCTCTGAGGTCACACAGGCCCATTCAGGAGTCTGGGCTGCAGACACTGGGCTGCTGGTGTGGGTCCTCAGACCCCAGCGGAGGGTGGGCCGCTGGCAGGAAGCTGGGTCAGCACGAGGAGGGAGCTGGTGTAATAGTGTCCCCAGAAGGTCCCGCTTACCCAGCTTCGCCCAAAATACAGACTCTTCTGGTTTCAACTAAGTGAAGGAGAGAGTGAGAGCAACAGAGAGAGAGTGAGAGCAACAGAGAGAGAGCGAGAGCAAGAGAGGGAGTAAGAGAGTGAGAACAAGACTAAGAGCAAGAGCGAGAGGGAGAGGGAGAGAGCGAGAGCGCTGACCTGGCAGGTGTGCTGCTTGGTCATTGTGGGTGGTTCAGGGGCAGCCCAGTGAGACAGATGTGATCCCCTCTTCAGGTGCAGACATCCAGCCCCCAGGCAGGTGACTGACTGAGGTCACAGATGAAAGTGGGCCAGGTTCTGAGCCTCAGAGTGCTGGCAGATGGCTGCCTGGGGAAGGTGGCCCCTCTGGTCCTGGGGGAGCCTCTCCTGGAGGAGCATCTCCTGGGGGAGCGTCTAGGGAGGAGGCTGAAGCTCAGACCCAGAAGCTGAGCTCCCAGGGCCAGAGCCGCTCCCCAATGAAAGGCGCCACCCCTGCTGGCTTTCAGGGCGCCCTCCTCTGGAGCTAGTCCATCTGGCTCGGTTTCCTCTGAGAGACTCTAGCAGCAGGCTTCTCTCTCTTTCTTTCTTCCTCAGGCAGCAGATCACGGAGCCGCGGGTGCGTGGCGTGTGTGTGAGTGATGACAGCTGAATGCTCGTCATGATGTGGGGAATTAAGCAGCCTCGTGAGCGCGACTCAGAGACAATTGACAACTTGAAGAATCATAGGTACAATGTGGAATCGTGTGGCGGCTCACATGATGCTGTTAATGAAAATATAATCTGTTTTCACTAAACGTAAAACATAGCGACAATGCAAACACTGTGCAGGTGAGAGACTGCAAATAAGTAAAAGTTAAAAAATACTAGAATGGCCCGGCCAGTGTCGCTCAGTGATTGAGCGTCACCCCATGAACCAGGAGGTCATGGTTTGAGTCCTGGTCAGGGCACATGCCCAGGTTGCAGGCTTGATAACCTGTAGGGGGCGTGCAGGAGGCAGCTGATCAATGATTCTCATTGTTGATCTTTCTCTCTCTCTTTCTCTCTCCCTTCCTCTCTGAATAAAATAAAAATATACTTAAAAAATACTAATGGAATGTATTCCAATAGCTTCTCCACTGGCTGTATTTCTGTACTTAGTCATCAGTGGTCTGGAAAAGCCACCGAATGTTCCCAATGATACTGTCATCCATTTATGGAGAAAATCATAAGCTATTTGGAAATCACAAATGCGGGGGTTTAAAAACCTGTTTTACGTACAGACTTCATTATTGAGCCAATAGTCTAATTAATCACGTGTCTAAAAAATGCCCTGATGATTCTGTCCCTCTGAGCACAGCTTGATTCTAATTCCGTTTGTTAGGAGATAAGTAAATAGAGATTTCGAGTCACAGGCGTCAGCGGGGAAGGCAATGGGCTGCGTGCAGGACCTGGGGTTTCGAGTTGTGAGAACTCGGCCGTCACCTCCATGTGCTGCACGCAACCCTCCTTCGCTCATCAGGGTGGGTTCGGTGTAGCTCATCAGAGGCTCTGAGGGCCTCCTGCATTAATAGATGTGTCCCGCTTCCACCGCAGCCCGCACATCTATGAACATTAGAAGGCGCTCCTGAATCTTAGAATAATTGGCCCAGAACATTCATTGAAAAATACCCAGCATTATAATTTTCACTCACTGACCTAGATGCTTGAAAAAGAAGGGAGGGAGGGAGAGAGGGAGGGAGAGAAGAATAGAAGAAGGGAGGTAAGGAGGGGTGGAGGAAAGAGAGGGAGAAAGGAAAAAAGGAAAGGTGGAGAGAGGAAGGAAGGAAGGAAGGAAAGAAAGAAAAAAGGAAGGTAGGGAGGGAGGGAGGGAGGAAGGAAGGAAGGAAGGAAGGAAGGAAGGAAGGAAGGAAGGAAGGAAGGAAGGAAGAAAGCCCTCTTAGGCTTGGACCCTAGACCTGTTGCATGCATGTGACGGGCCCATGGTTTGAGGGCTCATCTGTGGAGCAGAGAAAGTGCCCCTGAGGCATGTCCATGCCCTTCAGCGGGTAGAGCTGCTGTCCCAGTTGGAGCAGCTGGAGGCGCTGGGGCCACCCACAGACTGAACTGTGGCTGCTCTTGGGGCAGAAAGCATATCTGTGTCCTCACTCGTCACCTGGGGACCTGACAGGACAGCGGCGAGTCCGACCGCTGAGCCCGCAGCTCCCTCCTGGGCAGCGTGTGCTTCCCGATCACCTTCCTCGTGTGAGCCTCCCTCCTCTTTGCAGGCTCTGAAATGCAGTCTTTCCAGAACCTTCCGCACTGTCTTCCCACACGGTGCGGCCAGGACTGCTCTCCACCACACTGAGATGGTACCAGTTGTACAAGGCATTCACGTCATGCTTCTCTTCCTTATAGCTTTGCCACAATTAGAATCATCGGTTGTCACAGGGTTGTCAATAATATTTGGTAACAAACAAGTAATTAATGAAGAGATAATGACTCTCTGGCGACATGGAAAGTGTTAGATTAACGTCAGGAGGAGAAGTCACCCACACAAATTAATGTTAATTGCGAAGGCAGGGCCGAGGGGGGCTTGTTAAACTCTCGCCTGCGCGTGTCGATATTCTCCAAGGGCCTCCGTCATAGTGTCAACACCGAATCGCTTCCAGTCGCAGTATTTGTGGCTTGGAGCCAAGCATGGGAACTATGACCGATGTTTTTAATTCGTTTCACAGAAGCATAAACGCTCAAGTCGGATGTGCGGGGCTATGAGAGATGCCCGCAGAAACGCCCAGGGAGTGGGCGGGATGGAGGCCGGGGGCTCAGGAGGGAGGCTGGGAGCGAATCGGGACCGAGAGGCTATTCCTCCAATGGCCCTTTGAGCCATCACTTTTATAAACATTTATCGGACAGTGTTGTGTGCCAAGTCCCAGTGGAAGTCACGGGAAGGAGTGATACTCCCGAGAAACATGCATTACACACAAACACGGAGAGGAGGCCGGCAGTGGAGCTGGGAGGGGAGTGCTTTGTGGGAAGGAGTAACAGCAGAGGAGGAGACTCCTCAACAGAGGGCGAGGGGGGAGTTTTACAGCAAAGGAAGCTCGGCGTGAAA
Source organism: Myotis vivesi (assembly GCA_035771395.1). Lineage (NCBI taxonomy): Eukaryota > Metazoa > Chordata > Mammalia > Chiroptera > Vespertilionidae > Myotis > Myotis vivesi. The sequence goes on from JAWPEG010064503.1 coordinate 1,152,164, forward strand.
TGGCGTAGTGAGGATTCGGCTCAGGGAGCCAGCGGGCCTGCTCACGCCCGGGGATAAAGACGGGAAAGCTGTGGACTGGAGGGCCGCCTGTGAACGGGACCCGTTCAGTGGGAAGCCATAGAGGGAATTATCAGGATGGTTTTCTCAGCAGCTGTGCACGTGGATTACCTGAGCAGGTGAGTGTGTCCTGGTGGGAAAGGGGCCCAAGGAGTGGCTCAGGCTCAGACAGAGGAGGAAGGAGTCTGCATGTGATGTTTGCTAAGACAACAGAGAGGACGCGGTGCCTCTGGGACTGTCTTGGGGGAAGTAATTGTCAGAGCGCAAGGCTGTCTGAGAAGAGAAAGACCGACCATCTGTGCCCTGTGGCGATGGGGCCACAGGAAGAAGGTGCCGGAAACACCCCGCCCAGGTGGGGAAAGTCCCCGTCACTGTGGCCACGTGTCTACGAAGTGCTGGAGTCGGTTACGCCTGTGACTCAATGGGAATCGCACCTCCAGTGCGTGTAGCGCTGTCATCCCTACAGAGAATACGGACAGTTTTCCTGGATTCAAAGAGAAGCCAATCTGAGCATCAGTGAAGGGAAACAGCGAACGTTGTTTATGGGGAAATGACATCCTGGAAAGGAGGTTCCGATTCTGGAGGAGAGTATGAAGCACGCAGCGTCGGACGATGTGCGACAGAAGGTCATTTCAGAATCGAGATGGAGGAAGTTTGGACGGAATGATTAGAAATGGCCAAGCGGAGTGGAGTCTAGACTTCTGCCCCGAAGACTAGTCTGCTGATTCCGTCCATGAGAACTAAACTGCTCGTGTTCCTATCGCCAAATGATTCTGAGAGATGTCAGTAGTCATTGCAGAATTACAATTTATCAACAAAATAACTCGAGGGCCAACCCCGGGGCCCAGCAGGCCGCCATCACAAAGCCTTCTTGGCTCTGTTCTTCCCGTCCCTTTGCCCAGAGGAGTCACGGAGACTGTGTCCGCCTCCTCTGCTTCCCTCCAGGCAGCCTCACTCGCACCTCGTCATCCTCATCCCATTGTCCTTCCTGGCTCCCCGCCCACAGGTCTGTCTCCTGGAAGCTTAGCTGGGAGGTGAGACACCCCTGCGGTCCCTGCGCCCTGTCTTCTTGCTCCAAACGCCGTGTCCTGCGGGGCCTGGAGCGTGGAATTTATGAGCCTGCGTTTTCTGAAACTAAAAGGACATTCCACCTCAGCACGACAAGCCTGCCACACACACTCTCTCTCACACATGCACACATGCACACATGCACACTCACATGCACACACACTCACTCACACCCGCCCCCATAAACTCACACACACACACATGCACACACATACTCGCCCCCCATAAACTCACACACACACTCTCACACATGCACACACACACCTGCCCCCATAAACTCACACAGAGAGCAGCTCACTGCTCCAGGCACGGCCCATTTCTGCGTTCACCTCAGTTGCCAAGCAACAGTCCTCCTTCAAGTTTTAAAATTCATTAAAAGCAGAGAAAGCTGGCATTTGATTTTCCTTTTGAATTGCAAGAGGGGAGGCAACGTGTTTTATTTCTAGACACTGGCTGCCGTGTCTGTGTTAAGGCCGCACACAGTCCTATCAACACGCTTCCTTACTCTGGTCGTTAGAGCCCGGGCGTGGCGCTGAGAGGGCCCAGTTCTCTCCGGGGTGGCATGGCTCCGAGCATGTAGGTCCCAAGCGAAGAGCTTCTTTGCACAGGCCCCTGAGGGACTTTCCAGAACCGCCCGCCCGGAGCGTGAGGCCTGGTGTGAGTGGTGCGACGGGCAGACCTGATGGGAACTGTGTCAGCGGCTGCTGGACTGAGAGACATCGGCTCCTAGACAGCAGGTTCCTTCAGTGGAATACGGGCCCACACTGACTCGGGTTCCCGTGTGGCTCACACCCCGGAGAGGGTGCCCCGGGTCACGCTGGTGTGAGCTGAGCCCGGCTGGGTGAGGGTCCTGTCTCCCCCATAGACAGGAAAGAGCTGAAGAGGCTCTACATTGAGTCTTAAAGGGGCGGCGCCCTGTCCAGGACTAAGAAAGCGAAGTCTGGGGGACCAGGCCGTGGCCCTCACACCCAGCCCTGTAGCTGGACATGAGGGAGCGCCTGCTGCAAAGAGTGGGGAAGGTCCTACTTCTCTTCTCTTCTCTTCTCTTCTCTTCTCTTCTCTTCTCTTCTCTTCTCTTCTCTTCTCTTCTTTCTCTCTCTCCTCTCCTCTCCCCTCCCTTCCCTTTTCTCCCCTTCCCTTCCCCTCCCTTCCCTTCTCTTCTCTCTTCTCTTCTTTTCTTTTTTTTAATGTATTGATTTTTAGAGAAAGGAAGGGAGAGGGAGAGAGAGAGAAACATGGGTGTGAGTGGGATACACCCATCACTTGACTCCTGCACGCCCGCTACTGGGGATCTAGACTGCAGCCTCAGCAGGTCCCCTGACCAGGAACCGCCCTGCCACCTCTCTGTGCATGGGACACCCAACCAACACCCGCCCCACACCGGCCAGGGCAGAGAGGGTCCCATGGCTGACTCAGCTCCCTGTGGCGTGAGAGGCGTGGACGCCACGGTGGCCGGATGCCAGGCCGGGCACTGTCCTGGGGGAGAATGAGTTTTCACAGTCTGAGAGAAAGGGAGGTAGATGGGGTAATTCTGTATAATTTCTAATAAATGTTTATCTATATGTATAAAAGCCTAAGCGACCATTACGACTGGTCAACTGAACAACCAGTCAACTGGTTGCTATGACATACACTGACCACCAGGGGGCAGATGCTCAATGCAGGAGCTGCCTCCTGGTGGTCAGTGCGCTTCCACAGCCAACCTCCCACAGTCAGCCAACCTCCTTCAGTCCCTATTCCCGGTTGGCCAGGTAGTCAGTGTGCTCCGAAAGCCAACCTCCCTTGGTCCCTCTCCCTGGCTGGCTAGCCCTGATCGGCCCCTATTTGGACTGGAGAGATGGCCCTGTCGGCCCCTATTTGGACTGGATGAGATGGCCCTGATTGGCCCCTATTGGGACTGGACGAGATGGCCCTGATCAGCCCCAATTGCCAGCCAGGCCAAGGGACCCCAACTGTGCACGAATTCGTGCACCGGGCCTCTAGTGTTGTTACATAAAACTAAGTATGTTTGTTCTTAAATTCTTTTCTTCTTCAATGAAATGCTAGCTGTTTGGAGGGTGTCGCTGCTGCGAGAACTGCTATCCAGGGGTTCTGTCGGCACCGGCTACCTTTCTATATTTTGGAAGAAGTTACATTCTCTGACAGACAGGCTTGCCAGGCTCTGATCTGCTTGAGCTGGAAGACCTCCTGCGTCTCCCCGTCCGCAAGGACTGTGGGGGCCGAGCGAGCGTCTTACCTTTTTCTGAAGTGCCAGCAGCACTGAAGTCCAACATGAAAAGGGCCTCGCACCCCGGAGAGTCTCTGTGCAGGTCTCTGAACTCCCTGGAACGCTCCAGAGCACTTTAACGCCTGCAGCTCGGTGCGCTTGCCCCTCAGGCGGGACTTAACCTGGGCAGCAGAGAGGAAAGAGGGGAGCGGGAGAGGGGCCGGCGACGGAGGACGCTGCGTGCCACGAGACAGGGACTCACCTCTGTGTTCTGTGAGGGCAGCAGGGGGTTGGTCAGCAGATGCTAGCCTTCCATTCCCACCAGGAGTGCCTCCCAGGCCTGTTCTCAGGCCCTGTGCCTCTGGGGCCGGAGTGCCCTGTGCTTCCGTCATTTCGGGACGCCTCCTTCTGGCTGCAGATGGCTTTCTGTCCTTGGGCTCACATCGCCCGGATTCCACGACTCTCCCCTCATTTTCTTAAGATGATTTCAGTAAGAAAACGAACACAGATCGAGTCCAGTCAGCCTGACGCTGGAATTAAAAGTACAATCGACGCTCCCAGCACATCTTAGATTAATAACCCACAGAAGGCAAGTGAGTAGGCACATCAATTATCAGCCCTCAGTGGCCCTGAAAATGTGGAAAGCAAGCGTGATAGGGTTTTAATAACAAGGTGATTATACCAGGCCAGCCCCTCAGTTCCCTGGGGAAACGCTTTTCTGGAAACGATTCAAATAGGACCTAGTTCACTCTTATTCCCCCCTCTCTTTCTCATCTCTTCTTCCGTGTCCTCTGTGTATTTGACTGTAAAAGTAGTTATAACAGCAGGATTTTCTTGAAGAGGAAGAAGTTATACCTTTGCCTAATCGCTGTATCTGTCTTCATTTCTTAAACTCGCCCCGTAAGTTCAGATATTTCACATCGATGAGATCAGACTGTGCACGGACATTCATTTCTGACATCTACTCAATCGACGAGAAATCTGCTTTTAAGTGTGAAAAAGGCTCAGTGGCCTGGACGAGCTACCGTAAGGTTAACTGTTCCCTGTGGTTTGGATTCTAGGGTTTACACTTTTCTCCATTTAAATGTTTCAGGCTATCATAAAATCTAAAGACAGGTTTCCGGGGATGGAAAAATTAGACTAATTAGCATGAACATCATAAGGTTCTTGCCCCATTCTGACCTATTGCTCCCAAATATGAATCGATTGATAAATAACATCTGTAAGCCTGACATTATAGCTACTTCCACTTAATTATTTAGCCTTTAGCATTATCAGTTTTAATGGTTTGCTATTCTAAAAGATTATGAAATTTTACATCATCTCTATTGATTTTTACTTATTTATGCAGTCATTGTAAAAAACACACAAAACAACCTTTTATTTGAAACTTAGATGTGAATATTTTATAATTTATGTAGCAATACATACATTTCCAGTTCATAATAAAAATAATGTTTAAGGATTTTCACTTTAAGAAATATTAATAGCTTGCTAACAGTTTTAGATGAATAAGTAAAATAAAATTAACTTTTAGAGAAAGTCCAATTTCTGAAATAACTATAAAAGTTGATCAAAGAGAAAATGTGATTGACTTTTAAAAATCTCCCTTAAATGTGTGAAAAAATAAAAAAATTGCTCTTCTACTTGACTGTTAGATAATTGCTTGTCCCAGCCGCTGAAACTAACGTCAACCTGGTTCAGATCAGTCATAATTGTGTAGTTTAATTCTGTCATCTATATATATAAAAGCCCAGCGACCATTATGGCAGAACAACCAGGATGACCAGGATGACCAGAATGACCAGTGGCTGTGCTGTGCACTGCAGCAGCCAACCAGCCTGATCCGGGCCACGGTCGGCCCCCCTCCCGGCCGGCCCAGCCCCCGATCGGCCCCCAACACCCCTGAATCGCTGCCTGGCTCCCTGGTGCATGTACCTGTAGTGAAGGCACAAGAAAATAATTATCAGTCCCTTCTGACCCCAACCAGAGTCTCCAGAGAGCTCTGCTAATCCTGCAGCCAAGGTGTGGAATTCTCCCTCCGGGGCCAGCAGCCCCAGGAGACCTTCCAAGTTAGCCAAAAAGGCGGAACTAAGCATTAACGGGATGGCAGCCCTTTGCTGAGGAATGTAGAGAGGCTGTGTGGGGATTTTGTGAAATTGCGGTGCCTTGCAGATTAGGTGAGCTTTCAATCTCTCTTTAAAAAGGGGCAGCGAAGAGGACCCGCAAGCTGCCAGGAGCAACAGCGAAGGGTAGGCACATTCAAAAACAGAAAAACTTTTAAACAAATAGACATGAAGATCATATTGGGAAACTGAGGGCAGAGCCCCGGGAAGAACGCAAAAATCATTAAAGGGCCATCATCCATCTTGATATACGTTTGCAAACAACACATAAACAACTTCATCTCATGGCATGTGAAATGCAAAACAGTTCTGATGTGGGTTTTCCTTTGGCCATCCTTTAAGTATAATTAGATCTACCTGGGGGAAAGCTATAGCTTCCAGCATTAGACCCCACGGCCGGCCCCGCCCCCGATTGGCCCCCATGGGGCGGGCTGGACAGGCCCCACCCGTGCAGGAATTGGTGCACTGGGCCTCTAGTTTGAAAATAATAGTGACGTTTGTTCATTATGTAACTTTCACTTTACTTCATATCTCTCTTATTTTGTCATCTCCTATCTCCCACTCTACAGACAAATTACTTTTAACAATCACTTGAAGATCATTGAGAAAAGTAGAAAATGCTTCCTTTATCTGGGGTTAATAATATGCCTCTTGCACATGTGGAAAAACAAGGATATGCACATTTGAAAAAGGGATACTGTCTATATACTATTTACTAAGGCATTTTTAAAGGGTATTAATTTTATAAGTTTACTAGAAGCAACATTTCTGAACTGGAGGGGGTGGGTACCTCAGCCCGGCCTGCGCCCTCTCGCAGTCCAGCACCCCTCAGGGGATGTCCACCGCACTTGCCAGCCGTCAGCCCGGCTGATGGCTGAGCGGCACTCCCACTGTGGGAGCGCACTGACCACCAGGGAGCAGCTCCTGTGTTGAGCGTCTGCCTCCTGGTGTTCAGTGTGTGTCATAGCGACCAGTCCTTCCACTATTCGGTCGATTTGCATATTGGGGTTTTATTATATAGGACAAGATTGGCCTACAGTTATGTATATTGTCCTGTTAGTTTCAGGTATACATCATAGGGATTCAAAATCCTATATAATAAACGGCCAATATGCAAACTAACCGAACAGCAGAATGACTGGTCACTATGACATGCACTGACTGCCAGGAGGCAGATGCTCAATGCAGGAGCTGTCCCCTGGTGGTCAGTGTGCTCCCACAGGGGGAGCGCCACTCAGCCAGAAGCTGAGGTCGTGGCTGGCTAGCGCAGCAGTAGTGGTGGGAATCTCTCCTACCTCCGCGGCAGCGCTAAGGATGTCCGACTGATGGCTCCCAGACCGCAAGAGGGTGCAGACCGGGCTGAGGGACCCCCGCCCCTCTGAGTGCATGAATTTCGTGCACCGGGCCTCTAGTGTACATATAACAGGACATATTTTCCATAGACTATGCCCTGTCCGTCTCTGTGTAACGCTATGGCAATACTATTGACTATGCTCCCTAGAATGTACATGCCAGCCCCGTGACTTACTTATTTATAACTGAAAATGTGTGCTTCTTAATCCCCTTCATCTCGTCGAACCTGCAGCCTCTACCCTCACCAAGAGCCCGTTGTGTGTCCTGGATCTATGACTCTTGGTTTAGTTTTGTTTTTTAGGTTTTGCATATAATGCAATCAGAGGGCATTTGTGTCTCCCTGTCTGACTCATTTCAGTGTAATGCCCTCCAGGTTCATCCATGTGGTGGTGTGTATCAGGATTTCAGCCTGGCTGGCGTGGCTTCATGGTTGAGAGTCAGCCTATGAACCAGGAGGTCACGGTTCACTTCCCAGTCAGGGCACATGCCCGCATTGTGGGCTTGATCCCCAGTGAAGGGCATGCAAGAGGCAGCCAATCAATGATTCTCTTTCATCATTGATGTTTCTCTCCCTCTCCCTTCGTCTCTGAAGTCAATAAAAATGTATTTTCAAGAAAATTTATTTCATTCTTTCTCTGGAGGAGCAATATTCCGTTGTTCCATTTCTTGGTTATTGTGAACAACGCTACAGGGAACCTAGGGTGAATATATCGTTTTGAATTAGTATTTTTCATATTCTGGGTAAACGTGCAGGAGAGGAATTGCTGGGTCACACGGCCGTTCTGCTTGTCATTTTTGTGAGCCTCCATGCTGTGTCGCATACTGGCTGCGCCATTTCACATTCTCGCCAATGGTTTGCCAGGGCTTCTGCGCCCTCCCTCACGCTGCTGTTTCTTGTTATTTTGATCATCGCCATTCAGACAGGTGTGAGGTGACCTGAGCGGGTCGGTCATCTTTGGTGAAAAGTCTCTGCGAGTCCCCTGCCATTTTTTAAGTGGGTTGTTTTTCCATTTGAAGTCCTGTACCTTCTTTATGCGTGTTGGATGGCAAACCCTTAGCAGATCTACACTTTGCAGAGATTTTCTCCTGCTTCGTCTTTGCCTTTTCATGCTGTTGGTTTGCTTCCTTGTGGGACAGCTTTGTAGCTGGAGGCAGTCTTGTTTGTTTTTGCTTTTGTTGCCCTGCCTGCGGAGGCCAGTCCGAGCAAACACCCTAAGAGAGAGCTTCGTGGCTTCAGGTCTTCCATTCAAGTCTTCGATCCTCTTGCGTCTGTTTGTGTGCGTGGAGGAAGACAGGGGCCCTGTTTCCTTTGGCCTGAAGGTCTGCTTATATCTCAGCGAGCAATGAATTCAGCTGAACTAAAGAAAGTGTTTCAGGCTCCTCAGCCACAAAGTGCATTGAAACAGTCCCTTCAATGGGGCTGTTTGAGCAGTGAAGTTACATTTATAAGCAAAGACTGTGGTGCATAATCAACACTTAAAGAATATGAGTTTGATGAGATGAAAAAGGGATGAGGCACATGCCAAAGCTGAAATAATTTTTAGAACTTTCACCTAATAACATTTATCTAAATTATCTAACTTGCCCGGCCGGTGTGGCTCAGTGGTTGAGCATCGACCTACAAACCAGGAGGTCACGGTTTCATTCCCTATCAGGGCACTTGCCTGGGTTGCGGGCTCGATCCCCAGTAGGGGGTGTGCAGGAGGCAGCCGATCAATGATTCTTTTTCATCGTTGATGTTTCTATCTCTCTCCCTCTCCCTTCCTTTCTGAAATCAATAAAAAACATATTTAAAATTTTAAATGATTTAATCTTTAAAATTTTGGGGTAAATAAGAATAAACAAAACCCTTTTAAAGGAGCTATTTTAAAAACTAAACGACCAGAAATATATTATTATAAATAGTATTTTACTTCGGATTTAACCAAGTAGAAATGTGAAGTGAGATTTTTTTTTTTAAATCAAGGAATTTCTTCACCAAATATTCTATTCTAGTCAGCAAATTTTAATTAGGTGTTAAATGCTCGCAGATACTTAACTTCCTCATTTTAATTCACCTCGCATGAACACATCTGTGTGTATGCATGTGAGTATGCATGCATCGACTCCTCCCCCCCCACCATCCCTGCTTCACACATGATTGTGGACGGAACTGACATCTGAATGTGCAGCCGCTACTGATCCCAAGACCCCAGCCTCCTCCCCACACCGATTCCCCTGCTCAGACCCGCGGTTTAACCGTGAGACACTGATGCACAAACGAGGCTGGGCCTCCCTGCAGCACTGTGCACAGGGCTCTGGTGGTGGGAAGAGCGTTCGCCATCCTTCACTGCTGCAGTGACTGTCCCCACGTGGAGCGGCTACGTGTCACAGGCCGAGCGTGGTCACCTCCGCATCCACAGGCTCAAGCCCCACAGGACCCGGAGTCAGAGCTGGTGTCCAGGTGGGAATTCTTTCCTGAAAGAAACACCAAGAACCCACTGTCTCCCCGCCTTCTCCTCTCCGCCCACATCCCTGTGCCCTCCCTAACCTCCCCACCTCCACCTCCAATGCCAGGAGGTCCCCTCCCCACCGTGGTTTTGTCCCGTGGTGTCTCCCTGTGGCCGTGGCTGGGAGCCCTTAGATTTGAGAACCTGGGTAACCCGGCCCTCAAACACCAGGACAGACCCTCCCTCCACGTCAGAAAGGCCCCGCTTGGCCACCACCGGGCCAGGCGTCAGGCTGTGGGCACCTGGCATCTCGGGGGAGGCGTTGTTCTGCCCGAGCAGATGCTGGAAGAGACCACACGGGGCCTGGGCTCCTCCAGGTGCCCCCGGCGCTGCCTCTCCCGGAGCATCTCTTCATGCCTGGCCAACGGGTCCAAGGGGCCAAGCCGCATGCCCTGCTTTAGTGGTGTTTGCTCATATTTAGGTTCTCACTCTCATTCTCTCTCTCTCTCTTTCTCTCTCTCTCTCTCTCTCTCTCTCTCAGGCTCAAGGTCAACTACAGAGAAGGTGGTGGCTGGAGCTTGAATTCCTCCATCTCTGAGTCTGTCTTAATGTCTTAGATCCTGAGCAGCCAATGGGGATCCCTGGATTGTGTTAAATCTCATTTTGTTCAGGTAGTTAAATGGAGGATTTGAGCCCTGGCCGAGCAGCTCAGTGGGTGGAAGCGTCCTCCCGATACCCCAAGGTTGCGGGATGGACCTCTAGTCAGGGCAAATGCGAGAACCAACCAACGAATGCATCCATAAGCGGAACAACAAATCCACGTTTCTCTCTCTCTCCTTCTCTGTTCTCTCCTTTCCCCGCGCTCTAAAATCTTAAATAAAACATTTAAAACAAAAGAGGCACGTGTGGAATCTCAGGCTCCCACGACCATAGAGGAAGCAAATCTCATTGGGATGTTCAGACTTCAAATAAATTATTGCCGGAAAAATTGTAATGATGATGATTTGTAGGTACACAGACTGAATGATTGTTCAGGATTTCATGGCAAATCAAGACGATTTTCCAGATCTCCAAAGCCCTTGAAATGTTAATAGTCACCGCTTTGCATTCGGCTTATTTTTCTTTTTTATGTTGCTTGAGAATTACAGGAACCACACATGGGTTGTAAGATCTATGTTCTGTCTGGCGATGGGTACTTAACATTTTGTCGGAGTGCGCCATGATTGAGGGGAAATTTCTTTTTTGTTCTCTAGTGAAAGCTACCAAAAAAATAATCACCAATTTCCCCCCCAAACACAGTGCCATTCTTGAGTCTTGAATTGGTGGAAATATTTTAAGAGAATCAAAGTGCCTGGTCCCTGAGAAATGGCATCAGCTTAGCAGCGTTCACTGATTCCACTCTCCGCCAGTCACGTCCTTGACTTATTCAGAGCTCGGCTCAGGGCTGTGGGAAGAGGCGAGGGTGAATCGGCGAGTCTGAGGCTTGCACTCGGGTGGAGGAAGGCCCATAGTGCTGAGGGCAGGCACTTGGGTGACAGCTGGCACTTCAGGACAGTCTCTGATTTGCCTTTTTAATTTGCTATTTTCCGGGAGCTGAGAGGCAGCAGAGTCACAGGAATTGACAGCTGAAACCGTGGAGCATCTATTTTTGTCTTTGGTCTATCACGCTTTCCTTCACTTCAATCATGGATGCATTTGGGAAGTAAACTCCCAACACAGATCTCAAACCCATAAAAGTGTCCCAGGAACCGTCCCCATGTTGGCGACGGATGCAGGGATTGCGTGTGTGTAACGTGTTCACACATGGAGTGAGCCCCACTTTTCCTTCTCTTTCCACTCACCTGTGCCTTCCTCTCCGCACGTGACCTTCGATGGCCGGGCACGGTGGCTGATGGGGACGTCCCCGCATCCAGGGGTGGGATTAGCGGGACGCCCGCTCCAGGGACCAGGCCACCCACCCAGCACGATATGGGACACGGGTTCAGGACGGACTGTTGCTTTTCTCTGGTTTGTACTTAACTGCACACGTGGCTCAGCCACTTTTCTGCACACGGTTGTTAACGTGGTGTCATGAGACCTTTGTGGTTCCGAGGCCAGAGCTGGCCATGCGGTGAGCCACTCCTGCATTCCATGATCTCTTCACGCTTCGGTTCTGTTACCGGAAACAGAGTCCATAACTTCGAGTCTCTTCCTTTCATTAAGTAATTAATTAATATGTTTATTGTTGATAGTATTACAGGTATCTCCCCTTTTCTCCCCTTCCCCCCTCCCCCCTCCCCCCAGCCTCTCCCCACACCAGGTCTTCACCACCCTATTGTTTGTGTCCATGGGCTATGCTATCTCTATATATAAAAGGCTCATATGCAAACTGTCCCTTGGGAGTTCAACTGTGAGACCCAGAGTTCGATTGCTCACTATGACATGCGCTGAAGACCAGGGGGTGGTGCAGAACCGGGCAGGTGACCAGCGGCAGCAGTGGGCGCTGAGGGAATGAGGGAAGGAGGAGGTGGTGAGGGGGATGCTAGGGGGACTGTGTGGTGGCAGTGAGCAGGTGGTGAGGGAAGGAGGAGGCAGGGAGGCAGGGAACCTGATCAGCCTAATCACCAGCCAGGCCTAGGGACCCTGCCCATGCATGAATTTTGTGCGCTGGGCCTCTAGTAAGTATATAAGTTCTTCAATTTATCTCTTCTCGTCCGCCGAGTCTCTTCCATTTAAAAAAGCTGATGCTTCTAGGTGATTTTAAATGTTAATTTGCATTTCTAATTGTATGGTGTGACTTATTTCACTTACATACTGTTCTATTCATGCTGGGCTTTGATTACGCCAAAGAACCCATGTAATGAGTATTACATCATTAAGGACACAGCCGCTCTGGGAAGGAGTTGTGTTTTGTAGGTGGGGAAGCCGAGGCCCAGGGAAGGTGACTTGCCCGAGCCCAGGAGACAAGAGAGTAGGTTCTACTTTGAATCAGGTGAGAGGAGCCTGGATCACCTGCTCTGAATGGGGGTGCTGGGCCTCCAACCTTTGGTTCAGAGAAAAAACATCAACGTGTCTCTTGAAATGGCAAGACTGAATAGTTGAGACTCGATTCAAAGCTACAGATCACACACCAACTAAACCTTAACAATGTTAAAAGCTGTGCCCTTCATGGATCCCACCTGAACATCTGGCCGCAGGATTGCATTGTTCCTGATGGGCCAGTTTAATTCTCATGATTTATGAGGATACCTTTCTCCATGTTAAAAGTATTAATTAGGACATAAATACAGCATCACTTTTGGGCAGTTATGGCATCAGAATCCACCTCATAAACTAGGGTCAGCGGCTTCGGGGTGGGGCCTCTGCCGGGCAGGCAGCAGGTTAACCCGCAGCCTTGTGAGCAGAGGCACCTTATCCCTGGGCAGATGGGCTTTGCCAGGCTTCAAACTTCCACACCCACAGCCATGTCTGATGGCAGCGTCTTCGAGGGAAGTGGGGGAAAGTGCCAGGTGAAGGCAGCTTTCATGTCAACTGACATGAAGGCAGTGCCCTCGCAGTAGAAATAGTGTAATGTTTTGGTGACCACAGAAACACACTCGGTTACACTATTACTTCCTTTATGTTGTTGTTAATCCTCACCCAGGATATTTTTCCCACTGATTTTTAGAGAGAGTGGAAGGGAGGAAGGGAAGGAGAGAGAAAGACATTGATGGGAGAGGGATGATTGGTTGCCTCCTGTTGGCTCTGAGCAGGGATTGGATCTGCGATCGAGGTACGTGCCCTTGACCAACAACCACAGCCGTGGCCCTTCAGTCGTCGGGCCTACACTCTACCCACCGAGCACACGGGCCGGTGCATTTGCTTGGTTTTGAATGGCTTTGCTAAGGTTGGAAGCCACGTGGGCTTTATCATCATCATTATTCCTAACTGGAGGCCCGATGCACGAAATTCTGCAGGAGTAGGCCTTCCTTCACCCAGCTGCTGGCACCGGCTTCCCTCAGGCACCCGGGACTTCCCTCCAGCCCCACCTTTGTCCAGAAGGATGCCTGGTCTAATTAGCATATTACCCTTTTATTATTATAGACTAGTGATGCAGGGTGTGAAATTATGCGAGACCCAGACTCGCAGGAAATGGTGTGAGACCCAGGACCCCAGACCCCGCCACGCCGGGGGACTCCTCCGAGTTCCGCTGCACCGTGAGACCCAGAGTCCAGTCCCCGCCCACCTGTGCGCACCTTGCCGCACACACAGCCTCCTGGTGACTGGTCTTTGGTTGTTACGGCATTAGAGCCATTGAGTTTTTATAATATAGACTAGAGGCCCAGTGCATGAAATTGGTGCACAGGGGCGGGGTCCCCTCAGCCCAGCCTGCACCCTCTACAATCAGGGACCCCTTGAGGGATGTTCGACTGCCAGTTTAGGCCTGATCCCCTGGCAATGGGACAGGCCTAAACTGGCAATGGAACAGGCCTAAACTGGCAGTTGGACATCTCTCTCACAATCCGGGACCACTGGCTCCTAATTTCTCACCTGCCTGCCTGCCTGATTGCCCCTAACAGCCTCTGCCTACCAGCCTGGTCGCCCCTCACTGACCCCACTGCCGGCCTGGTCACCCCCAACTGCTTCCCCCTGTGCCGGCCTGGTCTTCCCTCACTGCCTTCCTCTTCTGGGTGGGCTTGTCACCCCTCACTGCCCCCCTACTGGCTGGGTTGCCCCACGCAGCCTGCTGTTTGGTCTTGTGAGATGGCGTCCTGGACAATTGGCATATTCCTCTATTATTTGTATAGATAAGTGCCCTTGGCACCGAGTTTCATGTTGAGTTACTCAGAATCACTTCCTTAAGCAAAGGCATGATGAGTGTCTCTGCACATCACATGCATAGGGGGCTCGCATCACAGTGGCCGCTGGGACGTAGGCACAGGTGAATCTGCAAGGGCGTGTATGTGGGGCGGTCCCTCATAGCAGAGAGGTACCTACACATCCCACCAGGGCTCTTGTAGTAAATGGAAATGTTAACGTCAGGAATTGTCTTGCAGGTGATTGACATCAATGGTAGCCAACCAGAGCTGTCAGGCCAGGCTTTACCCAATCAAATGTCATGTCTGTCCCCACCCCGCCTGCCCTTCCCTGGCTGCAGTGTCAGAATGAACTGGACAAGCAGAGGCTCACGGGTGGACATTACTCCTCAGTCCATAGGTGCATCAATGACAGGGACGTGCCCTCTCTCAGGTCCCATAACAAGTGCACGGACCCTTCACGTTTCCTAGTCTCTTCCCCTTCTCCCCCAGGGTCACAGGCCCAGGGTCCCTTCCCTTCCCTCCATGGAAACTGCATGTCTTCCTTCTATATGTGATTTAAGTCGGTACCTGAGTATATTTATATGTATTTATTTCTCTTCTTTACAAAGCTGGAAACTTTAAAACTATTTTTTAAAGCGTGTTACTGTCTTTGTTGGATGAAAGATAGGGATCTTAGCCATAGAATCTCAAGCTTTGCATTGAGCTGCAGGACACATTGGGTGAAGGTGTCTCCCTAATTCTACCTGAATTGTTAAAACCAACCTCAAGCTCTTTGGAAAAAAATAAAAATGAAAAAAAAGTCCAACGACAGCTGTCATGATAGTAGTAATACTGAACCTACGCCAGAATGACCATCATGCAATGGGGGAAAGCCATCAAGTGTGAGGGGAAGGGTGACAGCAGGCACCAGCTTCTGAAACTGCATGCGTTCCTGGACCCCAATACCTGATGGCATTCCCGGTTTCCACTGTCAACCACTTCCTGAAGCAGAACTTAAAGGTTTCCTGTATGGCTAACAATATGCCTTCTTGAAGCAACAAAGCACTGTGGTTAAGAAGGATATGAACTCAGGAGCCAACCTTCAAGTTCAAATTATGGCCATGCCTTCTATTAGCTCTGGAATATTTGCCACAGACACTAACATTTCTGCCCCTACTACTAATAATCCCTGCCTCTGAGAATGTTGTGATGAACATGTGTGTTAATACATATTACATATTTGGTATGTTCCCAGTGTCTTATAATATACCAGATAAATGGTAACTATCCTGATGATAATGATAAATAGGGAAAAAACACACAACTGTCATGACAGTATTTAACAATAATGAAAGCAGAGACCCTCTTCCTTAGTAAAGCCCCTCTAGCTTTATTCCAAAACTTGTCATTGCAAAGATCATCTAAGGCAGTGGTTCTCAACCTTCCTCATGCCGCGACTCTTTAATACAGTTCCTCATGTTGTGGTGACCCCCAACCATAAAATTATTTTCATTGCTACTTCATAACTGTAATTTTGCTACTGTTATGAATCATAATGTAAATATCTGATATGCAGGATGTATTTTCACTGTTACCAATGGAACATAATTAAAGCATAGTGATTAATCACAAAAACAACATGTAATTATATATGTGTTTTCTGATGGTCTTAGGCAACCCCTGTGAAAGGGTCGTTTAACCCCCAAAGGGGTCGCAGCCCACAGGTTGGTGACCCACAGGTTGAGAATCGCTAAAGGGAATGTACTACTGGTTCCTGTCCCTGGCGGTCATGCAGGAGGACCCAGGGCAGCTTGACTCCTCTGGGAGTCAAGAGAAACCCGACCCCGGGCGCCCAGGGCAGGAGCCGCCTCCGAGAGTTTGGCTGCTGTGTTCCCCGCCATCAGAATCAACTTTCCCATAGATTAAAGGGCCCCTTTCTGCCAGCATCACCTTTAAAGGAATTACGTGCAATTTACATATTTGAAGATAAATGTGGTGCGGCATACGTGTTTAATTAAGTGCTGCGCACACTGCCAGCAAGCCCGTCTCCATCTGCTTTAAATTAAATCACCTGTGTGAGTAGGAAGACGTGTGCACACTTCTGTCTTTTTAGATCTTCCGGCTCAGAGGAGGTAAATGCCGGGAGTGAAGGCCTCGCGGGGCGCTGTTTACTACGTGTGATTTGAACGGTGTGCGTGCCTGCGAGGATCTGAGGTTCCAGTGTGAGCGCCCTGGGAGGCGGTGTCCACGAGCGGAGGCTGCCACTTGGGGGGGATTCCTGCTCCTGGTTTACGGTCAGGCACGGGGAGTCGTCTTTCCTGTGAGGACTAAGCTGGGTCTCCTTACTTCGCCCTGAACAGAACACACTCCGAAAGCCACTGGCATTGAGTCCCAGCATGGCCTCCCATGGCTGTGGCGGGCGGGGCACACACATTCCCTAAGAGGCACTACACATCCTCTAGCGGAAGCTCACGTCAGATTACAGTACAGTGTTCACTCCCCCCACCCCCCGGCCTTCAGAGCTGCCCCAGATGCTGCAGGAAACTGATTTTAATCTGAATTGAAAGAAAAAGATACAACTTAGATGGCATCAATAGTCAGCATTAGTCCTGAATAAATCCTTTTCAATAACTTCAATTATTCCTGATTTCCTAATGTGGCATTATTGTTATTATTATTATTGGTTCTCTGTTGTTCTTTTTGTTCTTTAATATTTTCTTGGTGTATTTGAGCTTTAGAATTGGAGAATGATTGAAATATATGTAAAATGTATGTGTGCATGTTTATATAGACAGCTATGTCTCTGTGTGTGTGTATGAGATTGTGTGACTTATAAACATCACTCCCCTACTCCCCCTACCCCCACATCAAACCCAGAATCACCTACTAAATACTTGGCCCAACTTTGTGGCTATATCTGTGAAACCCTGTTAACATCAGATGAAGCAAAGGAAAGCGGCCATGTTAACCGTGCCAAAGCGAATTAAACTGCCTTTGCTCAACAGTCAACTCGCCAACTAAACAGTTCATGGGTTCTGTGTCATTCTATGTACTTTGCTTTATAGTTGGCTTGCTCTGGGGCAGCCTTATATGGAAAATGAGTAGGAATGAATGGAGTGAATTATACTCAACTAATCCACAGCTTTTCTTATAGTCAATGGGATGTAAAGATTAAGTAACATAAGAATCACCTTTTAAGCACTCAAAATAACAATAAGCTGTATCATTGTGTTTATATTCAGGGACATTATATATGACTAGTGGCCCAGTGCACGAAATTTGTGCACATTAAAAGGGAATTAATTAGAGGAAATATTTTAATATCGCTATTTGCCCTTTCTCTATAATAGAAGTGTCAGAGATGAAAGAAAATTAGTAAAATGCATATGAAAATCTTCCTCCTGTCAGAGTCTGGGGCACGCTGCAGGACCCAGACTCAAGTCCCTGCCCACCCGCGTGCACCTTGAAATAGCATGAGACCCAGACCTGGCCGGCCCCACCCCCATTGGGCAAGATCCAGATCCGGCCGGCCCCACCTCTGTCAAGCCCCACCGGGTGAGGGGTGCAGCCTCAGGGCCCCTGTCAAGCCCCACTGGGTGGGGAGCACAACCTCAGGGCCCCTGTCAAGCCCTGCCGGGTGGGGGGCACATCCTCAGGTCCCTGCTAACCACTCATTACAGGTCATTACGGGAACCCTGCCTCTGCTGTGGGAGCAGACATCTTGTGATGGTGTGATGGAGTGAGGGTCAATTTGCATATTACCTCTTTATTATATAGGATTATTATTAGGAGGGATTTATAATAAACTAGAGGCCCAACACATGAAATTTGTGCAAGAGTAGGCCTTCCTTCCCCCAGCTGCTGGCATTGGCTTCCCTCAGGCACCTGGGAACCGGGCTTCCCTTGCAGCCCCAGCTTCATAGGGAAGGTCGTCCGGAAGGACATCTGGTCTAATTAACATATTACACTTTTATTATTATAGATATGAAATCAAATGGGCCATGGTCCATGGGAGTCTGTCCATGTTCCATGGTCTCGTTGGTTTTTTCATGCAGATCTACCCAAACCATGGCTCCGCCTCTCCACACGTGGGTCTGCCAGTTATTCCCGTGCTGGGCGGCTTCCTGCACCTAAGGTTCTGCTCCAGCTGTGGGACCCTCTGGGGTTCATTGCCTGCTTTGGTTTTCAGGGGGTCAGTTGGCGTTGAGTCGGGGAGTCATTGCTCTGGCTGTGGTGAGCCACTGTCACTGTGTTGTTCCCTGGCCAGACACAGGGAAGGGCAGCTCTGGCCACTTGCAAACTTGGGAATAAATGCACAGAGGCATCGCGATCACAAGCTAAGGAGTGAGTGCATGTGGGTGGTGGAGTGAATCTCTCAGGAAATACACAGATTAATGCCACTGGAGGGAGGAGGACCCCGAGGTGGGAGCAATGCCATGTTGCTGCGAAGGCAAGACTACTGAGATCTCGGCCTTGTCCAGGGTCACCAGTGGTGCAGGACGAGGCCTTCTTCTTTCTTTCTTTTTTTAAAAAAATGTATTTTTTATTGATTTCAGAGAAGAAGAGAGAGGGAGAGGGAAAGAAAAAAACATCAATGATGAGGGAGAATCATGGATCGGCTGCCTCCTGCACACCCCACACTGGGGATGGAGCCCACACCCCAGGCCCGTGTCCTGACTGGGAATTGAACCCTGACCTCTGGGTTCATGGGTCGACATTCAACCACTAAGCCACACCGGCTGGGCTAGAACTTCTTCTTCCCACGTTCCTTCTTCTACTCTCTGCTCTGCAGGGACAGTGGGAAGTTGGTGGGATGTGGAGCAGTGATGGAGCCGCCCCAGCCAAGTACAGAGCAGCCATGCAGAGGAGGTACCTGCAGTGATAGAGGCAAGAATAAGACACTAACTGGAGGGAAGGAGAGCTTCTCAGGGAGAAATGGTGGTAGATTAGAGAGAAGGAGGGAAGAGGCTCTGTCTGAACGTGTCCTTGTTGATCTTACTTATGTCTGACATCAATGGGTGAAACAATATGCGGACAGGTTGCTGTTCACTAGTCATCTCATGTACGTGAGCTGCAGGTGATGGTAGAGGACGGTCACCTGCCTGCCTTCAGCGAGAACCCTGTCGGCTCCACTTTGTCAGAAGCCCCGGAAACTTCCTCGGAGTAAATTCCCACCCACCTGCCGCTGCTCCTTGGATGTCAGTGTCCACTTCCCAGGCTGCACCTGGAGTCCAGCCCCATCTCTCCCCTCTGCCCTCCTCCCCCACTGTCACTCCATAGCCATCCTGGTAGCTCCGCCCTCCAATCTCCTGAAGAAAGGCTCCCTTAGGCCTTTAACAACTCCTTCAGCTCGAAGTCCCTGTGGAATTCGCCAGGAGCCCATCACCCTGTCGCAGTGTGAGGCCTGGACTGGGTGGGACCTGCCTCCAGCTCTCCCTCAGCTGCTGGCTGCCTTGGTCTGGACCACCCGGCTCCCAAAGGGCCGCCTGGTGTCATGGCCATGGCGGTGGCCTTCTCCAGGGAAATGATCCCAGAGGGAGATGGGAACCACAGTCTTTCTATAACCCGATCCTGAGCGTGGCTCACACGTCACGTGGCCATGTTCTGGTTGGCACAGGCAAGGCCCGGGGCAGCCACAGTTCAGGGAGGTGGGTCAGAGAAGGCCAGGAGCCCAGGGAGAGGGATCCCGGGCCACCCTAGGTGCTCAGTGCTGTGTGGGTCGGTGGGTAGCTCTGCACTGAAGCTGAGTCCCCTGAGCTGGGCTGCTGATCCCTTGTCTGTGGTTTGTGCCACATGAAGGAGACGTGTGTTTTGCGCCTGGAGGCTGCGTGAGCTAGACTGGCTTGCCCAGTTTGGGAGCCACTAAGTGCGATCACTATTTAGACTTAAGTTGTATTTAAAATTAAATTGAATTTGCCTGGCTGGTGTGGCTCAGTGGTTGAGCATTGACCTATGAACCAGGAGGTCACAGTTTGATTCCTGGTCAGGGTGTGGGCTCGATCCCCAGTAGGGGGCGTGCAGGAGGCAGCCGATTGATTGAAGTTTCTCCCTCACCGATTTTCCGTCTCTCCATCCCTCTCCCTTCCTCTCTTTCTGAAAAATCAATAAGAATATATTTTTTAAAAATTAAATTGAATTCATTAATGTTCTCAATCGCATTAGCCGTCTTTCCCATGCTCCATAGGCGCCGGGCCCCGGGCTCCTGTCTCACAGCAGCGACGGAGCAGCCACAGGTTCCTGTGACAATGGAGAGCGCTGTCAGGGCCCGGTGGCGGGTTCCGGTGTGATACCATAGTTCTCAGGGAGCAGCTCTTTCTTACAAAGGCACGTGCACATCCTCCATGCTCTTCTGTTCGTACCTCAGGTAGCTGCTCACCTGCTCACAGGATTTGCATGATAAACTATCCCTGATGAACCTGTTCCTGAGAGGGGGCATTAAACAATGCGCATTGCTTTTCCTTTTATTTGAAAACATTATCTATTTTGTTGGTGGTATTAAGCTCTGATATTCAAATGCAGAATGCTGATTATTATATTATGCGGAAAAGAACACAACATCTAGTGTATTGCACGCAACATAATTTATGTAAAAACATGCAGACAATTGCACTCAAGTATTGATGTAAGTAATGAGAGAATCACACATAATGGGCATTTTTTAATAAACCGAGATTTAGTTGATTTGTCTTATGAATGAAGTTACTCAAGCAAATTGGATTGTGAGCACACACACACAAAGAGGATAAATTAAAGAGATGGAAATCTCAGAAGCTCAGCTCAGATATGCCAGGACCAGCAACCAACTTGGCTGCAAATGTTCTACCCATTTATCTGCGTAGGAAAGAATGGGCCACTCCAGGGAATTCTTTTAAGTAAGGATGTACTTAGTGACAAGGTGTCACTCCATATCCAAACGTTATTGGACACTTTGTATGTGTCCCCTAAAGTGACTGTGGGTGCAAAGCTTGATCAGATACATGTCTGTTCTTACGATCTCCGCCCTCAGAAGCGGGGGTGAGTCGTGTAGAAAAATGATTGCAGTGCAAATGAGCAGGTGAGTAGTGCAGCCAGATCTTTATATTATACTAGAGGCCCAGCACACAAAATTGCACGAGACCCAGACACACTGCACCCACGGGATCCATCAATGCACCTCCTGGTGAATGGCCGTTTGTCCGTTACGGCATTACAGCATTACCGTCACTGGCTTTTTATAATATAGATAAACTCAAGGAGGGCAAGGAATTTGACCTTTTACTATCATAATGCCGACACCTGGAAAAGAGCCAGGCGTGGAGTCCACATTCAATAACTGCAAGGTGAGCCTGGCCATGTGGCTCAGTGGTTGAGCATCCACCTATGAACCAGGAGATCTTGGTTCGATTCCTGGTCAGGGCACATGCCCGGGTTGCGGGCTCATCCCTAATAGGGAGCGTGCAGGAGGCAGCGGATCCATGATTCTCATCATTGATGTTTCTCTCTCTCTTCCTCTGCCTTCCTCTCTGAAATCAATAAAAAATGTATTTAAAAAAATAAATAAATGCCAGGTGAGTGAGTGAGGTGGGGAATCTGCACGGACTGAGGTAAAGTCAGCTGGGAGGAGGGGGTAGACTCGAAGGGGCGGGACATGCTGGACCTGTGGGCGGCTGGAGCCCAGGCCGCGAGCACAGGCATGTGGAGACCGAGGCTCTGTCTGCGGAGAAGGGTGTGGCGCCGGTAGAGGCAGTGGGAGTGGAGAGGAATAGAGAGCTGGGGACGGAGAGGTGGGTGGTGTCCATCACAGGAGAGGCCGAGTGCCGTGCTGATGCGTGTGAACTTGAACTCGGGTCCGCAGCATAGCACTGGGATGAGGACTTTCCCTAACAGCTTATACAGACAGTGCCGGGCACAGACGAGAGGGCGAGGTGAGTGTGCTCTGGAGAAAAGGAGGAAACAGGTGGGGAGGCAAGCTGCGTTAGAAACATGCAGGATGGTGGCAGACCTCCGTCCTTCCCAAGCAGGACGGCCGGGAGCTGTGTCCCCGCTGCCTCCACCTACAGCACAGCCGCTGGAAGCACACAGACCCGTGAACGCGCTTCTCCTGTGGCCCCCGCCCCCCGTCCTCCCCCGAGCGGTGTGCTAGGCAAGGGCTCCCCGGATCTGTGCTGTGGGGGCCGAGTGAGGAGGGGCCCTGCGTCGCGTGGATGCCCACGTTCCCTCTTGGTTTCCCTGAGGTGGCGGAGGTCTCCTCTCACAGCCGCCCTCGTTCCCCTCGCGGGGCAGGAGCCTTAGGCCCAGAAAGCAGCCTGTGTGTAACCTGTCGCTCGCGGTGCAGAGACATGCTCCGTTCTCGGGTTGGACCTACATCTCGTTTCTCACAAATCCTCTGAACGGAGTGAAGCACCTGCGTTAAGAGGGAACATGTTTCCCGTCTGTCGCTGAAATGCAAGTGGCAGAGGGAAGCGGGGGAGAGGGTGGCGGAGGATAAGGTGGAGGCGGCACTAAGCCCAGTGGCCCTGAGGAGACGGGGGCCCCTGAGGGGAGGGGAGCGCCTCTGCTGTCCCTTCTAGGAGGTCCTGGCGATGGTGACGGGCGGGGGGGCTCCTGGAGGGAGGAGCTGACCGGTACGATGAAGGGCAGGAGGGTGGACATTGGTCATGGGCTGAGCAACATGCAGTGGCCCGACCCTAGCAAGCCGTGCTGAGAGGATAGGGGCCTGGGGCGGCCATTTAGGAGGAAATGAAAGAGGATCAGGGTTTGTTGTAAAGGAAAGAGGGGGAGAGCCGTTTCGCTCGAGGAGGAAGTGAGGTCACGGGCATTCCTGTTCACTTTTCTGTTGCATTTGCAGCACCCATGGGCGTGGTGCCCCAAGGATGTGTGTCCTAGAGACACAACGTGGACCCCGTGTCTCCTCAGAGCTCCGCTTCTCTCCCCTTTGATTGGCCGCTGGGTTCTGGGTCTATAACCGGTGCTAGGCCAGCCTTCCAGTGGAGGCCCCTTTTGGGTCACTTTTATTACATAACCATTTAAAACACAGAACTCTGCAATGTGTCACCGAATTTCTAAGACATGGAATACTCTCAATTACAGTCGGTCCTTTGAACCAAGAGCGTTGCTCATTTTAAGCGGGCCCTGTGGCCAGTATCCTTTCTCCTTGGCCAGCCTACATCTTCCACACAGGTTCCTGACCTCAACCCTCCGCACACTCCTCTCCCGTTAGCGTATCTTTACATCGTGGGACAGTGGGTGTTTGTGTCCGGGGGAGGCAGGCTTTGCCGCAGGCCAGAGGCATCTGAGTCAGTCTCAGAGAACCTTGTAGACTTGCTTTCCTGGACCCAGCCTCGCTGTCACCCCGTGGTGGGACCCAGCATTTGCATTACATTAATCTCCTGATCTGTGATGCTTCCTGACAGTTTCTTATTGAGATTGGAGTTACCTGGCAACCTTACAAAGCCTTATTTGGAGACCTCTGGCTCCAACGAAAGGCTGTTTTTTACAGAAACTAGCAAGGTATTAAGTAGAGAGAGAATGTGATTTATGGACCCACGGTCTCTGAGCTGCTACAAGAACCCAATTTTCTGCCATGCAAAGAAAATCTTTTCCGAAAATTAGAGCTTCAGCAATTCCGAGCACAGGTCCTCTGGAAAAAGCTCTCCCCTCCGCTGCTTCAGAAGGAGATGGAGACAAAGTGATGCCTGAGCCCCACCATGGGCTGTGCTTGAACTGAAGTGCTTGATGTTTATATCCTGTTTCAAGAGTGACCTCTCTTCTCTCCTTTCCGCTTCCTAACATGCACCCGCCTTTCTGTGGTGAAAACAGAGAACGGCATAAGCCCCACGGGAGGCTGGAGAGAGGACGCTCCCTCCAGAAGGATGCTCTCCAGGGTCCAAGCAGACACCTCTGTCAGCCGAGCACTGGAAATGGGATCAGTGTGTCCGAGGAGCTACATTTTAAATGTTATTTCATTTTAATGAAGATTAATTCAAATTTTATGACTATACTACAGGCCCAGTGCATGGAATTCATGCATGGGGGGAGGGTCACCTCAGCCTAGCCTGCACCCTCTGTCCAATCTGGGACCCCTTGGGGGATGTCTGACTGCCAGTTTAGGCCCAATCTCGGACATCCCTCTCATAATCCTAGACCACTGGCTCCTAATCGCTTACTGACTGCCTGCTTGGTGGCCTCTAACTGCCCCCCTTCTGGCCTGGTCACCCCTAACTGCCCCCCCACTGCCAGCCAGGTAGCCCCCAATTGCCCCCTCCCTGCCGACCAGGTTGCTCCTAACTGCCCCCCCCCCCGCCAGCCTGTTC
>JAWPEG010064503.1:1176889-1202563 GCA_035771395.1 Myotis vivesi
GCCCCCAACCTCCGCCCCCCCACCCCTGGTGGCCTGGTCACTCCTCATGGCCCCCCACCCCGCCAGCCTGGTCGCCCCATGCAGCCTGCTGTTCAGTCATTTGGTCATCCCTCATGAACCCCCCCTGCAGACCTGATTGTAGGCAGCCATCTTGGGAGGGTGTGATGGTTAATTTGCATATCACCTCTTTATTATATAGGATCTTTGGATGTTGTATCTCTACCATTTTTATTCCTTTTGCTCAAAATTTCTGTTTTCCTAACTGCTCTCAAACATCAAATATGTCGGCTATATCTTACCATATTTTCTTCTAAAATGCTATATTAATTCATAAAAGTCATAATAATTTTTGAAGTTTAAATTTTAGAATGTAACTTATGATATAATAAAATTTAAAAATGATTCTTTTTCATAGGTTAGTTGAAATGTTTTGTTTATTTTTTGTTCTGTTTTTGTTTTATATATGTTTTAGTGAAGTTACTCGGGTAACCTTGGTTAATAGCTGTATGAAGTCCAGATGACAGCCTTATAATCCACCTCCTCCTACTCCACCGTGTGCTCCGCCCGCAGGCCCTGTCTCCGGCTGTCACCAAAGACTGGGCCCCTTTACCCCCTTTTGGCAATTTTGTTAGATTTCAAGAATCAAAACTGTTCATCCACCTGGTTTAAAACTTTTTGTAAATACTGAATTCACCTTTCCGGTCACTTATTCATGTCTCATCAATTATGCTACAAAGGCTGACTATTAAGTTAGCACTGAAAAGATTTGTAGATCCAAATTTACTTAAGAAAAATAAGAAATAAGATTGTATTTGTTGTCACGCCCATCCATTAAACTCGGCCGAGTTTTCTTAAGCAAAGTTTACCATTAGAAAATCCCCTACCGTTCACTGAGGGATGTTTCTTAGGTGAATGCTGCTCAAGTAACAATTAAAAAGCATACATCAGACTTGGGGAGGAAAATGGACTCAAAGCAGCACTGAAGCTAATCATGATGAGTTCCCAGGCTGAGTTTATTTAGGGTCCTTTTCCAAGTGTCACTTCAGTGTTTCGGTGTTGCCTTAATGCTCACTTGTTCATCAAGGTGGACATTAAAGACAGTTGCTCAGCTGAGCAGAGTCGTGTGCAGACATATGATGGAGAATCAATGTGCAGGATGCCACATAAAGAAGCCACTTCCCAGGCACGGCCGTGCCACAGTGACCAGATATTTAACTGGGAGGAGTATAAGCTGGTGATGTCCTGATGTGGAGAGCCATTGTCAAATCTTCTAAAATGAAGATCGAAGGAATAAATCTATAAAGATACACGGTGAGGCATCTCAGAAGGAATAGATAAAAACCAGGAACACGTGTCTGTTTGACACCGATCATGACTGATTGGATTGCTTGGTCCTCCTATCGGAACCCGTAAAACATTACGCCCGCAGTGTTTTCACGCCCTGCACTACAGATTGTGTCTGCAGCGTGGGAATCGTTTGCATGGTGTTGTCGTTGGAAGGAACATGTTAAACGTTGATGTTTCAGAGTCAGGGGTGTATCCAGACGCGCTCCCTGGGGATGGGTCCCCATAGGAGACTAGGCCCAGTGGGACGAGGCCACTGACATAGTGACTCAGCTTGAATTTGTTTCTTTTCTTTGGGCTCAACCACTGCAGGGCCTAGAGCGAGCCATCGAACACTTGGTTTCAATTTTCTCTTCTCCAAAGTAAAGGAGGAATGACAAGGTGACCTCCAGGCTTCCTGCCGATCAGAGATGACACGCGAACTCATTTTTTTGGTTGATTTTTCTTTGTTAAATGGCATTTAAATATATAAAATAAGTATCAAAAATATAAATCTTTGTTTTACTATGGTTGCAAAGATCAAAAAATTTCTATAGGTGACACGGAACCAGAGTTAAGTTAGGGTTTTTCAAAATGCTGACACGCCGAGCTCAAAAGGTTTGCCATCACTGGCCTACACGCTCACAGCCAGGGCGACATGGGTGCGGTCCTCATCTGTCACTTGGTAGTCATGTAACCTGGAACGTGACGTCACCTGGCCGAGGCCCAGACCATGGCGGTGTTCCTAGTGCCTGCCCTACGGGGCTCGGGGGCATTGAGTGAGACACGGGAAGAGCCGCCCTGCAAGCGCCCCTCAGGTCTAACTCCCGTCAGGTGGGTCACAGGTTGTCCTCCACGCTGGGGGCATTCCTTGGAGCCCGGGGGGTGGGGTGTCAGTCTCCAGGCTGGGCTGCAGTTGCCTTAAATGGGAAGAGAAAAGGGAAAAGAGTGAGGTTTCTAAGGAACGACAAATACTTTTAAATATGGATATTGATGTCAGAGAGGAAGGGAGAGGAGGACAGAGAAACATCAAGGATGAGAGAAGCATGGACTGGCTGCCTCCTGCACGCCCCACGCTGGGGATGGAGCCTGCAACCCGGGCCTGTGCCCCGACCGGGACTAGAACTGTGATCTTCCGGTTCATAGGTCGATGTTCAACCACTGAGCCACACCGGCCAGGTGGGAAGGGCGAATACTTGAGTTGCCGTGGTATTTGCACAGAATGGTTGATCTTACAAATAGATCTGATGGTGTCCGTGGTCACTGGTGATTCGCCGTTTCCTCAGTGGGATCTCTGCAGAGCCTCCGTGCCAGGCAGCATCTGTAACTGACGTCCTAGCCTTTCTTCACTTCCCGGGCCGAGACCGTGCCGCTAGCCCTGGTCAAGTGAGACGTCCATGAGCCGGGGACTGACGGCGTTCAGCGTCAGGCTGTGGAGAATCACTGCCACTCCCCGTCAATGTCAGAAACGTCCGGCCTGGAGGGAATGTTTATAACAATGTATTTGAGCCAAACAGGGCTCACCTGGAAGGAGAGCTCACCAGGCGGAGAAGAGAGCTTCAGGAAATGACAGTTTGCAGCTCCTTTTATGCTTGTGAGATGAAGGATGAAGGAGGTGGCAGGAGGGAGGGGAGGACAGGAGGGAGGGCAGGGCAGGTGGGACTCTGTGCTCTCAGAGTGGTTGTGGCTGGTTTCAAAGGTGTGTTACCTCCATGCTGGACCCAGTGGGTGGGGCCTGCTTATGGCCTTTTACTGAGTTACCTGCCTGGGGCCTCACGACTCACCGGGACCTGCCCCACTGGGAATTTTATTTTATTATTTTTAAAATATATTTTATTGATTTTTACGGAGAGGAAGGGAGAGGGATAGAGAGTTAGAAACATCGATGAGAGAGAAACATTGATCAGCTGCCTCCTGCAAACCCCCTCTCCCCCCACTGAGGATGTGCCCGCAACCAAGGTACAGGCCCTTGACCAGAATTGAACCTGGGACCTTTCAGTCCGAAGGCCGATGATCTATCCATTGAGCCACACCGGTCAGGGCTGGGAATTTTATTTTTGTTACTCCTCACCCAAGGATATCTTCCTGTTGGTTTTTAGAGAGAGTGAAAGAGAGAGGGAAAGACAGAGAGAAACATCGACGTGAGAGAGATGCACCGATTGTTTGCCTCTGCGCGAGCCCTGACCAGGTCCTGGGTTGGGGAGGAACCTGCAACTGAGGCACGTGCCCTTGGCCGGAATCGAACTCAGGACCCTTTGGTCGCAGGCTGATACTCTAGCCACTGAGCCACACCGGCCAGGGTCCCCGAGAATGTATGGTCAGATGGGTACCGTTGTAATTACCTTAGTTATGAATAACAGGAAAGGGGCAGAGGAAAGGCCACATGTTACAGCCTGTCATTTGGGCAGCTTCGCCAGAGGCTAGCGCTTTTCACAGCCACCCGTCTGCCTGTTCCCCACAGATGGCTGGCGGGAGGGACTGGGCAGGGAGGCGATGAGACAGACGTACGTCCCGTGAAGTCAGCGTGATGTCAGTCAGCACCTGTCTGTCAGTCACACCTGGGAGCAGATCAGTGACCAGAACGGGCGCGGCCGCGGCAAGCTGGGGAAGGGTTGGGATGTTTAGTTCCCTGAACAAAGCAAGCCGTCCTCTTGCTCTTGTGCTTTCATTGCTCTTGGTTCTTCTTCTGCTCTTGGGACTACTTGCTCAGGACACCCTCTCCTGTGTCCACCCATGTGGCCCCCACCGTGCAGACCCACACACAGGGGACTGGTGGACTGTCACCAGCCCGATGCAGAACGAGGCCCGGCTCCACCAGGGACGGGACGGGAACTCTGGACACGGGCTGTGCCTCAAGCTCTCCTGAGACCCCGGCTGCACGTCTTCTATGAACACACACCACTGAGCCACACCAGCCGGCTGGAAGCCGTTTCTTAACTTGGAAATTAGGAAGTCACATGACAACCCTTTTTTTTTTTTTTTAAATATATTTTATTGATTTTTTACAGAGAGGAAGGGAGAGAGATAGAGAGTTAGAAACATCGATGAGAGAGAAACATCGACCAGCTGCCTCCTGCATATCTCCCACTGGAGATGTGCCCGCAACCCAGATACATGCCCTTGACCGGAATCGAACCTGGGACCCTTCAGTCCGAAGGCCGACGCTCTATCCACTGAGCCAAACCGGTTTCGGCATGACAACCCTTTCTTATTGCACAGGGAGAAGACAAACAATTGGAGTAAGCCCGGCCACGTGGCTCAGTGGCTGAGCATCAGCCTGTGAACCAGGAGGTCAGGGTTCGATTCCCCGTCAGGGCACCTGCCCGGGTTGCGGGCTCTATCCCCAGTGGGGGGCCTGCAGGAGGCAGTCCATCCATGATTCTCTCTCATCATTGATGTTTCTCTCTCTTCCTCTCCCTTCCTCTCTGAAATCAATAAAAATGTATTAAAAACAATTGGAGAGAGAGTATAAAAAGTGCAAAGGATCTTTTGAACATACCAAGTGGGAGGAAGAGGCAGTCCCAGATGGCATCCCGAGGGCTTTATCAGCACCCCTGCCTTTGCCTCATCCGGATTCACGGGGACGGGCAAGCGTGGCCTTTGCAAAGCCCTGTGGAGCCTGTGCAGGGGGCGGGGAGCGTCTTTAGTGCCGTCACCGTTTTAGTGCTAATTAAACTGCCAGCAAAAGCGGAGGGTGTGCTGTGGCCATGGGAAGCCTGGCCTCCCCCCGCACCCGCCAGCCCCCCTTGCCTCACGGACCTGCCTCTGGGTGTGCGGCCTGAGTCCCAGGGCCGGCGTTCATCACGCTCTGATAATCCGCAGCCCAGCCGCCCCATCTGTGAGCAGTCTCTGCACTCATCCCAGGAACTGGGCCGCGGGTCCGACTTCATTAGGCTCCGTGATGAACACCCGCAGACCGACCGCGGGCTCCGTGACAAGATGTGCCATTTCGGGCACCTGGGGCCGGTGCTCCTTCCCAGCGCATCCCTGCCGGGATCGGGGACACAGAGGGCTCCGAACGGCACTTTTTTGCACTTTTTTTCTTCTTGACCTATTTTCAAAGCTCTCACTTAATTTGCAGCCCTGCCTGTTACCATTTGCGGTTCTTAGGACACAGCGTGGAGTGCAGAGTGGCTGGCGGGAGCTGGCTGGCGAGGATGCCTGTGACTTGATCAGCCTCCGCCCCTGATGGGAAATTAGCTGGCGATCCCGCCGGGGCTGGACTGTGCACTGCGAAGAAGACAGTCCGGAGGGCAGAGCCGTCAAAACGTGTCTTTATTTGCAAAAGGATAATAACAGATAAAGCCTTCATTATGAGACCCGGCGCGAGATTAGTTATTTCTTAACCATTTAAGCTTTGCCTCGGAGACTGGCATATCCTAGCAGAGGAACTAGCGGAACATGATTATCAGTCATACGTTCATGTCCAGAGCAAGGGCCCTGCCAGGCGGGGCAACTTCTCATTTGAAAAATGAAGCAATCGCCCGGCTGCGTGGCTCCCCGGTTGAGCGCCGACCTATAAACCAGGAGGTCACGGTTTGATGCCCAGTCAGGGCACAGGCCTGGTTTGCAGGCTCGATCCCAGTGTGACCTGTGCAGCAGGCAGTCCATCAATGATTCTCTCTCAGCATTGATGTTTCTCTCTCCCGTCCTCTCTGAAATTAATAAAAATATATTTTAAAAAATAAAAATAAATAAAAAGTGAAGCACTGGGATAGGCCCATGTCTCGCTTATAGGAACAGAAAGAACTCCGTTTCTAGAACATTCTGCTCATGTTCCCAGTTCCTGCAGCCGGGGCCCGGGGCCTGGGGAAAGGCCCGGCAGTTGTCCTGAGCTCATTGCATGGAGATGAGTGCGTCCGTGTGACTCCCGGGGCAGCCAGCGGGGTGATGGCTGGTGACCGCTGCCCACGGACAGACACGGACCAGCTGTGATTTGAGGAGCGTGCTCCTTGCAGGAGCTCCAGGCAGGGGGACGCCCGTAGTGAGCACAGGGTGTGGGCTGGGCGGTGTCACGTGGTGGATGCTGAGGGTGGAAATGGCCCAATGGCCCGGCCGGCATGGCTCAGTGATTGAACTCTGACCTATGAACCAGGAGGTCACGGTTCCATTCCTGGTCAGGGCACAGGCCTGGGTTGTGGGCTCAATTCCCAGTGGGGGGCGTGCAGGAGGCAGCCGATCTATGATTCTCTGTCATCACTGATGTTTCTCTCTCTCCCTCTCCCTTCCTCTCTGACATCAGTAAAAAAATATTTAAAAAGAGCCCTATGTGCCCGGTGGGCCTGTTACGAAAGGACAGACGCCCAGCTGGCTCACCCCAGCCCCGAGGCACTTCAGTTTCTCCCCTGTGCTGTGTAACCTTCCAAGTTACAATCCCTAAAAAGTTCCCTTTACTCACCTTCTCACTGGCAGCCACAGGCATCTTTGAGCTGCAGCCAGCGGGGTTCTGTGTCATCGTCCATCCCGCTTCCCTCCATGGCTGCCCATTGACTCCATCACAGGCCCGTTTACCCGATCGCAGGCCTGTTGACCCGATCGCAGGCCCGTTGACCGGATCGCAGGCCCGTTGACCCGATCGCAGGGGTGCCTGGTGTATGCAGCTGAGTCCAGCAAAGCTCCGAGCGGTAGATCACCAGCCATCACCATGGACCTGGGCAGCCTGCACAGCCACGGTCACACTCCTGATTTACAGAGAGAAGGACTCCACTGAGTGGGCATTTTAATGGCAAATTCTCAGCTGCCCTTCCCTTCTCTGTGGCCAGGCAGCCTGTGCCCCTGGCAGCCCCAGGGGCACTCTGGCCAGCTCCCTGGGTGCTCTGGCCGAGGGCAGTGAGAACATATTTCTGCTGAAATACAGCATCTCTAAGTGGTTTGCCCTTTAGGGTTGGCCAGTCCCCGGGGTGAGGAGGTCGCTGGCTCTGCAGCCGAAATCCTGCTGTGCCCCCTCCTGGCAGGACCCCAGTGGGGCTGTGGTTGGGTTCCGGGAGCGTCGAAGGGCAGTCCTGCCACCAGTAGAGCTAGCGCTCGCCGAGGGCTTCGGTCAGGATCGCATCGCTCGCTCTGTCCGAGGAAGCACCCTGAATGTCTGTGCGTGTGTTTTCGTTGCAATTGTGTGGAAATCGCTGCTCACCTCGCTGAAAGCTCGGAAGTTATCACCTAATATTTTTATTAGATCAGATGTTGCCTGTATATGGATGGGAGCTGCACTGGTTTTTCTTTAAAAATTCAATGAATCCGAGCTTTCTTTCCATTTCCCTCTGGAACGAGGAAAAGTGAATGGTAGGTTTTCTGACCCAGGCACTGGCGCAGGTGGTGCGGGGTTCAAGCCTCAGTGAATGCTCACGTTTGGAAGGTGTAGGCACAGCATGCGCACATGTGACCTGGGCCCCAGGCTCCAGGTCAGGCCGTGGGGTCTCATTTCTGTGACGCACACAGTGTTGCCCTGGCCATCGGAGATGCCGCCTGGTCTTCCCCCAGCAAGAGGCGTGTGGCCCCAGCGGTCATAGGGCTTCACATCATGAAGGTCACACACAGAGGAGTGGCCAGGACTGACCCCAGGTGCACACACAGAGCCTGGTTTCAGACACACCATCTACGCGCGACTCACCGCACCCGGGGTTAGAGTGTCCAGAGAAAGGAGCCAGGAGGACGTGTGTTTGTATGTGTGTATATGTGTCTGTGTGTAAGTGTGTCCTTGTAAGTGTATGTGTCTGTGTCTATGTGTGTATGTCTGTGTGTAAGTGTCTCTCTGTGTGTGCATGTGTGTGTGTATGTGTCTGTGTGGAAGTGTATATGTGTCTCTGTGTACATGTATGTGTCTGTGTCTAAGTGCGTACAAATGTATGTGTGTATGTGTGTGTTTGTCTGAAGGTATGTGTGCATCTCTGTGTGTGTCTGTGTGTACATGTGAGTATATGTTTGTGCATCTTTGTGTGTATGTGTTCCTCTGTGCATGTGCATCTGACTGGAAGTGTGCATGTGCATGTCTGCCTGTGCATGTGCATGTGTGTACATATGTGTGTGTGTGAAATGTGTTTGTGCCTGTACATGTGCACATGTGCAGAATGAGGACTGGCTCAGGTGACCGTGGAGGCTGAGGAGCCCAGGATTGCCGTCCACAAGCCTGGCCAGAAGGGCTGAGCCTGGTTCGTTTCAGTCCAAGACAGGGCCCAGGGAGGTGCTGGTGTGCCTGCGGGCAAGGGCAGGGGGAGGAGGCAGGGCGTCCGGGCTCCAATCGTGGATGGGGAGGGGCGAGCGCTCCTCTCTCCACGTTGGCCCATTCGGGTCCTGGCAGCCGATGCCATCCCCTCCCTGGGCGGGGTCGGCTCCACCGAGGCCACGATCCACCACTCACCTCACCCAGAAACACCCTCTTGATACCCTGAAGCCATTTAACCTGGGCGCCCCACGGCCAGGCAGGAGGCTCCATGAAGGATCCCTCAAACCTGGCACCTGCTCTCCATGCACCGGACAGGCCCTTCCCATGTGCCCTAGGCCCATGGTCAGCAAACTGCGGCTCTCGAGCCACATGCGGCTCTTTGGCCCCTTGAGTGTGGCTCTTCCTAAGCCTTAGGAGTACCCTAATTAAGTTAATAACAATGCACCTACCTATATCGTTTAAGTTTAAAAAATTTGGCTCTCAAAAGAAATTTCAATCGTTGCACTGTTGATATTTGGCTCTGTTGACTAATGAGTTTGCTGACCACTGCCCTAGGCTGTGCCCTGGGAGCAGCTCAGCCTGAGAAGAATGATAGCCCCGGTCCCGGCAGCTGGTCAGTGTCCCGGACGGAGACATGCGCGTGGTGTTTAGTGCACGAATCTGTATCCCACCCTTAGGTTAGGCTGCGCAGTAAACCTTCTGGGACCTGCCCACATCAAGACGCTCTGTGACCCGCTCTCCACCCGTAAGGGCCACGACGATGCTAAATATGTTAGAGAAACAACGAGTTCCCAGCGAGCCGGCGCTCACGGTGATTGCAGACCCGCCACCCGGTGCAGGCTACACCGATGACTCAGCTCGGTTATTATTGTCGCTGCTGTTCCTCAGGAGAACGCTTATAAATCCCCGAGAAAATGCCAGAGGAGGCGACTTCGGTTTCTTTTATCTGAGCGGAAAGCAGAGAGGAGGTGTTTCCTTTAGAGAAAGTGAGGACCTCCTATTGGCCAGCCAGTGTGGCTGCCTCTCCTGTCCGCACAGAAGTGGAGTCCAGGCTCCGGACTCTCCCTCACTGACAGAGCCCAAGGCCATGCACTGCCCTGGGGGCCAAGATCATGCCCTCGCGCCCCATCCGTGTCTGCGCACAGCTCCCTGGCAGACAGGGTTTGGCGCTGCTCTTCCTGCCGCCCACCTACCCGGCCTTGTCCCTCCTCCTGCACCCCAAGGAGGCTCTAGACCAGCGGTTCTCAACCTGAGGGTCGAGACCCCTTTGGGGGTCAAATGACCCTTTCACAGGGGTCGCCTAAGACCATCGGAAAACATATATATAATTACATATTGTTTTTGTGATTAATCACTGTGCTTTAATTATGTTCAATTTGTAACAATGAAAATACATCCTGCATATCAGATATTTACATGACGATTCATAACAGCAGCAAAATTACAGTTATGAAGTAGCAACGAAAATAATTTTATGGTGGGGGTCACCACAACATGAGGAACTGTATTGAAGGGTCGAGGCATTAGGAAGGTTGAGAACCATTACTCTAGACGGTGAGAAAGACCGTGAACAGATCTGTGCAGGTCCCTCCCATGTCCATGTCCAGGGAGGAGGGGCTCAGAGGCACCCGGGGGGGCCCCCCAGGATAGAAGCCCCAGGAGAGCAAGTCAGGGCTGTCCTCCGCCTCTTCTCACCATGAGTGACAGGGGGGAGGTGGATGGCGATTCGGAGAATCTAACCCGACTGGAGGGCAGAGACGGATGTGAAGGCTGGAGACGCGTGTGCCCGTCCAAGTCAGAGGGACCCTACTCACAACTTGAAGATGAAACAGGAAAGAGAAATGAAGTTATGAAGGGCGGGGAATCAGCATGTGAAGGGTCGGGATCATCAAAATGCGACGGAACAGGAAGACAGCACAGCATGCACATCTCTCCACGTGGCCGACAGCCCGCATCCCCCCAGCAGACAACCCGTGAGGATGGCGAGGGCTGCGGGCTCTACCCAAACTCAAGGGCTGCGAGGTCGATTGAAGGCAAACCTCCACTAAACTCTGGATCGTTTCACCCACATTAACAACGGGCCTTGCTCTATCTTAGAATAAAATCATTTCCACAGATGTTACGTGTCTGCCTGGCGCCACCTGACCAGCTTGCCGGTGGCTGAAAGGGGCAGAGGATTTCTTTCCGGAAGGTCACGATGCAAAACTAAAAAAGCTAGAAATACTTTCAAGTTCTGCAAAGTGAAGCTGTGACCCAGAGGACGAGTTCACGTAGCCGGCGGGGAGCAGGGCTGTGCACACACGTGGCTTCACCATCCACCTGCCCGGCCATTTCCCCCACGGCCGCCCCAGGAGAGGGCGCGGGTGTTCCAGGCCTCCGCTGCTGTCATGGATCCATTTTACTTGTAATTGAGGAGGAACTGAACCCTGCGTCTTGATTGGAGAGCTCTTTTCGTTCAATCGCTTTGAAAATGCTTAGGCATCTGACATGTTCTGTCTCTGATGAAAATACTTCAACAAATGACCTCAAAATCATTGCTCTTCTTCGTTTTTATGTTTCATCAGCCACAGATCGTATTAGCAAATGATCGAGGGTGAAACAGCATGGCTCTTTTAAAAATAACTCATCGTCCCATGTTGGACGGGGCCCGGTGCACAAATCCATGCACCTTGAAAGGAACTGTGTGCCTCAAGGCTGCGGTGGGCACAGGGGCAGGTCTCAGCACATGCCCCACACCCCGGTCTGGCCCCTCCTGCTGCAGCCTCCCCCACCCCCGTTCCCTGTCTGTCGGTGGAGCTGCTGTACACCCACTGACGGTGCAGAGCAATTGGGGCTGGCACCAGCAGCAGGTGCAAGCAGTGGCTGCTGCCCTGATCGCCCTTCAGAGCAGGGGGAGGTGGAGAAGCCTTCAGGGGCGATGGTGACCTGTGCTGGGTGCCAGGCGCGAGCAGTGGGTACGAGCGGTGGCTCTGGCGCCAGCAGTGGGTGTGAGCAGGGCCATCACCAGTAGTGGGTGTGAGCGGTGACTTCTGGCCCTGATCACCCCTCAGGACCAGGGGGAGGTGGAGAAGCCCTGAGGGCTGATCAGGGCTGGCAGCTGCCACTTGCACCCCCTGACAACGCTGAATGATCGGTACCAGTGCTGGGTGCCAGCAGTGGGTGCGAGCGGTAGCTCTGGCACCAGCAGTGGGTGTGAGCAGGGCCATCGCCAGCAGTGGGTGTGAGGGGCAGCTCAGGTGCCAGCAGCAGGTGCAAGTGCTAGGCAGGACCGTGGCGCATAGAAGCCAAGAATTTTCAGTAACCACCAAAGGCTCGCCCCGATGACAGCGACCAGTGCCTCGCCTTGGTCTGGCGCCCCCGCTCACCTGCTCCATCATCCCGCCTGGGCTGATACCGCCACATTTCGCGTGCGCCCCTGGTAGTGAGTGCAGGTCATGGCGACCTGTTGTTCGGTTGTTTGGTTGTTCTGCCGCTCAGTCTATTTGCATATTAGACTTTTATATAGAGAGCTAAGGCTTTGCCTGGGCCTCGCTGGCATTAATCAAGCAATTAGCATGGTTAGTGTGGTCTACACAGCAGGTCAGTGTTGTCTACACAGCAGGTCTGCTGCTGGGAAGGCAGCTCTCTGAGGATGCTGGGAGCCGGGGGACCCGACCCTGGCCTTTTCCTCGGGGTTCATGGTGGAGCCGCCCCCGCAGGCAGCTGTTGGGAACACACCCTTTCCACCCTCTAACAAAGATGGTGACGTCACCGTCTGCCAAGATAGCTAGACTGGACGGCACCTCGGACAGCTCACCTGCACTGGCCTGTGACTGGAGCAAGCGCCACGTGGAGGACCCCGAGGGAGGAAGAGAAATGTGGCCTCTGTGGTCGCAGGCAGGACTGTGGACCCGAAGGAAACCCTCGCTCCCTGAGCCTCGGATCTTTGCTCACAGGCAGGGCCAGAGCCTCCGGGTGGAACATGCAGGTAGAGAGAGAGGGAAGGCGTGGAGCAGGAAGCCGGCTTTGTGTGAGCTGCACTGGGAGTGAACCACGCTTCCTGGTCACATGGCTAATTATGAAAATCACTGCTTCACGTGGGGTATTACCTCCCGTCATTGGACGGCCTCTCACCACCCTCTCTGCCCTGTGAGCCTCGGTGGCGCTCGGTGACATGGCTGCTCAGTCCCAGGAAACGGCCCAGAGTGGACGGGGCTGCCTGTGTCCCCACAGTAAACTGTCACCTGTGCCAGGGAGGGAAGTGGAACTTCCTCGTTTATAAATGAGTTAGTAGAGGCTACAAGTTAGTAGAGGCTACTATGTGGGGCTGTGCCCCAATATCACACATTATATCAACTTCTCATTAGCCCCGCCAGTGTGCTCAGTGGTTGAGCATCTACCTGTAAACCAGGAGGTCACGGTTCCATTCTGGTCAGGCACATGCCCGGGTTGTGGGCTCTATCCCCAGTAGGGGGCATGCAGCAGGCAGCTGATCAAAGATTCTCATCATTGATGTTTCTGTCCCTCTCCCTTCCTCTCTGAAATCAACAGAAATATAAAATAAAATAAAACAATAAAATAAAGATGGGAGGTTCCCACTGCCTTTTCTGCCTCCTTCGCCAATGGTGCTGTCTGTCCCTGAGTGGTGTCGTGAATCGGGAGGAGCACGGCTCACATTTCTAAGTCAGCACTGGAAACTCCAGTTTACAGCACGACTCCCTCATATCATGTCGGCAGCGTGGGCTGAGGTGCTGCCTTGTTAATTGGAGAGGCGGACAACCAGAATCGCCGATTACTTTTACTTCCAGACAATTTCCGGAGAAGCTTAGAGACCTGGGAGAGTGAAAAGAACTGTCGGAATAAGGCTCGGCCTCTCCTAGAATCGCCCGCGGTGAAGTGTGCACATGTGAGAGCCGTGAGCAGCCACCCGGGGTGACAGTGACACCAAGGGCACCACGCTCACCAAGGCTCCTCACACCAGGAGGCGCTGTGACCGCGAGGGGCAGTGTAGCACTTTCTTCCTCTAGCTGCTTAGTATTTGCAGAGGATACGAGCTTTTTAAGGCTCTGACTTTGTAAAGAGTAATTTCATTTCCCCCTAATTTTCAATGTTCTGTGTGTGGCTTGCCCAGTCCTTGGCAACGTCTGGAATTGGGATCTAGCTCACTCTCTGGCATCTTTTCGAGGCGAAACGTCTGGGATCACAAGTCTGGAAATAGGTCTGAAAATTGTGGGACTCGGGTCCTGAGGCACCTGGCACCCGGGGGAGGACACGTAGCTGAGTGACATCTATGGGGTCTGAAAAGGCCTCGTTTCCCAGCTGCTGGAGACATTTGGCAATTTGTTAGGACTCAGTAAATAACAGGCAATTTCTGTAAGAAGTATCCTCTTCTTTCTTTATAAGGCCGTTCATTTGTTCCCATTTATGGAGGTATCATATGTTTCAGTTATTTTTTCTATTAAGTCCTTGCTAAAGATCAGTCCGCACTACTGAGCAAAGGCATCGGGCCACCTACAGGCGCCCAGCACCCTGGGACAGGGATCCCAACTGGAAACATAGACCAGGGAGCCCAGCGCCCCCTACAGGCAGAAGAGAACAGCCCACAAAGGGCACAGCCCTGGGGATGAGGGTGCTCGGAGGGAGGCTCGGGGGTCCCAGGAAGGAAGCCGAGGTTGCCGCCATATTTTAAAACTGCAGTTCCCTCCCTTAGGTCCCTGCACTCCCACAGGGGGAGCTCTGCTCAGCCACAAGACAGGCTGACAGCTGTGAGCGCACAGAGGTGGTGGCGAGAGCCTTTTCCGCCTCCTTGGCAGCACTAAGGATGTCTAACTGACGGCTTAGGCCCGGGAGCCCTCGGGGGATGTTCACCTGCCGGCTTAGGCCTGCTCCCTGAGGGCTCCTGGGCTGTCAGAGGGATGTCTGACTGCTAGCTTAGGCCTGATCCCGGGGAACGGGCCTAAGCCGGCAGGTAGACATCCCTGAGGGGTCCCAGACTACGAGAGTTTGCAGGCCGGCTGAGCCACCTCCCCCCACCCAAGTGCACAAATTTCATGCACTGGGCCTCTAGTACGTAATAACTCATACGGTGCCAGGTGGGCACTGGAAATATCGGGGGAGCACTGAGTAAAGTACATGGTTGTCTAATCAATGTGCTCTACACCTAAACTAATGCAAAATAACATTGAATGAAACCGTGATTGAAAATATTGAAATAAATTAACCTTAAAAGTCGAATTCACTAAAGACACATACACTTTAAAGTTCTCCTTCTGAAACTTCCAAATAGTTTTGATTCTATGAAGACTTTGTCAGATAAGCGACAGGATATGCTGACCTCTAGTGATGGGCATAGTCTACCATATTGGCATTGACTACATTGGCATCACTCTCATCGACTGGCCCCTCGTTCTAGCAGAAGTAGCTGTTCACTCACACCCTGCCAAGTCCAGGAAGTTATCATCCGTCCAGTAAGCAAAGTTCTTGGGCCCTGCTCCTTCTTCCCATCCCCAGAACCAAGCTCCCCGTTCCCATTCCACACTTGTTCCTCGTCTCCAGAGCATCGTCAGCTCTTCTTCCTTGGCCTTTTCTAAATGCTTGGCTTTATATTTTGGGGAAATTTTGTTGAAGGTACATCTCTTTGCTCCTATAATTCCCCTTCCTCCTTCCCCGCTTCTTTCCTTAGTTCAGTGGTTCTCAATCTGTGGGTCATGAACCCTTTGGGGGTCAAACGACCCTTTCACAGGGGTCGCCTAAGACCATCCTGCATATCAGATATTTACATTGCGATTCGTAACAGTAGCAACATTACAGTTGTGAAGTAGCAACGGAAATAATTTTATGGTTGGGGGTCACCACAATATGAGGAACTGTAGTAAAGGGTCAGGGCATTAGGAAGGTTGAGAACCACTGCCTTAGTTACTTCCTTTCTTCCATTTATTCACTTTTGGCTCAGAAACTCTGATGAGAAAAATATTCCCATGGAGGAGCCCACTTCTCACAAGGCTGGTCCAGAGGGTTATAGAGCAGCTGTGTCCTGAGCATGCCTTTCCCTCGAATTCTGGTGAAACTTTTAGCGTCACTGTACCTTCATGTGTGATACTCCGTGTGGCTCAGACACATTCGTGCAAGGCTTCCTTACGAAGACATTGTTTAGGGGGCACCAGGCGAAGGCACTGTGTTGACACTTTCAGAATGGCCGCCCCTCCCCAGCAGGGTCCCAGTGCATTCTGACCACGGGGCCAGGTGGGCGTTTCTAACTTGAGCTCCTCTAGATCCGCACATGGGAGGCTGGTGTTGAGAAATCAGACACAGATGTTCACAGTGGCCAGGCCATGAAGACGGCCAGGGCATCTGAGTGACTATCTTGGGAGTAATTGGAAGCTATTGGTGATTTGAAACTGTCCAGTTCAAGGGTTCGTTTGATGGTAAATACATCCCTCTGACCCCGTGCTGAGTGGCTCAGAGGCGCAGCCGGAGGCAGGGAGGCCGCTGAGGAGCCCCACACCCTCCAGGGAGCAGGATGGTGGGCAGGTAACTAGGGCGACGGGGATGGGACATCTTTCAAAGGGGGAATCAGAGAGCAAGTGACATGTGGAGGTGCATTGGTGGGAAGGTGACTGCGTTTGCTGGACCATCGTAACAGAATCCCACGGAAGTGTGTTGCCTTGTGGTCTGGAGGCCGGAGGTCAGCGATCCGGGGCCTGGGGGGCTGTTCCTTCTGGGGCCTCGCTCCTTGGCTTGTCGACGGCAGTCTTCCTGCTGTGACGTCACATGGCCTTCCCTCTGTGCACATGCACGTCTGTGTCCAACTTTGTTCCAATTTTAAGGGCACCAGTCATTGGATCAGGGCCCATCCCAAAGGCTTCTCTTTACTTAATTACCTTTTAACAATCCTGAGTCACTTTTCTGGGCACCGAATGTCAGGGCCTCAGCATGTGCCTGGGGGCGGGGCACAGTTCATCCATGGCAGCGGGACCGTTACTCTCTAGGGAGAGAAGTGAAACGAATGCGCGTAGTTAGTGTGTAAATTAATTCAGCCATGAATTCGGGGTTGATGCTGGCCCATCACTAGTGATAATGCTGATAATACGGTAACTGTATTATAATATTTGCACTTGTTTTTTATTAATGCATCCTCGTCTTTAAAAGTTCTTAAAAATCATGATGAGGTATCCTCGCCCTTACCTTATGCATAAGGCACTGACGCTGGGGAAGGTTAGTGACTCGGTCGTGCCTGGCTAGGAAGCGGGAAGGCCAGCTTTTCTCTGATTTCCCCGGAGAACTCTCAGCTGAGATTCTTATAAAAACTTAGCTCCCCTGCAGGTCATACTGGTCGTCAGTGTGGCATGTATTTCAGTCATATTATGTGAGACATCCTCTAACTTTATGAAAACTAGCTGTGCTATTGCACAGCCTGGGCAGTGCACGTCTATACGGGAGGGAACAAGTGCTCTACATCTTTATTCCTAAGTAACCCTCCCTGGAGAGTTTGGAGCGGTTTTCTCGGTCGACACGGTGCTTTGCACCGGGAATGCGTCTGCTACACATATGGCCACCGATCCTGGCTTCCCGTCACCGTGACGCGCGGAAGGGAGGGCGGATGAAGGCGCCAGCACGGCGGGCGCTCCCTCCACTGGCCAAGGTGGTGCCAAGAAACTTCGATCCTAGAACATTTCCGTAAATTCACCTTGGGAACTACTCACAGAGGGGAGCGTCATCTGTGCTGTGAGGTGCTCCTTCCATGGGTTAGAGGAGCGCTCACCGTGCAAGGCAGCGGGCATAACCAGGAGGCTCACTGTGCCAGGCAGCGGGCATAACCAGGAGGCTCACTGTGCCAGGCAGCGGGCATAACCAGGAGGCTCACTGTTTCAGCGGGCATTACCGGGAGGCTCACTGTGCCAGGCAGGGGGCGTGGCTGGTCCTCAGTCCAGGATGAACTGAATTTTGGGAGCAAAGGGATGCCTGTCAAAATCTTAATAGCATCGTGTGACATCAGCATGCTCTGCGGTTTTCATGACTAAGCTGTAATTTAATAGATATGTAATATTTCCACTATTCCATGTACTTCAGTTATATGTCTATGGATTTTATATCTAAGTCTATATCTATATCGATCATCTATCTATCTTCTATTTCTATCTGTCACCTATCTATTTATAGCTATCATCTATCATCTACCTATGTATACCTATCATCTATCTGTCACCTATCAATACATTCCTCCTTTATCCTCAGACATACTGTATCGGTGCCTCTCTGAGCCAGCCAGCATCACCCCGTATCTCTGTTAAGATTCTGACTCGGGACTGAGGACACCGACATATGGAGGGTCCAGGTCTCGTTGACATGCGCGTCAGGTTGCGGTGAAGTGTGAAAATGAAATATTTATTTGGCTTCGGGATAAATGCCGACGTGTTTGCTACAATACATTATAAGCTGCTAATGTATGCCAGATCACAAAGGGTCTTGTTTACCGCCACCTTTACATTTTTAAACTATGCCCAGCGATGGGAAAATTCATAATAACATGTATCAAACTACCCAAGTTCTTGTTAAATGTGAAAATTAATTTCGCTTTTTTAAACTGTACTTTCTATAAATAGGCTCCTTTTCAGACACCATGCTGGAGACTAGGCGTGAAGAACAGACTCATTTTTTAAGAAATAAAAAAGGTCATTTCCATTCTCCTTAGCATCTGACTCTGATTTTACCTCCAAAAAATAAACGTCGCCTGGGATGAGGTGGTCGTGATCCCGTCATAGTCGATGTCGGACCACACGGTGGTGGAGAGCTGGGGGTGAAGGGAGAAGGAAACCCCTGACATTTTAAACCAAAATATTTGTCTAACTTTACACGTATGTTTTTAGGGATAAAGTCTAAAGCTTTTGTGTAATTAAAAAAGAATTTTGTGACTAGAAAAAAAAATTAAAAACAAACACACACACAGAACATGAAGTAGCAAACGCGGAAGAAACGGCAGATGGTTGAAAGGTTCGTGTTTCTCCGTGCGCGTGTGCGAGGAACGTGATTGGCAGGCCAAGCTCGGGAGCCACCACCTCCAGGTGGTGAGCGCTCTCCTACCGCTGACAATTACGCAGTCATTTCCAGGGGCTGAAATTAAAGCGAAACCCGTCGGTTTGCGGGAAATGATAGCCATGCCGATTAAAAATGCGTTTGGTTGGCCAATTGCGTCTTATTCCCTTTCATTGTCCTCCCCTCCGGGTGCTGAGCTGCGTTCTTGGGCTGAGTAATCTGGAGGAAACTGCGCTTTTGCGTACTCAGTGCCTGTTATTCTCAACGCATCTCCATCAGCCGGAGGGAATGGTTCTCCGGGACCATCGGGAAACCTCAGGTTCCCATGTAGCCGCCTGCATTTCCTCTCTGCCCTTTCACTCAGCACAGCCGGGTTTCATTCAGCCCCAATGGACTTCGCTGTAGTGTTAGTCCCAAAATTGTCTTCTTGATTTCTTTGTGTGTGTGTGTGTGTGTAATTCATTGCCCAGAATTAGATTTTTTTTTTAATTAATCCTCACTCGAGGATGTTTTTCCATTGGCTGTTGTTAGAGAGAGTGGAAAGGAGGGGGAGAGACAGAAAGAAAGAAACATTGATGAGAGAGAGAGAGAGACAGACATGTCAATTGGTTGCCTTCTGTATGCTTACCAGGATCAAACCTGCAACCAATGCATGTGCCCTTGGCCGGAATTGAACCCAGGTCCCTTCAGTGCATGGGCCAATGCTCCAGCCACTGAGCCAAATTGGCTCGGGTTTGGGAATTAGAGTTTGGGGATCCTTTCCCTGCCCTTCCTCCTCCTTTGTGTGTGTGTTCTCTCTCTCTCTCTCTCTTGTTCTATTAAAACCTGTGTGGTTTAGCCCATCCATCCAGGAACACAGAATCCAACCCGTCTCACATTGGTATATCACACTTTAAAAATAACAGACAACAATAGCTTGAAGATGTTTCACAGCATTTGCTGCTTGGGAGCCTCGTGACAGATACAGATGACACTGAAAAGCAGAGACATACGTTTGATGGTGTCTAGGGCTTTTCCTCCTAACAGCGTGGAGGACAGAGGTTTCTGGGTGGCCCCTGGCGTCAGTGGGAAGCCAGGGTGGGCGTGGCTGATGGCTGACTGGAAGGCCCAAGGCCTTTCCACCGAGTAGCTTGCCCGTGGAGGGCAAGGAGAGGCGTGCAGTTAGGACGCGTGACCGCATTCTCAGGAGGTGAGACTTGGATCCACGCTGGGATTTTCTTCTAACAGGTTGTTATATAATGTGTCTAGTAAAGCTGCAAACCATTTCCTCCACGAAAATGATAGCTTAACCTGTGGAGTTGGCATAAAATGGCTTCTAAATTATACATAAATGGGCAATTTCTAAAGGGGATGGGATTCGTTCCATCGCCGTTTCTTACGATTTCAGGCTATTTTCATTAAAGTGACAGATTCTTCCAAATAGGCTGTGAGGGCCAGATGCTCCAGGGTCAGTGTGCCCTGCACGGCACAAGGCCAGCAGCCAGGGATCTCCCACAGCTGCATAGCCATCAGCAAACACCGGGCTCCCTGGAACCCGGACAGAGTCCCTGAGACCACGCGGGAGCATCTGACGCAGCGCACGAATGTGCCACAACAGAGCCTCCGCGCCTTTAAATGGCTGGGACTCCTTTCCCGAGAATATGACCCAACTGAACAGAAAACTCCTGGCCCTGCCCTCTCGCCCCCCCACCCCGTCTCCGCTCTCCTTCTCTGACTCCCCCGGTTGGTGCTACTTGTATGTGCTGCTCAGACCCCAGGAGGCGGAAATTTGATGAGAATGTTGTTTTAAAATTTTTTAAAATATATTTTTATTGATTTCAGAGAGGAAGGAAGAGGGAGAGAGAAACATCAATGATGACGGAGAATCCTCAATCGGCTGCCTCCTGCTTGCTCCACACTGGGGATCAAGCCCGCAACCCGGGCCTGTGCCCTGACCTGGAATCGAACCCAGGACCCCTCAGTCCGCAGGCTGATGTTCTATCCATTGAGCCAAACCAGCCAGGGCAGACTGTTGCTGTAATTTAATTTGACATCGAAGACGAGGGAGTAATGGCTTGTACCTCCATGTGAGGGCGTGGGCGTCTGACCTCCTTATCTTAGCGCTACCAGATGGCGGGCGGTTATGACCAGGGGGGCGGAGAGCCATGTGCACCCACATGACAGCCGCACGTCCCGTCTCCCTAATGACAGCTTCTGACA
Organism: Myotis vivesi; assembly: GCA_035771395.1. Classification (NCBI taxonomy): domain Eukaryota; kingdom Metazoa; phylum Chordata; class Mammalia; order Chiroptera; family Vespertilionidae; genus Myotis; species Myotis vivesi. The sequence goes on from JAWPEG010064503.1 coordinate 1,197,582, forward strand.
GGAGGCGTGTCTGCCGTGTGGTCTCCCCGACACGGATGACGGATGGACGCGTGCCATGAGCTGGGTGCTCCTGGGACAGTGTGAGTCCCAGATGCTCCGGGCGCATCCCGGGTAGCGCTGTCGTCAGCAGCCGCAGGTGCTCCCGGGTCGCTTAGACGCGGCCAGATGTCCATGGGCCTGTGCTGCGGCCCACGCGTCACCACTCTGCACGCCTGTCTGATGCTCGGAGACAGAATCCACACAAAGACCCTCAGTCTGCAGGCTGACGCTCTACCCGCTGGGGCTGGTAGACACCTTTAGAAGGGCATCAGTGGTTAGTGTCCCAGACAGCGAATTACTTACGTCCGGGGGAGGCTATGTCGGGGGCGTCCGAGTGGGATTAAGTTGGACTGAGTTCCTGCAGGCCGGGGAGTCCTTCCCCCGTGAAGTGACATTCCAGGGGTCACGGCTCCCCTCCTGGCCCTGGGCTTTCAAAGGGCCCTGCCCTCACCTGGAGCTGTGGTGTCGGCCTGAACGTGATCGAGGATGCTCTTAAACGCACTATGACAGGTCCAGGGAGAACATGCCCGAGGGGGGTGGGCATGGTGCAGTTTCCAACGTCAGGTTCCTGTTGTAGGAAAAGGAAAACAGACTCTAACCTTGTCTGTAAGGCAGAGGTGCTCACACATCTGGAAATAACGGCTCCGAACGCGGAGGAACACGGGTCCTACATGTGAGGAGGAGCAGCGCATGCGACACGGGAAGGGACTCCAGGCGCGTGTCCCGACCCCATGTCCTGTCCGCTCGCTCGTGCTGAGAAGCCCGCACTCGGGAGAAACGCCATGAGGTGAGATGTTCTACGATGAGGGCTGGCTCTGAAGTCCCGCACCCCAGGGCCAGCAGCCATAGCGGCGCCGGCAGACTCCTGGCAAAGGCTGACTGCCCAGCCCGAAACGGGGAGATTTCAGAATGCCCTCCAGCCACACTGAACACACTCACAGAGGGTCACTGGGGTGTAGTGTGAGGGAAGCAGGTGGCTGTGGACAGAAGATGGTAAGAACATCTGAATGCTCATGTCCAGACCTGGAGCCTTGCAGAGCGAGTCCACGGCAGTCACTCTGCCACTGCCCACGGTGCCCACAGCCGCGGCCCTGCAGGGCGTCAGGCCTCCATGGCTCAGGCCTCTCCTCCGGGCCCTGCTTCCCTGAGCTGCCTGGTCCCGTTCCCGTGCACATGCAGTGACACTGGGAAAGGCGTGTAAGTGACCCAGTGCCTGTGCAGGCCCTGGGCCTGGGCCGGGGTGGTGTTTCTGACACTTGTGTGACCTAAGGGAGGTCCGCTTTCCCATGATCCTGTCACCTCCCTAGGCTGTGGATTGGGGTCTGATGCTCTCAGAGCATCACACGGTTAAGATAACTGTGTTCCCACCTGACAGGCCCCACAGAACGGGGACCCCGGCACCAGACCAGGCAGGGCTGTGAGGTCCACCCGGCCCGGCTGTCTGCCCTGAGCTGCACAGGAGGCCCTCTGACATGGAACCCTGGGCAACACCGGTGAGACGGCTGGGTGGTGCGGTTCTAATAATTAGAGAAAACCGAGACCACACACGCGTCTGTGGGCACACAGGTGGCAGGCTGATTTACAGAGCGCGGCTCGCTCACAGGTCAACCGTCATGTCCTGTAAGACAGTGTGCACCCTGGCGCACGCGTCCGTCACAGGCGGCCATGGCGCCGTCCCAGGCCCCGGGCCCCTTCTCACCCGTCAGCCTCTGCGCCCCTACAACTCCGCACTCCACTGGGGGCCAGAGGGCGCCCCAGAGCCCGTGAACCCTCTTGATGCCGGGATTGTGCCCCCGGGACTGCAGAACCCTCTGTGCACCTTGCGTTTCCTTCTTCACCTGTGAACTGTGTTCTGAGGCGCAGACGGCTGTGAGGCGGGTTTCCTCATCCGTCTCACGTCTCCGAGGCCCCTGCTCTCACAGTGTGCACTGTGCTGGCGCCTTTGTTTCATTTCATTTGTTTTTGGCACCAGCTCTAAATTCAAGATCCGGCAACTCGATGCAAGGAGTCTGCACATCTCCTCGGGGCAGCAGCGGGGGCTTTGTTGGTCAGAAACAATGTCCTGCCACCTAAAGGCCAATCCCAGACGTTGTGGTCGCTCATCAGAATCATGATCACCCTCGACCCCTTCGTCTGCGTGGAAACTGCGTGTGGGGTTTATTATCTGCCAGGCGCTGCTAATCTCTTTAGACGTTCTCCCATCCGCTCCCTCCGTGAAACCAACATTTGTAATCAGCCCCTGGTTGATGAGCCCGTGGCTGGGCAGGGAGAAGCTGGCACTGGCAGCTCAGGGCTGGTGACTTGCTGTTACTCAGGGGGCTGGGCGGGCGCTGGGAAGGGAAAGGGCAAAGGGTGGAAGAGCAATCACGAAATAGAGGCATCCTGAGGTCTTCCTTGAGTGACACCCCGTCGGTCAGAGATCCGAGGAAGTTAGAGAAGTCACGGTGACGGTCTGCAGAGCCCTCCCAGGCCCCTCAGCCTGCCAGGGCCTCATGACGGAACATGGGGAACCTCCCTGTGTGCCAAATGGAGTTTCTGTGTCTCTACGCACCGAGGAGTGGACAGAGGCGTGATTCCCCGGAGTCAGAACCCCAGCGAGTGGGTCGGGTGGGGTAACCGGCCTCCAGCTCTGCCCCATGGTGCACGCTCACGCTACTGCAGGTTCTCCCATTGCCCTGGGTTTTAGTTCAGCACAAGGGGCCCTATAGGGATGCTCTTCCAGATCAGAAACAAATCCCCCTGAGTGTTTCCTGTCTTTACTTCGTTCCCTTTGTCTAGCTTTATTTTCTGTTGTGGGACGCACCCTCAGCGTGAGACCCACCCACCTCGCGCACACGGTGTGCAGAGCAGTGTGAGGCCTCGGGAGCCGCGTGGATGGACCTGGAACCCACTGTGGGGGTGAAGCAGCCAGGACAGGAGGACGCGTGCTGGGATCCGCGTGGAGGAGGCCCTGGGACAGGCTCAAAGCAGCTAGAGCCCGCGTGGGCGGTTACCAGGGGCTGCGAGGGGCACGGGGTTGCCAAGCAACAACACAGGCTCCTGAGGCTGGCGGCTCTGGGGATGTCTGTGCAACGTGGTCCCGCAGTCATGGCCGCCGTCGTGTTCCTGAAAGTTTCCTAAGGGCCTGGTGCTCAGTGTCCTGGCCACACGCTGCCCTGCAAAGTGAGGGAAGCAGGACAGACATGAAGGCGGCGCGGTGTGTGCGGGTGCGAGGGCTCCAAGGGAGAGCTCCTGCGCCGTCTCCTCGGAAAAGGCCCAGGTGGGACCAGGCGAGCTGTCCTCCAGGGACTCAGAGACGGACAGAGGACGTGCGGCAGCGAGCTGGGAGGACAGGACTCTGAAGGGACCTGAAGGGGAGCACTGGTGAGAAAGGCCGAGGGGGCAGCTGTGGGGGGAAGGAGGGATGGGGGTTTATCCTCTCAGGAGCAAAGAGGCCAAGAGGCCTGGGAGGGAAGTCACAGGGGGATTGTGGTGAGTGTGTGTGTGCGCTTTGTTTTTTATTGATTTCAGAGAGGAAGGGGGAGAGAGTGAGCGAGCATAATGATGAGAGAGAATCATTGATCAGCTGCCTCCTGCACGCCCTCCACTGGGGATCGAGCCTGCAACGCAGGCCTGTGCCCCGACCTGGGTCACAGGTCAATGCTCAACCCCTGCACCACGCCGGCCGGTGGATTGTGTTTTTATCTGTGTCTTTACTGAGATGCAGTGGGTTATTCAAAACCCAGGGAAGGAAGTGTTCCCCAAAACTGAGTGGGGCTGGTTTTGAAGGACAAATGAACTCACTGAGTGATAGGTTGATGGATTGATCTGTGCCTTACCTTATTCCACAGTGTATTCACATCTATTAGCAAAGGGGCTCCCGATGCCACAGAATAGCAGATGCGCTGAAGGCTCAGAGCGACAGGGAGGGTGTGAGGTCTGGGGGAGAGAGAGGGGGTCACAGGTGAGGCCTGAGTCGGAGCTGGGTCTTTGGTTTAATGAGGGAACAGGCGTTGAAGGACGATGAAGTGAGTCCGGATTCTTCAGAATTTGGTGGAGACAATAGGAAGGAGACATAGGGAGCGATTTTGAGATTGTGTGTGTGTCTGTGTGTGTTTAAACAGATATGTGCTGATGTGAGGGTTAAAGAGAGGAGCCAGCATATCGGAGATGGAGGGCAGAGAAAGGTGACGAGGAAATGCCTGGAGGGGCGGAAGAGATCGACTACATAACCCCTGTCTCTGCTTGTGCTGTTCCGTCTGTGAAGAGAGCCGCTCACTCTTGGAAACCTTCACTCAGCACCAGTCCACAGGTGTGGGGTCCCTCCATCAGCCCCCACAGGGCCCACATCCCTGTCCATCCCCAAGTGGGGGGCCCAGGGCCTGCTTCTCATTTTGCACGTAGACGTCAGCAGAGGCGCCCAGTTGAACACCCATCTCGTTCCTGCGATGCCCCTTGTGGATGCCTGGGCAGTTTGCGTCCACCTCCGTCTCCCTGGCCCTGACTTGGAGCGTGTACTCACCAGCTGTGTAATGAGTCCATTGAAGTCCGCTTGAGTTCTCATCTGATCGAAAACACTGAAGCTGTTTTAACTTCTCTCTATATCAGGCCAGCTCCTACCACAGGCTCCATCTCCTCGTCAGTTCCCAATGGCTTCCTGGATATGAATAAACTAGAGGCCCAGTACATGAAATTCGTGCATGGTAGGGGGGTCCCCTCAGTCTAGCCTGCACTCTCTCCAATCCAGGACCCCTCAGGGGATGTCCGACTGCTGGTTTAGGCCTGATCCTGGATATCTGGCCTAAATCAGCAGTCAGACATCCCTCTCACAATCCAGGACCACTGGCTCCTAATTGCTCACCTGCCTGCCTACCTGATCGCCCCAAACTGCCCCCCTCTGCCGGCCTGGTCGCCCCTAAGTGCTCCCTCCCCCCCCCCGCTGGCCTGGTCACTCCTAACTGCCC
>JAWPEG010064503.1:1207297-1257345 GCA_035771395.1 Myotis vivesi
CCCCTCTCACCTCCTGACCCCCCTTCCCTCCCCCTCTCCCTCAGAACCAGCCAAGATTCCATTTTTAAATACAAAGGAAGAACTTTCCTGGCGGGTTCTCAGTGGTTAAAGTGTCAGCCCAGGGACCAAAGGTCAAGGGTTCGATTCCCTGTCAAGGGCACACACCTAGGTTACAGGCTGCACCCCTGGCTTAGGTCAGGCCTGTGTGAGAGGCAACTAATCCATGTGCCTCTCTCACATTGGTGTCTCTCTCTCTCTCCCCCATCCCTCCCTTCCACTCTCTCTAAAAATCAATGGGAAAATATCCTCAGGGGAGGGTTAAAAAGAAACAACCCTCATATCCATCCATATATATTCTTTCAATTGATCTTTTTATTATGAAATAGTAAACTCCAGTAACATGAAAATTTTTTTCTACATAATCCTATGTCATTTCTATTTAATTTCTCAATTCAAATTCAAGGACATTCCGTAAAAATTGTATCCCTTTGTTGGCTTTAAATAACTAATTTACCTTTCTAAGCATCATGTTAAATAAAATTTTAACTTTCACTACTACCTTTGTGTTTACCTCAGGGAAATTAAAAGCTCATTAATTTATATTGTGTGGGATAAAGAATCACTTTTATGTAAATATGGCTTAATTTAATTAGTAACATATTATGCAAATATATGCAGATTATACTTTACATATTTACATAATGGGAAAGTTAAGGTTTTCCGTTTGTTTGCTAATGTAAGCCTGGGAACAGTCAATAGGGCTCACATAATGTATGGGAGGGTTGTAGAGGCAAGGGCGTTCCAGCTAATTACAGGGTTAAAACATTCACAGGGAACTCGTTCACACTCCGGGCACGTGACATAAACGTGACCTTGTCCACAGTGTTTCCAAGTGGTCTTTTCTGAGAGGCAGCCTCGCCTGCTCCCCACATGGATCCCACCGGAGACGGGGTGAGGAGGAGAGCCAGGAGTCGCAGGAGCGTCTGCAGAGGAAACCTGTGTTTGGAAAGTCAGGAGGACGGTGCAGAGTCCCCTGGAGAAGAGCATCCGCCCCCAAGGGCTTGGAGCAGAACACAGGTGGGCGCGCGGCCTGTTAAAGGAAGGATTCATGGCGACGCAGAAGCGCAGAAGCGGAGGAAGTGGGCTGAGGGACAGTGCAGAGGCTCCAGTACTTGGAGAAGTTGGGTTACAGTCAAGTCCCTAGAAAAAGTGCCACGGGAATTACTGTTGGACTTGAAAAAACGATGGCATCACGGTCATTTTATGATGGTTTCCAACCCATTCCTCTTACAATCCCTGAAGAGTGTATGCTAATGAGCAGCAGCGTGGAGAAAGAGAATCGCATTTAAAAATAATTTCGCAGCCTCCTCCCAATTGATGCACATACTGAACCTTAAAGAACTGTGTGTCTCGTGATCCTTTCACCGCGACCAGGACCAGTGGCTGTGAGAGCACTTCTCCTCCGGGTCCTAAGGGTGTGGAGAAGCCGGAACTCACCCGAGGCTGGGGGAGGCCCAGGCCAGGGGCCTGGCTGTTCCCAGGAAATCAGCCCCTGGTGGAGGGAGAGAGGCGTCCCTGCACGTGGGGGCCTTCAATCATGGAACAAAGGACGGATTGTGCATCTCCCCTTCCTGGGGAAGGACTGGGGCTGTGTGTCTCCCCCCTTCCTGGGGAAAGGCTCTGATAGCTGACAGGGTAGTCTGAGTCAGTGGGACTTCAGCGTCTGAGGCGGAAAACAAGCCCCTGCCCTGAGAAACACAGGATGAGTGTCACCATGTAAAGTGCATCGCCCACGGGAGGCAGGGGGTATCTGGCAGTTTACAGACCCCTTCCTGGGGGCACCTTCCAGGGCAGCCTGGGCGCACAGGGCATTTCCAAACCAGCACAGCCTGTGCCGCCTGAGCCTGATGTCGTCCGGGCCCCACCCTCATTTCCCAGTGAACCAGGCTCCTGGGAGAATGCAGCTGAGAACCACGTTACATACAGACGTCCACGCGCCCCCGGAGAGTCCATGTTTGCAGGGTCTGTGAGGACTGAGGCGCCAGGGAGCCCCATGTCTTCCAGCGGCCAGGGCTCATCTTGTATTTGTTTTCTCTCCCCCCGGGGCCGTGCCTAGTTAAGACACGTTCATGACACAGTCACCCCCGCACCACCCATCACCAGCGGCCAGAAGCACCCACTGGCTTGTCTGATTTGGGTTTGAAATATGAAGCAAACATGCAATCTTATGAACATAAGAATTATAAGTGCGCTGAAAATTCATTTGTTTTATATTTAAAACTTCTCCTCCATGAACACTTTCAGAATTCAGTGATGGAATTATTCCAACTACAAGTAAATGTTCACTGAATCAGCAATGGATTGCAACCTTTGTTAAATCCTAATTCATTATTTTACTTTGTCTTTAAACTGATTGCGTCCTCATTTTAGTCCTGAGCAATAATGCAAACAGCACCTGTTAGCAGAATAGTAGGGCATCCTCTTACCCAACGATTCCATGTCACCGTCCACATGAGAAACGTGTTCTTAACTTTTTATTCATTGTTTTAATGGTATACATTTTTATATGTTTTTATTGATTTCAGAGAGAGGAAGGGAGAGGGAGAGAGAAACATCAATGATGAGAGGGGATCATGGACCGGCTGCCTCCTGCACGCCCCCCACTGGGGATGGAGCCCACAACCAGGGCCTGTGCCCTGATGGGGACTCTAACTGTGACCTCCTGGTTCATAGGTTGCTGCGGGGCAAGAACTCTGTCCTTTAATCATCCGGCAGGTAGCAGTGAATTGTAACCCACTACGCCGGGCTTTCCTATGTGTGTTGGTTTGAGCTTTGAAGACAATTCCTTCCAAAACTGCCCCAGAAAGCAGGAGTGGAAACCCCGAGGAGGAGGCCCTGTAGCTCTCACTCCTCCAACTCCTAGCGATAGCCATCCTGTCAGGGACCCTCTTCAGTTCTGGCCTTTGGGGCATCCGATGGAGTGCAGGGCCCGGCCTGTGGCTCCCGGTCGGGGTCAGGCGGCATTAGGAGGGTGTTGCAGGGACCAGGAGGCCCCTGGAGAGGCCCTGATGAACCGGAGCTATTTCTGGCCTCTGGGACAAGGGATGGGGGGTGGAGGGAGGTGACAGTGAGAAGAGAGGGAGAAGGCAGGAGGGAGGGGAGGGACCGGGACAGGGAAGACACTGGGGCCTGAGAAAGGCACACTGTGTGTCTGGACGGTGGAGAGGGGAGGAGTGGGTCTGGGCCAGAAGGAGAGGGAAGGCCCAGGAGTTCCCACTTCCCCTCAATGAGAGGGGGGTCCTCCCTCAGGGTAGCGGGTGCACCTGTAAGGCTGTGCACTGTGAGGAGCAGAGCTGCACTGGGAGGCTCACCTGCAGGTGGGGGGCGTGCATGCAGGTCGGGTGTGCGTGCAGGTGGGGGGCGTGCATGCAGGTGGGGTGTGCGTGCAGGTGGGGGCCATGCAGGTGGGGAGTGAGCGTGCGCATGAGTGTGGGGCACGTGCGTGCTTGGGGCGCGTGTGTGTGCCTGTGCGTGCGTGTGCGTGGGGGGCGTGCATGCGGGTGGAAAGTCCTGGTCAGTGAGGAGGCGGCCCGGGGCTCAGGAGGCTGAGGCAGGTGCAGGTGCGGGCTCAGCGATGCCCCCGGAGCTGGAGCGCCGGCCCCCAGGTGGGTGTGGAGGTGCTGGGGGTGAGGGCAGCCCCGCTCTCCCCCTGCCCCCGGGGGGCCTGCTGCAGGCCCAGGCCAGGGCCGCTGTGCTCTGGGTCGGCCACGGTGGCTCCCAGAGGCCTGGCTTCCTTCTCACGGGAGGAGCAGAGGGGAGAGGCCGGTCCTCCTATGGACCAGGGGTGTCAGAGGCTGCGGGAGCCCCCCCCCCCCCGGCCCCCTCATCCCCTGTCCACTGCTGACACAGCCTTGCTCACCTCACCTGCGCCCTGGGAGACGGGGTGGAAGCGGAGGAGGCTGAGGCCGAGCTGGGTTCCCAAGAAGAATCCGCGGTGCAGATTGAGCCTGGGTCACACTCCCCTGGAGGCTGAGGGGTGACAGGGTTGTGGGTTGAACCCGGGCCTGAGTGCAGAGCTGGCACCTGGGAGGGTGCGGGCAGGTGGGCGCGTCCCAAGCCCACCTGGCGGTGCCCCAGCGGGAACTGGAGCGGCCCTGGTGCCCCCAGAAGCCCGGTGCCACGGGGACAGGCAGGCTTGTCCTGGAAGGTTCTGGGCTTCAGCCTCCGGGTGGAGGGGTGACCAGGAGACCCAGCCTGGCTGTGAACGTGGGCACAAGCCCGCCCCCCTCCGGGCTTCCTGGTCCCCGTCTGAGGTGGCCCCAGGGACAGGGCCGTGCTGGGCAGGGCGTCCTCCTTGGACCCCCTCTGGGAACCTGTGGGAACGGGAGCGGCTATTGCAAGCGGGGCTGTGGGTGCAGGCGCGCCCGTCGCAGGCGGGGCTGTGGGTGCAGGAGCCGGGACAGGCTCCAGGGGTGGCGTGCGTCCTTTACAATCCTGGCCCCTGGGCCGGAGAGGAGGAGGGATGGGAGTCACTGAGGAGCCGCGGCCCCTCACACGTGGGAGCAGTGCCGGCTCCTGGCTCCTGGGAAACGGAGGACAGCCTCGTCCTCTTGGCTTCATTTACTCCAAGTTTTCATTCGGACACAATTAAAGATTCGCAGGCAGGTGTGAGCACCAGGCAGGGAGTCCCATCGTCTCACCTGGCGACACCTTGCAGTGCGAGAGCGTAAAGGCAGGCAGTGGCAGGGTGGCGGGGGGGCCTCCAGGTAGAGACCATACCTGCCACTGCCAGGCCGGCCCAGCCCCTGGGCTCCAGGAACCCCAGGCCCCGCTCCGGTCCAGGACTCTGGCATTTCCAGGCGCTGTTCTGAGATTTGGGGACGATGGTGAAGTGATGCGCTGGTATAGCACGGCGAGCATGTCATGGTGGCTTTCCTCGCTCCGAACACTCCTCCTGCCACCCATCCTGCTGCTGCCGGAATGGTAGTCCGCTTTTTTTTTTTTTTAATAACATATTGAGGCTACAAAGATTAACTTGGATAAAAATTACATGAAAAAGAAAGTGAAAGCCCAGCCGGTGTGGTTCAGTGGTTGAGTATCCACCTATGACCCAGGAGGTCAGGGTTCGATTCTCAGTCAAGGGCACATACCTGGGTTGTGGGTTCGATCCCCAGTAGGGGGCGTGCAGGAGGCAGCCGATCCATGATTCTCTCTCATCATTGATGTTTCTATCGCTCTCTCCCTCTCCCTTCCTCTGAAATCCATGAAAGTGTTTTTTAAAATATCTTTTAAGAAAGGAGGAACATTCCGGCAAATTGCTGAAGGCTCATTCTTACGTGACCTCTCTCAGCTTCACTGAGGAACTGGGGCCAAAGTCCTAGTCCCTCCCCTCGCAAGAAGGTAGGGAGAAAGACAGGAGTCCGCCATGCGGGCTTGTTGGAGGCTGTCCACAATGATGTGGTAAAAATAATCATTTAAAGGTAAAAATTCGTTTAAGACTTGGAGACTTAAACAGTATAAATCTTGCATTGATTAAGTTATTGATTTTGATTTATGGTGTTGTTAGTCTCCCATGGAGTTTGCTCTACTTTTTTATAAACGTCAATAATTTTTGTCTGTGTTCATGTTCAAGGTTTTCTAATTTCTGGCTTTTTTGCTTTCATCTATTTGCCGTTGTAGTTGGGGGTCACTAGTCCACAGTGTAAAGCTAAGGATCTGGGAGAGAACATCTCCAACACAGTTTTCAAAGATCTTCTCTCTTCATTACTTGTTTTCTTTGCTCTTAGGAAAAATAGTGGAGTCATAAGCAAAACCATAAAACACAAAGTGCACTTATAGTCATGAAGAGGCCAATCGTGGTCACCATTTTTCACTTATCAATGCATTGGATCTGCTAATTTTTAGAGTGTTTTTGCTTCTCTGTTCATAAGCAAAATTATCTGTTATTTTGTGGGGTTTTTTTTTTGTTCGTTTCTATTCATTTTGTTGGTAATGTCTTTGACATGTTTTATTATCAAAATTACATTAGCCTCTTAACACTGATTGAGAAATACGTGCCTTTGCTGTTTCCTAAAATGTTTTGGATAAGATTGGAGTTATTTTATTCTTAACTATTGGACAGAATTTGTCAGTGAAACCATAGGGGCCTGTCATTTTCTTTGTAGAAAGGTTTTCTTAAAACCAGAATTAAATGTCTGTCATGGATATACATCTACTCAGATTTCTCTTTCACCCTTTGTCAGCTTTAGTAGGTTGTACTCTCCTAAGATTTTGTTCATTTCATATAACTTGTCATGGAAAAATGTGTTCCCAGTACTTCCTCACTCTCTTTAATGTTATGTTGTGTTTTACTGGTTTAATATGTTAGCTCTCTCTTCTATTGCTAATGTTGTCAATTCATGTTTATTCCTGATCAGTCTAGCTAATATCACCAATTTTTTATCTCCCCCTAAAACCACATTTAGCTTTGCTGACTTTATCGTTTGCCTTTTTAAAAATTATTTTATTTATGAACTTATATTTATTATTTTCTCCTTATATTGGCTTTAATTTTTCCCTTTAACTTTCTGACACAGAATCTTAGGTAACTGGTTTTATGATAAAGCATTTAAAGCTACACATTGCCCTCTACACATTACGTTAACTGAATTCCAGAACTTTTTATATATTTTAATTTTATAATAATTTGATTTTTTGTCATTGTTTCTTTAATCTATTGTACATTTAGACCAAACACTTTATAACTTATGATCTATTCATTCTTCCATTTATTTATTTACCAAAAAACCTACCCAAACTGTACATATTTACTGTATATAATTTGATGAGTTTGGACATCTGTATCCACCATGAAACCATGGCCACCAAGGTAATGTCTATACTCACCTCCCCTGAGCGTTTCCCTGTGCCCCTGGTGTTGTGGCTGAGCACCTGTGTGACAGGAGGCGTCCGGATCCTCCAAGGGCCAGGACAGTGCTGTTAGCTGCAGGCACGGTGCTGCCAGGCTGGTGTCTGTTCTGGTGAACATTCCACTGGTCCGTAAGCAGCGTGTGTTCTTCCGCTAATGGATGTAGTGATTTGTGAGGGCAGGTTAATGATTGTACAAGTTGGTTAGGTCACTGCCACTCTGGTTTGCTGTTCTGAACGTTCGTGTCCGTCTCAGCCCTTGTGCCTGCGTCACAGCTCGGCAGCTGAGCCCACAGGGAGTGTGAGTCACACGGTTCCTGTGAGCTCTGAGCGCAGGACTGGCTTTCCTGGTCGTCAAGGCGGGACAGGGACGTGGTTGAGTAGAGCTTGTCATCTTGACCTGGGGCGGAGACGCTACCTCCTGATGGCTCCCTCGTGTGGTGCCCTATTGAGAAGACGCGCCCATGGCTCCCTGACATAGGGACTCCCCCCTCCACCCCAGGGTGGCTTCAGGGTCATCTTCACAGGGTGTCTGAGTTCCCCAGAGGGAGGGGTCCGAGCGAGCAAGAGCGTGTCCGTATTCAGAATTCCTGCGACCCCCGGTGGCTGCACAAGGTCACACCTCTGCAGTGTGGGAGGGACCACACGGGATCTGCAGGCGGCCACCCCGTCTCCCGGAATCTCCATCCAGTGTTGTCAGGTACCCAGTGAGGGACCTGGTAACTTACTTTCAACTTTCAACGTGCACTGCCTCATAGCCCAACGCCATGCGTTTGATATGGAAATGAGTGGGGTTTTATCTCGTATGACAGGAAGGCAGCAACAGGAAGTGGCACCTCTTGTACTGTAGACCAAACGTGTCAAACTCGCGGCCGGTGGACCACGTGCCTCGTTTATGTGACCCGTGTTGGCCTGTGAGTTTGACATGCTTGTGTAGACCTTAACACGGACGCAGTGACACTGGAAACAGTAGCGCGTGACTCCAGGAAGGGCCCGGGGGTTACAGCATGGTTCACGTGCCTAGGACTTGGCAGCTTTGTCTCCTTTAGAAACGTGTGTGAGAAGAAACCAGGTTATGTCATTTTCTTCGGTTGCGGATGAGACATTTAAAGGCCAGAGAGCTTATGACACTCCAAGTCCTGCCGTTACCAGATTGCAGAGCTAGAACTTGGGCTCAGGTCTCGTACATGCACCCAAACATACTCTATGTCAGCGGTTCTCAACCTGTGGGTCTCGACCCCTTTGGTGGTCGAACGACCCTTTCACAGGGTCGCCTAAGACCATCCTGCATATCAGATATTTACATGACGATTCATAACAGTAGCAACATGACAGTTATGAAGTAGCCACGAAAATAATGTTATGGTTGGGTCACAACATGAGGAACTGTATTTAAAGGGCCAGGAGGTTGAGAACCGCTACTCTATGTCATACAGTCAAACAGCGAGAGGAATGAGAAAGGAGAATGACTATGCGCCACTGTATTTAAATGGTTTCCCAGCAGAACGGAAGTTGGCTAATTGGGGATACTGGTGCACCATTTTCATAAAATAGCAATAACTATTTGTATCTTTTTTTCCCTTTGTTGGCATTACGTTAGATAAGGATGAATATCATTGGACACCAGGGACATAATAAAACAGCTATAAACTAGCCCGGCCAATGTGTCTCGGTGGGTGAGCATCAGCCTATGAACCAGGAGGTCAGGGTTCCATTCCTGGTCAGGGGACAGGCCCGGTTGTGGGCCCGATCCCCAGTAGGGGGTGTGCGGGAGGCAGGCGATCTTTGATTCTCATCATTGCTGTTTCTGTCTCTCTCCCCCTCTCCTTTCCTTCCTGAAATCAATGAAAACACGCTTAAAAATAGAAGTTATAAACTACATTTGTCAGATGGAGTGCCTCCGGCCCGCCCCAACGTTCTACATTCAGAATCCGAGGGGTTTCTCTTCTGGATTGTGTCAGGAGTTAGAGCTCCGTCTGTGCTTTGAACAAATAAATGAAAGGATAGATCAGTGTTGCAAAGTTGTCGATTCAGGGCGGAAAGAACAGGTTATTGAACAGAGAGCCTCGTGTCTGCTGCAGGGGCCGCATCCCTGCACTAGGGCTTGGCTCCCACCTGTCAGAAGCAGCCCTGAGACAGGTGCGAGCTTCAGGTCTGAATGTGCTGTTGCCCAACTCCAGGGGGCAGGCCGAGGCGCTCCAGCCTTCTCCCAGGACCACTGGACCTGGAAGCCAGTGGAGTCACCTGGATGGCGGTGCTGGCCTCTCTCGGTAGATGTCCCTCTGCCCACAGGGGGACTCCTTTGTACACGAAGGGCCACTTGGCAATAACAGCTGCTGTGATCACCGGGGACATGAAAGCTGCCTTTGCCCTCTCCCAGGGACCTGGGGCAGACTGAGGGCCGCCCCGTCTGATGGGTTGTGTCTTACTTTCACGCTGGTTTTAGCAGATGGGCTTTTTCCGACAGATGTGCAGAAAGCCCGTTAGATCGAGAGCGTGCGGGAGAAATCGGGCGGTTTGGGCCCCAGGAGGGAGAGCGGGCTCCGAAGGGAGGGGTGATGTTCATCCTGTGAGACTCACGGGGGGTGGGGGGGAGGAACTAACGGGGGGCTGGGGGCACTGTGAGCAGCAGGAACGGTGATACGCGCTGTGCTTGGAGGTTTATTATGAAAAAGTGTTTACTTCATCCACTTCGTTAACCAGCACGTTGCATGTTACGGTCTGCACGCAGCTCACGTGTTTAAAAGGCACCCAATCCTGCTGGTGGCTGTGAATCCACCAGATACCTGTTCACGGAGGTGCTCTGGGCCCAGCGATGCCGGCGGGAACCGGTCCAGGGCCCTGGTGAGCCGCCTGGCCTCTGCGTCAGCCAGACCGCATCTCAGAGGGTCCAGCGCTCACACGTCTAACTCTGTCCTGTCCGGCTGCGCCCCTATAAGCGAGACCCTTACTTACCAGAACCTCGGCTTCGCGGCTGTGACGTCACAGCTTATGGTGAATGAAACACACGAGGATGCACGGAGCATTCAGACCGTTTGCCGAGGTCACTTACTCGCACGTGGTCTGTCGTGGAGGCGGGTGTGGCCCTGAGATGTCGTGAGTGGGGCCCTGCTCAGGGCCGCAGGCTAGTGTGTGGGTCCTGCTGTTACTCCACAGGCTGCCAACCCCTCACACCAGCCCCTGGCCCTGTGAGCATCTGGGCTTCACGGAGCTGCGGTGGCGCTTTGTCCTGTGGGGACCTGGGCACACCTGCCTTCGCCGCCGTGACTCATGGGAGGGTGCTTGTCTAATGCAGAGTCCGGGGGAGGGACGGCTACCCAAGCGGACACTCATTCTCCCTGCTCTTCAGTGTGCGTGTCCATTTCCTTTTCAGTTCTCGCTGAGTCCGTCCCCTCTCCTTAGAAACGGCCCTGGAACTCCCAGGGAAGGGCTGGTTCCCCTCGGAGATCTGTGTCCATAGCACACACGCTCCCGGGCAGGCCGCTGCGTTCTTTTAGGTAAGAGCCTCCGTGGGAAGAGCAGGTCTTTGCAGGACACGGACTTGGACTTGAATTTGAGGTCGACTCCCTTTCCACGTGACCGTGGTGGATGCTTTCGAACATCTTGTTCTCCGGTGGCTGTCTTAGTCCGTTGGTGCTGCTGTAACAGTATCAGGAGCGGCGCTTCGCTGGTATTTATGACCATTACCAGGAACCCCCAGGTGGGCTCGGGCTGCCTGTCTCTGTGTCCATTCACACAGGCAGGGTTGCATCCTATAAGGTTGAGAAGGCCAGCCCATCAAGAAGACAGGTGCTTACAGGCATCAAATCCTGCCTCCCAGCAGGTGCAGGGGACGGGACTCTGAAGGAGAAGGGGCTGGGGTGAGGCTGGGAACGGAATGCAGCTACATGCAGGCCTGGGGTCTGCAGACATCAGTTATTGTCCTCACGCATCAGGAGATGAGATGGTGTTGATGAGATGATGGTGAGGAGATGATGTGGATGAGATGATGGTGATGTGATAATGTGGATGAGATGATGTTTTGACTCCTGGTGGGTCGGCCTGACCCTGCGTATCGGTTCTGCTTGCTGGATTCACAGCTGAGTCACCTACTCAATCACTTTGCACAGGCCTTGCAAAGGAAACTTAAGAAAAACTTAAGCCCCTATTCACATAAGTAACATGTACTCTAAGATTTTAAATAATATGATTACTTTTCAAATTAAGTCAAGTGCTCTGTCTATCAGGGTATAGGTCCCCCCGATCATGAACAAATTCATTTCCATAGTCTGCCGCCCGGGTGCCAGCACGTCCAGGTCTGGGTGAGGGTTCTCTCCGGTGTGGACAGGCCACTTTCTTGTTGTGTCTTCACGTGGTAAAGAGAGAGATTTCTCGTAGGGACTGTTTATAAGGGCCTAGTCCCCTCCGCAGGACTCCATCCTCATGACCTAGACACCTCCCCAGCTCCCCATACAATGTTATCCACAATATGAATAGATACATGCATGCACATACACACACTTACATGCATACACACACACATACGTACATGCATACACACATGCATGCACGCACATACACATACTTACATGCATACACACATACATGCATGCACGCATACTTACATGCATACACATACTTACATGCATACACACATGCTTACATACACACATGCATGCATACATGCATACATAAAACCCCAAAAGCAAAACAGAAATCTCTGAATGGCCTCCCCTTACCCTGGTCATGATGCTGCTTGCACTGAACTGATAGAGAAGCCGGGCCTTTAACTGCATGAGCTTCTTTTCATCATTCACAAGAAATCCATTGTGTTATCAGCGCTGTGCAAAGTCAGGGTGGGGTGGAATCTCTTCATGGCCACCAAAGGGTAGAGAAAGCAAGTGCCTCCGTGTACCAACTCGGCCAGTTCGCTGTGAGGGAGCCTGCCAGGCTTTCCCCGAGAGAGAGTATTTAATTACAGTAAAACAGGCCCACAGCATCTTCAGGGTCTGGCCCCAGACTGGCCGCTGGCTCCATTGCTTCGATGGCCTCGAGGACAGTTTGATGACAGTCGGCCTGTTGGGAAGTCAGAACTCGCAGGCTCGGCCCCTCCTCGTGGCGTCCACGTTCTGTTTGGAGCCAGTGTTAAAGTAGACATCGCCGTGCCGAACAGAGCGGCCGATGCATAAGCCACTGAAGCGCCACAGTGGCTTTAACCAGGGACCGGGCACTGCCTGCTCACATCCCGCCTACCTGCTCACGGAACAGCACGTAACCAACTCCCACACGTCACTCCCCGAACCACGTCTGTCACCGGCAGCGTCACACCGTGAGGGAGCGTGTCCCGTGGCGGCGGCCTCGCCTTCTGTGGGCTCTGGGCCGTCCCCCTTGCTCAGGGTCAGGGCCGCATGGAAATGGCCTGGGGACCCACACTGTCCGAACGTGAGCAGACCTCACCTGGCAGGCGTGTGCGGGCTGTGCTCTGAGCGATCTGGCTCCCGCAATGAGACCGGACGTGTGGCCCAGTGACAGTATGGACGCCCCCTTCTGGGGGAAACAAATGTAGGTGTTCATGTTGCGCCCCCGCGAGCCAGCAAACACGAACCGTTTAAGAATGTTATCTCCTGGCAGGAAGTATTGCAACTTATTTTTCTAAAGTATAGGTAGGAAGAAATACCCCTGAAATATGGGAAAACTAAAAGTACTCTATTTCACATGTAAGATTCTATGTTAAAAATTATTACCCAACTCTCTTATTATGACAGTTAGATATAGGTTGTTAATTTATGGCTCAATTACGTAATAAACTGAAATGTGTAGGAAAACAACGAAGAGAATAAAGTGAAGGTAACATGAGGGTGGAGAATAGGAAACTGAACTGCCCTTGGAAAGGTGTAAGCTGGTTTTAAAGTCGTTATAGCCTTGTCCATGTCAGTTATTTGAATGCTGCTGTTTTTGGCAGACAGTCACTTATTACAGACTCATTTTTCCTCCTCCCTCCCAGTGGGTAGCATTTCTGGAAATAGCACTATCTTTTTCCAACTGAGAGACAGGAGAGGCATCGAGG
The DNA here is from genome assembly GCA_035771395.1 of Myotis vivesi. Lineage (NCBI taxonomy): Eukaryota > Metazoa > Chordata > Mammalia > Chiroptera > Vespertilionidae > Myotis > Myotis vivesi. Next base: position 1,220,250 of record JAWPEG010064503.1, read on the forward strand.
AGCCTGGGGACACAGGCGGGGTGACGGCAGCCAGGGAGTGACGTGGCACGAAGGTCGTCGGCAAGGACGAGCTATATTAGGAGCCAGGTGCCATCGGAGTGGCAGGCGCACAGCCGGGCTCAATTAGGTGCATGACTGAGGCTCCCGGGGGACAGGCGGGGGGCTCGGGGAGGGTCACAGCCCTGGGGCAGAGGAGGAAGAGCACACTGGAGAGTCCGGGGGCATGGGCATTAGACTTGGTGACAGGAAATGAGGACTCGGGAGCTCGGACACACTCCGTCCTGCTGGCTGGGTGCCCCCATGATCCGCAGTCCAAAGACAGATACCCCTGAAATACAGACAAGCTAGACATGCTGTACTTCACGTATATGATTCCATGTTGAAAATTAATACCCACCTCCTCTTTAGGACAGAGTTAGACATGGGTTATTAATAAATGGTTCAGTTTCATAAACTGAAATGTGTAGGGAAATAATGAAGAGAATAAAGTGAAGGGAAAATGCAGCTGACGGAGGGTTGAGAATATGGAACTGAATTGCCCTTGGAAACGTGTGCACGGATTTTGAAATCATGGTAGCGTTTTGGGGCTGTTTGCTTTGTGTTGAGCTGTTGACTTTGGTTGACGGTGGGCACCCATGTATACACAGTAATAATCGTGGGAACTCAAGTTAACTGTTAGAGACTAGTTACTGTTCAGAATCAGGCGTTGCTGAGGGCACCTCTGACGATGATAGAAATCACGGTGGCACTCCTGGCAGGGCTGATGGGCTTTTACCCGGGAGAATGCTCACCTAGGTCCTGCCCTGAGCAGATGCGACCCTGAGGGCCCGCCCAGATCCCCAGACATTCCTCCTGGAAGAGGGTGTCACCTACTGTGTGCAGCTGGACACCCCAGTGAGCTTTCTGGATGTCACTGGCTCATCACTAAGATGAGGTGGTGGCTTAAACTGCAGATTGTCTTCTTTGACCGATTTGCATAGAGAGGGAGGGCAGGCTGCTGAGCGAGGAGTGGTCTGGGCTGCTCAGGGCGCTGTCACCGCTGGAGACCCTGGCTTGGTGCTCACCAGGGAAGCCACTGTGCATGTGGGAGATGTCCCAGTAAATTCGGCTCAGAATGCGCCAGATCGCTCCTAGCGTTTACTTGCCTCAGGATGCAGAGTTAGGGAGCTGACATCTCATCCATCTTCCCATCTTCCTAAGCAGGCGGAGAGCTTGCGTGAGGAGTGAAAATAAAGCAGGTGCGCTCAATAGGCTGTGCATTCTCCCACGTGGCCAGGATGGAGTGCAAGGTGGGCGTGGCTGGATGGAGAGCACAGGGTGGTTGGGACCTGGGTGGAGCACAAGGTGGGCGTGGCCTGGGTGGAGCACAAGGTGGGTGTGGCCTGGGTGGAACATGGGGTGGGTGTGGCCTGGGTAGAGAGCAGGGTGGGCGTGGCACACTATGTGGCTGAAGGCAGTGTCCCACAGGCTGAATAGAGTCTTATTAGGAAACTAGTGGCCCAGTGCACGAATTCGTGCACATTGAAAAGAAATTAATTAGAAGAAATATTTCAATATGGCTATTCGCCCTTTCTCTATAATAGAGTGTCAACCACATTCATGATCAACAGTGACAGATCAAAACACACACGTGCGATTGGCACCAGTGAGAACTTTATATGTATCGCGCATGTGCGAGTCAACTTAGCCTTTTATAGATATAGAATAAACTTGCTTAATTAGAGCTGCTTTCTGATGTAGCTAAACTTTTTTCAGCACAGTGAAGTGCCCCAACTTCTCTTTCAGGTAATTGTCAGCAGCACAGCAGTAAATATCAACATGAAGCAGGTTATTATTGTAGATCACGCAGGGAGAACAAAGGTAAAATATTTAACTGCAGCCGTGTCTGACTATATTCTGTGCAGTGAGAAAACCTGAAGTCACTTTCAAGGTCCACCATTTGTTACTTCTTTTCAGTTGGGTTAAGTTTCTAAGTTTTCTAAATCTCCATTTTCTGGCTAATGAAAAGAAAATAGGATTCCACCGAGTCTCCTATCTACCTACTCCAGGACTTCTGTGAGGATCAAATGAGATGAGGCACGGGAAAACCCTTCACAGACCTTTGGTTAAAGTGTAAAATGTTTGCACCTGGCTATAAAGGAAGTTGTGTTCCTGGGCTGAAGAAACTCCAAGGAGGCTAGTTGCTAGGGAGAGGAAGCTGGGCATTGCTACGTGATGTCATTACCCGGCGCCCACAGCGACTGTTTCCAGACTGGACTGGGCTGTGGGCCGCATTTTGCTCCATGGGGTCCTGGCAGCGATGGCTGCGATTTGGTGGGGTGTCGCTCTGGGGTGGTGGCGGGGCCTGTGTCCCACTAGGGGGAAGCTGAGTGTTGGTTTGTCGGCACCAGGTTTGTGGTGCCATTTCTTTGAAAATGGCCAGTGTGCATCATGGCAGCTCCTGCATTGAGCATCTGCCCCCTGGTGGTCAGTGTGTGTCATAGCGACTGGTCAGATGGTTGAAGGGACACTTAGCATATTAGCCTTTTATATATATAGATGTGATCTTTCTAATACAGGCATCAGGGGACCAGCAAATTATAGGCATGGGCAGATGGTACCTCTCTTCATTTACTTTTTAGCTAAGTGTGTTTTGGGGGTTTCTTTTTTGACTCTGCTCATTCCTCAGTACTTTTATGTTTAATAAAATTTCAAAGCCTCATCCTTTGCTATTATTAAAACCAGGGTATCTGCATGGGCTGAGTCACTATAATTAACCCCACATGCTGGGGGCTTGCAAAGACACATGTTTATTTCTCACAGTCTGGAGGGGGGCAGTCCAGGGGGAGGGGTGGCAGAGGCAGGTTCTGGTGGGGTCCCTGTCCACACGGGACTGTGAGGGCCGTGCTTGCTCACAAGGGGGAGCACCAATGGGGAGCAAGCTCTCTCCTGACCCTTGTGAGGGCGCTAACCCCCTTCAGGAGGCTCCCTGCTCAGATCTCATCTCATCCTAATCCCCTCCCCACGGCCTCCCTCCTAACACGGTCACGCTGGGGAGTGGGCTTTCAACAAGCGAGTGTTGGAAGGACCCAAACATTCATGTCATAACGGTTGTCCATAAACCAGAGAATATCTAGGCCTGTTTCTCCATCATATTGTTGGACTTAAAATAGCCCCCTGCCCCCAAAGAAGAAACAATTGCACATTTTATATGTTTGTTTGTTTTAGTTGATTTTTAGACAAGAAGGGAGAGGGAGTGTGAGAGAAACATTAATGATGAGAGAGAATCATGGACGCACTGCCTCCTGCACGCCCCCTACTGGGACCAAATTCGAAAACCCAGGCATGTGCCCTGACTGGGAATCAAACCGGTGACCTCTGGGTGCACAGGACAGGGCCCAACCCACAGGGAAACACTGGCCAGGGCACAGTTGCACATTTTAGAGTGAAGGAATGCTGTCTCATTTTCTTCCAAGTACATACGTTGGGAGGTAAAGAATCCAAATTTAAATTTCTGAATGAGAGCAGGTAGGCACTGGGCGACTGGGAAGAGCCACCCGCCTTGATGATTGGTCCTGGGAACGAAGGGCCAGGGTCACCTCAGGTCCCTGAGAAAACAGGACCTGCTGGGGACACTCAGAACCGTGAGGAACAGCAGGGCAAGGAGGCCACTCTGCACTGACCGTTTTACACCCATAAAACAGACGGAGTGCTTCCACACGTCTCACAAATCGAGCTAATTCCCCAGTTCAGTGAGAGGTGCGCTATAAAAGTCGATTAGCTTCACTCCAGGTGGGGACTCAACGAGTCGCCGTTCCACATTTCACCAATTACCGATATTCTCCAAGGGGACACATGACATTTGGAGTTATCAACTCCTGTGTAATTCCAGAGTCACTTTATTTGACCTGTAACCGATTTTTTGCTCAAATGATTTGCATCAGTAAATGTTAGTAGCTATGAAACCTATTTGAGTGTTAGAACTAATGAAGACTGTACCTTCAGTCAGTTTGTTTTAGAAAAACCCACAAAGGTGATGTCAGTACCTTAGCTGTTCAGAACCCCCATCACTGGACTGCATGTACACATTCTTTTTCTTCCTACACAGATTCATATCTATGCGTAATTGTTATTTTGTGGTGTGATCATAACACGGTCTTTATTCTAGACCCTTAAACTGTAAATATCAGAATTAAGCACCATGTACATTTATTTAATGGGCTATGGGAAGGATTTTCAGTGTAGCAACATGCTATCCTTGGCATGCCCTCTCCCCGCTTCTCTGCTTGGAGTTTGCAAAGGAATTGTGGGCCTGATCATTCTGGAACCTCTTTCAACTCACTGTGGAGGCATTGTTCTCGCAACAGCTGCACTGGGATTACCCTAATGAGTCAAAACAAGCTGTGTCTCCTTCTGTGGAGTTAGTCTGGTAGGAAAGGAAGAGGCAAATTGTCACACCAAAAATCTATATATCTAAAAGGCTAACATGCCAAGTGTTCCCTCGGGAGTTCGACCAGGAGAACAGAGTTCGATTGCTTGCTATGGCGTGTGCTGACCGCTAGGGGTGGCGTGGAACATGGTGGGCGACCAGCGGTGGTGGCGGGGTGCTGAGGAGGCAGGGAGGTGGGGAACTTGATGGGCCCTGCTTGCTGGCCAGGCCTAGGGACCCAACCCGTGTGTGGGTTTGGTGTGCTGGGCCTCTAGTCTACATATAAAGAGTGTGATCTGTCCCACCTGGTGGGGGAAAGAGAGCTGAGAAAACTCTGCCTACAAGAGCCAAACAGTCACGGCTGAGAAATGCTGTGCAAACGACACCCCTTTTCAGACCAAGAAATGACCTGGGATGGGGAGGTCTCATTTCCTGCCTGGACGGGGCTCCTGTCATCCTGTTAGCGTTGAGCTCTGCTCCTGGGGGAACTGCAGTTTGAAGTGGTTTTCAGTTGAGCAGTTCCTCCCGACCCTTAGCCTCGCCAGGGAATTTTGTTCACTGTCCTCGAATCGCGTGTGTGAGGCAGTGCCCAGCGTTATAACCTGTAATGAACACAAACAGGCTTTTGGGCAAATGCCTTTACAAAAAGGATAAATAATCGCGTGCAACGCATACTCCATCCGGACTGACAGCCCTGGGGACCTGAGCCGTGCGTCCCGGCTGAGCTCAGCACTTTCTGTTCAGAGGCCCCGTTCTGTAAACCTGCTCTTCCTGTCTTAGGTGTGTGGAGGGCTCAGTCACGGCTTTCTTTATAAAGTCACGTGTTTTCGTGTAAAGTGGCCCCCAAAGCGGTGAAACTATTTTATAATTTGGAGTAATGACATAAACTCATTGAACCGTATAAGGGACACATCATATTTACATACGCGATTAAGCGAACAGTCACGTAGGCAGACTTAGTAAACGATTAGAGGCCTCCCCAGCACCCTCAGGTCAGAGGTCAGAGCTCCGAGCCCCTGAACTTCCTTCAGGACGGAGTGGGCGGGGTCACAGGAGCCTGCTGGTTCCCAGCAGCCAGGAGCTGTCCTCTCCCAGAGACTCAGGAACCTGCGCCCCCAGCCCCAGGCAGCAGGAAGGGAGTGAGGAGATGAGAGAGGGAAGGTCTCCAGCTGGCCCCCGGGGGAGGTGCTGGTCTGTGAGAGAAACTCACGGTCCCCCCCCAGGCTCAGTGAGTCCCCTGGCAGGAAAAAAAAAAAAAAGAAGGAAAAAGAGTTTTAGACAAAAGCAATTTATATTAAAAATTAAGTATGGCTATATAGAGAAGTTAAAAAAGAAAAGAGATTTATCATACCTTTCCTACTTATAACTAATTAGAATTACCCACAAATGATTTCATGCCTAATATGAGGGGATATGGCACTTGATAGAATACATCGCATAATTTTACAATTCGTTTATTCGTAATATACGCGATGTACATACTACATTTTATATAATGTAGAGCGCATTTTTTCTCAGAAAAGGCCTCTGAAATTGGACTTGCTGTGATAAAACACAGTTGCTTTAGAAAATTTAATTCTTTGTCTTTATAATTTAAATGAACAACATGCAGAAAGCACTATCCCAGGGGGAGTAGTTCCTGCTATCCTCCCTGTCTTTCCTTTTTTCTTTTTTAGAGAAGGGAGAGAGAGAGAGAAACATCCATAATGAGAGAGAAGCATGGACCGGCTGCCTCCTGCCGGCCCCCACCCGGGATCCAGCCTGCAACCCAGGCCTGTGCTCTGACCGGGAATGGAGCCATGATCTCCTGGGTCATGGGTCTATGCTGGTCACGGAGCCACGCCGGCTGGGCCAGTGCGGCCTTTAATGCGTGGAGCTGGGTTCCCTTTCTCTAACTACCCTGGAGACTCGCAGAGGGATTCCGTGTGAACCAGCAACCCGAGGCCTAAGGAGTTAGAGCTGCAGCTGCTGCTTTCCACCGAAATGTTCCTCTCTGAGCCCGTCCCTGACCTTCCAGGTGGCATCTGCACAGCAGGGCCCCATGTTTCCCTCCCAGAGGGGTCAGACGGGGTGGAGGGTGTGGGGGAACCGACTGAGCTCGCTGAGAAACCCTCCCCGCTGGGCTGGACCCGCTGTCAGCCTGTCCTGCACCCACTGGCCAGGACGCCAGGAGGCCAAGAATAAGCTCTCAGCATCTGAAATCTGACTTGCACCGCGTTCCTGAAAACCACACACTCAGATTTCTCTAATCCCTCCCGAGGGTCACAGGGGTAGGGGGCTGAGGGGCACAGGGCAAACACCCTGGACCAGCCCGGCTCTGGCGCCTGTGCCAGGAGGGGGTTCCGAGTTTCATGGCCTTTCGCTGCTGGAGACCCTGGAAGGCAGGTGCGCACACCTGGGCCTGGTCCCAGGAGGCGCCTGAGGAGGTGTCATTGGCTGTCCCCCCGCTGGGACAAGGCTGTGCTCTTGCAGTGAAACCCCAACTTCCGGGCGCCCGCCTGGTGCCATTAGCACGGAATGTTAATGCTGCATTAGCTTGGCATCCTGTGTCCTCTTCTCCTGCAGAGGTTGGGTGGGACGTCCAGCCATCATGTGAGCAGGCGGGTTAAGGGTTCGGGGCCCGGTTAAGGTTAAATCACCTGGTGGTGGCCACGTGCACTTGCCAAGTCAGAGCGTCGGGGAGGGATTTGCGTGAGCATGATGAGAACAGCAGCCTTCATTCAAGTTCCAGCCTGGGCGCCTGGAGGGACGTGGCTCTGAGGTCGAGGCAGCCTGTCAAGACCAGCTGCCTGCCAGGCACAGATCCCCGTGCCCAGGGGAGAGTTCCCTTCCAGAAGCATCCAGGGCAGGGGAAGCCTTCTTCCTGCCGAGGGCCATGTGGACATCATAACATCGTTTGCAGCCACACACAGTTATGCGCTTAAAGATCAGCCTGCTCTATGGGGTCAGACACTTAACTAACTCACCCCTCATGCCTCGGCGCGGCCGGACCCCATGACTTCACGGCCCACGGGCCGGACGTTCCCCACGCTTGTTCTATTACATGAATGCAAATTACTTCCAGGAAGGATTAGCAGTGGTTCTCAACCTTCTGGCCCTTTAAATACAGTTCCCCCTGTTGTGACCCAACCATAACATTATTTTCGTGGCTACTTCATAACTGTCATGTTGCTACTGTTATGAATCGTCATGTGAATATCTGATATGCAGGGTGGTCTCAGGCGACCCCTGTGAAAGTGTCGTTCGACCGCCAAAGGGGTCGCGACCCACAGGTTGAGAACCGCTGGATTCGAGGGAGTTAAGAGGAGAGTTCAAATCAACTCAGTATTTGCTGAGCACTGATGTGTGCTAGGTTCTCTGGAGACATGGAGACTCACCGTCTTCAGGGAAAAGGGTTAAAGGTGACTCACAGGGAAATTGGCAGAAATGACAGTTGGGTTGGATTTATTTATTGTGAATGAGTTTTCCAGCCACTGGAGGCTCGCGTGTTAGGGACGCTTACGTGTCTCAGACACCAACCTCCACATAGACCTGGAGACACGTTCATCTGTTTTTCACAACGTACGGTATTTTGATGATTTTTGAAACAAACATGCTAATGCTTTTGTAATATTACGGGCATGTTTATTTTTTGCAACTGAAAATAAGTTGCAAAACTTATTTTAGTGTATCCTCAACTATTTCTATTTGCTTGATGGCACTGCTCACCTTAAAATTTTATTTATTTTTTCTAGACATAATTGGTTGAAAATAGAAATCTTCATTTCCTGTCATACATTTATCTTTCCACTACCAACCACTGACTTTAAACTTTATAAGTCAATTTTCAGTCACTTCCCCATTTGCTAACTTATTTTGCTTTTTATAAACTTCAGCCCATTCTCAGCCTCTGAGGCCTATTTACATGTTTAATCTAAGGTGGAAAAAATGTGACTTAACGTTATAAGTTGATTTATTGTTTCCAAAATGTCATTTTGTCCCCGTGTGTGTTTTTAAATGTGTTGTTTTTCCTGTTCCTGCCGATCTATGGGCCACACAAATCTTAGCTATTGTGCACATCGGGCACTGGATGGACTCCTTGTGCTTTTATTGCTAATGACCATTCAGTTGATTTGTATTTGGCAAGTCCCTGCTCAGGGTTAGACATTACTTGGATGTTACAGGGACACAAATGAGATAGATGTGCCCGCTGTTAGAGACACACAGGGGGCCTCTGACCCCTGGGGATTGCTACAAAGACCCAACTTCCTTCCCACAATTAGCTTTTGTCGGAGATATTGCTCCACATAGTCTTGCTGCAGTTGTTCTAGAATACTCTTTTTTAAACCCCTGCTTTTTTAAATAGTAGGGGCCCGGGAGGGTGAGGAGGAGACTCAGGTCTAGATCTTTCCCTCAATTCCAGTCAATTCCAAGTAACGCCGTTCAAACCATAGGTGCTCGGTGGGTGTTTCCAGATCCTGGAACAATTGTGCAGACATGAAGGGAAAGGCAACCGGCAGACAAGTACAAAAAGGAGCCCGGCCCGTGTGGCCCAGTGGCTGAGCATCGACCTATGAACCAGGAGGTCATAGTTCCATTCCCGCTGAGGGCACATGCCCGGTTGTGGGCTCCATCCCCAGTCGGGGCGTGCAGGAGGCAGCCAATCCATGACTCCCTCATCACTGATGTTTCTCTCTCTCTCCCTCTCCCTTCCTCTCTGAAATCAATAAAAATGTGTGTGTGTATATATATAAAGAACAAAAAGGAGACCGTTTGCTGGCCCAGGAGGCCGGGAGTGGTTTGCCAAGGAGGAGGAGAGGCAGAGGTGCTGAGATGGCTCACGGCCATGGATGCTGCTGCCGGTGACCTGCCCCTGCCCCTGCCCCGGGAAAGGATTTCTGTCACATCAGCCATGACTCGTGCTTCCATGTAACCACGGTCCAGGGACACCCTCCATGGCGTAGCTACCTTCTCCACAGGCAGCCGTTCATTTTAACGTCAATGTCGTTTCCTGGGAAAGTAGCTCTCCCGCTCGAGGCTAAGGAACAGGAGGACTTTCGTTGCCTTCTGCGTTTCCCAGTCGTCTCTCTTCCCGGATGTGACACTGAAGTCTGCTCAGGGTTGTAAGACATGACTGCTTTCTTTCCAAGAGGCCTCGCCGAGTCGGGGAGACCCTTGTTTTCAGGAGTGATATGGTTTTTTGTTTTTGTTTGTTTGTGAAGTTCATACAATTCCGCACTTGCTGGCGACATCATTGCGAGGTCGAGCCTCACAGGTGGTCTGTCCTTCCCTCTGGTTGAAATGCATGGTATCGGCTAAGATACACCAGTGGCATTGGCCCACGTACCCCCATACCTTGTTCACGGCTCATCGTGTTTCTGTGTGTTGACCGTGGCTCTGTGCTGAGAGGATGTGAGAAGGCCCCACCTTCCACGTTCAGGAGAAACGTGGTGGGAACGCTCTGCAGCCGCGTCGAGTGTGAGAAAGGCCCCGCGTTTCCCGGGTCTGAGAGCAGCGGCGTGTGGTGTCCGTCGTGGGCTGTGAGGCCGTTCACAGGTTTGTACTGACGACCCCTGGCTTGGGGAACACGGATGTGGACGCTGCATAGAGATGCCCGCCTCCCGATGAGGGTGCCCTGACGGCTGATGGAGAGAATAAAGGCCCCGAGAGAAGGGAAGAGCTTGTTGATTCTGCGTGTTCCCGGGCAAAGACAGAAAGCCCAACGGCGTTCATCCTCCGTCTCCCTCCTGCTCATGTAAGAAACGAACTGCCTGGCCTCTCAGACCACAAGGCCTGAAGGCCCTGCTGAGCCCTACACCCCAGGGCTCCCCCGGCAGAGCTGAAAGCCTCCTCCCCTAGGGGACCCAGCGGGCAGATGCCGACGCACTTGAAGGTGCTGCCAACAACCTTTTTAAAGACCTGCGGACTTAGAAGTAGTGACTGTGATATCGAACAAAGAACTTCCTTTTCATAAGAGAAGCAAAGATGATTGCAGAATAGGGAGGGCCGGCCCTTTTCATCTCGCGCACACAGACTGATGACTAGAATCCCGCCCGCAGCACGCCAGAACATGTATTATAGTTTTTTGCCGATCTGACAAAAAAAGAAAAGAGAAAAATCGGTTTTATTTTGATTCAATCACACCAGACGGCTATTATGTGGGCTGTTTTCATCTTTTACTTGACGGTCGAAGGGAGAGGGGTCAGTGCCCCTGAATGGATAGCCAGGTGCTGCGTGCTTTAAAACATCTTGTCACACAACGGTTGAAAATCTCTTTTCTAGACCAAAATTAACTATTTCTTATTGTGTCTCAAACAGTTGTTTTTTTTTTACTGTTTTTGGAAACTATTATTTTTTTTTTTAACTAGAATTGAACACACTTTGCTATGTAAATAGTGATTTTATAAACATATCAATTATATTAAGTATCTAAAAGGTAGTATTTTTTCTAAGTGTTTCTACATAGCTTACCTTGTTCATATTTAATGTTATAATAAAATAACTTTAGGAATACTGACATTCCCTTTCATTCACTGAACAAGATCTATTTCTTGACGTATAAAAGAACAAAACAAATAATTTCACCCTATTATACATATACTAGAGCCCTGATGCATGAAATTCATGCAACAGCAGGCCTTCCTTCTCCCGGCTGCTGGTGCCAGCTTCTCTCTGGAACCCAGGACCCAGGCTTCCCTCACAGCCCCGGCTTCGTCCGGGAGGTCGTCCAGAAGGACGTCTGATCTAATTTGCATATTATGCATTTATTATTATTATAGATTTATATGGTTATTTTTATACATGCACGCAAAGGCATATAATTTTTATTTATTTAAAACCAGTATTTGTTTTAACCATTCCCTAACAATTTGCATCTTTCATTTGCTTATATGTACAAGTTACATGTTAGTACAGTGGAGCCTTGACTTACGAGTTTAATTCGTTCTGTGACGGAGCTCGTAACTCAAATTATTCGTATGTCAAATTAAGAAGTAAACAAGTGAGACACGTGATGCTGGGCTGATGTTGTGGCGCTCACTGTGACGTTCGCTGTGCCAACTAGCGGTGTGGTATCTGAAGCTGGCTCATAACCCAAATTTTAGCTCGCAACTCAAAGCAAAAAATCGGCCAAGAGACGGCTTGTATCTCGAAAAACTCGTTAGTCGGGACGCTCCTAAGTAAAGGCCCCACTGTACATATATTCCCAAAGGACTCATGTTTTCAATATATCCTTAAGTAATAAAAGCCAAATAGACCATATCAAGTAGACTAGTCAAGAATTAGATTAATAGAATAGTGTAAGAAAATTATGATGCCTGGTGCAGGACATTCGTGCACTAGGGGCCGGGGGTTGGGGGGCGGTCCCTCAGCTAGGCCTGTGTCCTCTCACAGTCCAGGACCCCTCAGGGGATGTCTGCCTGCCAGCTTAGGCCTGATCCCCGCGGGCAGTCAGACATCCCCTGAGGGGTCCTTAGTGCTGCCTCAGAGGTGGGAGAGGCTCCCACAACCACTGCTGCACTCGCCAGCTGTGAGCTCAGCTTCTGGCTGAGCAGTGGTCCCCTGTGGGAGCAAATTGACCACCAGGGGGCAGCTCCTGTGTTGACCTGGTGGTCAGTGCGCATCATAGCAACCAGTCATTCCTCCGTCCGGTCGATTTGCATATTAGCCTTTTATTATATAGGATATCAACCTATCCTCTGTACCCATGCAAAAAGAAAATGGATTCAGATATGAAATAATTGGCTCTGGCTGGGTAGCTCGGTTGGTTAGAGTGTCGTCTCCACAAGCCAGACTTGGGGTTCACGCTCCGGTCAAAGCGCACACAAGGAGCAACCAATGGAGGCAAACATCAGTGGAACAACAAACCAGTGTTTCTCTCTCTCTCCTGCTCTCTCTCTAAAATCAGTAAATAATATTTTAAAAGAAGATAAAATACTGTACTTTTACTCACTTAGAAATACTTTTACTTAGAAACCATTCCTTTTAAACAGTAGGACCCTTGGTTTATTGAGCGCTGCAGAGCACAGGAGCCTGATGGATGACAGGCTGACTTACAGCGGAAGGGCAGAGACAGCAGCCAACCACGGCGACTGCTTCTAGTCAGCGCCCGGGCGCACCCATGAGGTTGGAGACGATGCTCTCTGGTGCGACGGCTTCATCTCGAGGAGGTCCTGGGGCAGCTGCAGGAGGCAGAGAACCCTCCACGCTCAGAGGGAGCCGGGCAGGAAGGGACAGCGTGAGGCGCTGGACCGAGAAGCAAGCGAGTGCAGTACTTGCGTTATGAAAGCCGTGGTTACCACTCTGTTGTGAGTCAGACACTGTATCCATGCACAGACCCTCACAGCTGGCTGGAATACAGTAATGGAACAATTTTATTAAACTCTGATAGATTAACGAATGATCTTTAGTTTTGTAAGTTGCTTGTCCAGCAGACATTGATTAAGCATTGATTAGTGGTGTGTACCAGGCAGTGCTGGTCATGGAGTGCATGTGGCATGAATATTCATACATGCTGATTGCTTTGTCAGAACCCCAGTCCCACTGCGCTGTCTGATTGCTGCCTGTAGGAGAGGGTAGAACTTCATGATTAGAAAAGTGGTCTAGACACCGTTTAGGACGGACACTCTCCTCCTTCCTAACAAAATGCAGTCGTTTGTAGCTAAACACGATTTCTCCAGAAGTACTAGGTGGCGGATGGGAAACATGCGTGCACATCCCTGGTCACAGTCAGGCCGGATGGGAGCACTGCTGGCTGCTGTGCTCACTGTCATCTTCAAGGAGGAGCATGTGTTGAGCGACAGACCGACCTGAATCCAGGGCGGTCCCTCACTGTCCTTTCCTCTCTCCTCCCCAGTGCTGCCCAGCCACACGTGCGGGAACCCCGGGGACATCCTGAAAGGCGTGCTGCACGGGTCCAGGTTCAACATCGGAGACAAGATCCGCTACAGCTGCCTGGCCGGCTACGTCCTAGAGGGCCACGCCATGCTCACCTGCATCGTCAGCCCCGGGAGCGGCGCCACCTGGGACTTCCCGGCCCCCTTCTGCAGAGGTAGGTCCCCTGCGCCAGGGGCTGGCCTTGTCCGTTTGCGCTGATGACGGGGGACTCGCCTGCTGGCCCCTCCCCAGGTCATCTGTTCTGTTCCCCAAAGTCGTGTTCCGTTACCAAGAAACCGTGTGTAAAGTCAGGAACACATGCAGTGATGCTCCTTAAATCCCCAGAGCTGCCTTCATCCTTATTCTCAGACCCTCTCAACCTCTGCACCGTTTATCACCATTTATCAGGGGGCCAGTCTCCTCTCAAGGCTGCATTTTCTGAGCTTTAATACATACCTTTATGTCCACCGTGATGTGGTTGTTCCTTTAAAAAATATATTTTTTTATTGATTTCAGAGAAAAAGGGAGAGGGAGAGAGAGAAACATTAATGATGAGAGGGAATCATGGATTGGCTGCCTCCTGCATGCCCCCTACTGGGGATCAAGCCCGAAACCTGGGCCTGTGCCCTGACCAGGGATGGAACCATGACCTCCTGGTTCATAGGTTGACACTCAACCACTGAGCCACACTGGCTGGGCAATACATCCTTTTTTATATTTTTCTCATTAAAAATGACAAATAGCTCTGAAAATTAAAGGTAAGGCCTCTTTCAACACTCAGACTTGAAATAAATGCTCACAGAGGAGAGTCCTGTCACCCAAGTGCCCACCAGCAGGACTGGCTGTGAGGTGAGAGTCACTGTCGTGAGCCCCTCGACGCTTGGCCGTGTCTACGATGTTAGTGTCACTGATCCAGGCGCCCTCGGGAAGAGCAGGCTTTGGTTCGGAGCCTTTGACTTGACTTAGAAAAACTCACCTGACGGTTTCACTAACGTTGGTCAAGGTCTTGATGGAAGGCCTGGGGACGTGCTACCTGCTTGCTTAAATCATATCTTCTAGTTCTCATTTCTCAGAGAAAGAAACATGATATTAACATTTGAAGGTTCCAGAGGTCATGTGAATTAAGGCCCAAATCCATGTCTGACTTGTTAATGCTTTCTGGTTTTTAATTAGGGTTGACATTCAATATGTTATTCTGTATTAGTTTCAGGGGAACAGCATGGTGGGTAGACAATCATGTACCTTACACAGTGGTTCCCTGCTCCCCCACCTCCTACCCCACACACAAGAACACACTCAGAACCAGAAACCATGAAGCTCCTGGAAGGAAACATGGGCGGTAAAATCTGGAGCATTTCTCACAGCAGTATTTTCTCTGCGCTGTCTCCTCGGGCAAGGGAAACAAAATAAAATAAACCAACGGGACTATGTTAAACTCAGAAGTGTTTGCACAGCAAAGGAAACATCAACACAACAAAAAGACAGCCCTTCTCTCAGAACAGTGGTTCTCAACCTTGGCTGCACATTAGAATCACCTGGGAATCTTTTAAAAATCCTGATTTCTGGGCCTCGTCCTCCGGAAATTCTGTGTCTTTGTGATGGGGTGGGTCCACAACATGAGTAACAAAGAAACAGAATTTCCTGAGGATGAGGCCCAGAAATCAGGATTTTAAAAAGATTCCCAGGTGATTCTAATGTGCAGCCAAGGTTGAGAACCACTGCCCTAGCCGGTTTGGCTCAGTGGATAGAGCATCAGCCTTCGGACTGAAGGGTCCCAGGTTTGATTCCGGTCAAGGGCATGTACCTTGGTTGCGTGCACATCCCCAGTAGGGGGTGTGCAGGAGGCATCTGATCGATGTTTCTCTCTCATCGATGTTTCTAACTCTTTCTCTCTCCCTTCCTCTCTATTAAAAAAAAAATCAATAAAATATATTAAAAAAATAAATGATGGCCATGAAACCTAAGGATGACCAGGGGAAAGATCAGGGCGCAAAGAGGCTGAGAAAGGAGAGTGAGAAAACAGCGAGATCAGAGGCCTCTAGGCCCTGTGGGGCCAGAGGGTGGTTGGAGTGCAGGTGTTCAACCACGTGACCTGGAAATACAGGGCGTTAAGGTGGGAGCACGGGGCATCAGGAGGGCAACTCTGGGCGGTACCCACTTCCTGGTAGAGAGAGGATCAAGGGCAACGGTGAGAATGGGTGGCTGAGCGGGAGCTGGGTTGTTGGAAGAGGGGGCAGGGAACAAACTGAGACCAACATTCAAAGGATCAGCAAGAACTGAGTTGAGTGTGGACTCAGAGAGCCTGACAGGCAGCCTTCCTGCGGCCTGGAGCTGGCCAGGGCTCGGTGGAGGACTCAAGGAGGAAGAGGCGAGGTTCCGAGGAGCAGAGGTGACCAGCTGGGAGGGTTTAGGGAGAAAGAGCAAACGTATCCTGGAAGCGGGTACGTGGGCGTGTGGTCCAGCTCCAGGCCCGGGGCCACCTGGGCCGTGGAAGCAGAATATTGACCGCTTGGGAGGACTTCCCGGTCCCAGCTCTCCAGGAGACGTGGGGTTTCCACGGGGAAAGGGCAGGGGATACAGCGGACGTGGTTGTGATGTGGGACGTGCTGCTCATGGTTGACCTTGAGTATCAGGGACCTCGTGGAGGGTTTCAGGAGCTCGGGAGGGGGAGGGTCCGACATCTGAAATGTGTGATCTTTGAGGGGGTGAGGGGGCGACCCAGGGGTGGAGGGCGACCTAGGGGGTGGGGGTGACCTAGAAGACCAGTGCTTCTTACAGAGACCTCAGTAAGCGGGGAGAGTGTAAACGCTCCATGGTCTTGTGTTGTCTCTGGGCCCCTCTGAGCCCAGCCCCTGGAGGAGTGTCGGCCTGCCCCACCCCAGCTCCTTGTCAGCCTCTCTGCCCTCGGAGCAGCACCCGCTCCTGGTGCAAACACTGTGCAGACCCAGGAGGGCGAGTCTGACCCGAAGCAGCAAAACCTTTAAGCCCTGAGATGAAAAATGCATATCAATAATTTATCCAATAAGCTATCACTCGTGATCACTGCATACCAGGTGGTTGGCAACAATAATAGCTACTTTGATCAGATACTATTTGCCTGCCTAGTTCTAAGGGTTCTGCTGGATCAATTCACTTCACCTCACACCAACCCTTGGCATCGACTCCTTCATTCTCGCCAGTGACAGAGAAGCAAACAGGTACAAGAAGGGGCTGAAAGCTGGTTACACAGCAAGTGGGCAGCTCCCTCAAGCCCAGACGGTCGGTCTGGCTTCTGGGTGTTCACTGGCTCCCAGATTCCACACAGCCCCAGGGAGGGTCAGCGCGTTAGATAGTATCTCCCAGGTTAGAAAAGGAATGTGATGAGTGTGTGTCTGTGTGTGTGTGCATGTGTGTGCATATGTGTGTGTTTCTTTCCTGGAGTCTTTCCCCAAAATCGTTAACACCGCGAAGAGACTGCATCTGGTTGCATATCCTCCGTGTGGTAAATTTAACACACTAACTCGGGAAACCACTGAGCCATGTTGAAACCCTCGGATGGTTGTGTGGTGCAGACACATCATACTTAAATGATTTACAGCTTATTAAACATTTAGTTGGTTTCCATTTTCCCTTCTGATAAATGTGCAAGGGATGTCTCTAAATAATGTTTTATTCTGAATTTTGTATTATGCCCTCAAGTTATATTCCTAGCAACGTCTATACCCAGGCGAGGCCTATGATACTTTCAGAGTTTAGAATAAAGCTTCTGAAAGTTTGGAGGTTCCTTGGGAGAAATGGTGAGCTGTGATTTCCGCTTACATTTAGAATATTTCCCCACTTACGGGAATCAGTAGATCCAAACGCATCTTCTATTAAAAAACCTCATCTTCTTGGATTAACGAGATGACATTCACGCTTTTTTTTTTAGCTGTAGAATCTTTTTTTCCAAGTGCAAGATTTTGTGAAAACTCAGTATAGGAAAACGAGTTAAAGAAATAATTGTTCTGAGGGAAATCGGGTGTCGGAGCCAAAGCCCACCCACTTGGCAACCGCTGACTCCTTCCCTCAGAGGTCCTAGGGGCACATTTTTAAAATGCTGAAGTGACTCAATACTAGTCTTCTTCATTTCGTTGAAAAATATTTATTGTGTGCTAATTCTCATGGTCAAGTATTTGCACAACAGTTTGACCTAACTTCACTTTCTTTCTGTATAATGTTTAAAAAATAAGGGGGAGGGGGGAGGATTCTAAATACCATTTACTTAATTAGCCCTTCCCCAATTCTTCAGCTTTTAAATAAAAAAAAAATTACTTTGGATATAGCAAAATTAATATAAAAGTAATAGTTTTGATACATTATAGTTGTTTATTAATATGTATGGATTAAAAAGAGCTTACATTATATTAATACTAGAGGCCCTGTGCATGGATTTATGCACTGGTGGGGGATGTGGCCTGCAGGGATCGGCTGCTGTGGGAGCACCACTCATCCTGGTCAGCCTAGCGCACTCACACTGTGGGGGCACTCTGACCACCAGGGGGCAGCTCCTATGTTGAGCATCTGCCCCCTGGTGGTCAGTATGTGTCATAGCGACTGGTCGACTGGTTGTTCTGCCATTGGGTTGCTGGGCTTTTATTATATAGGATAACTGTATTATTTAAACATCGGCCAGAATTGGTTTATTTTAATAGTTACTTATTTGTTTTAATACATTTCACTTTTTATATGTTATTTCTGAGTTTACATGCTTAACTGTGGAATTTGAAATAATTCTTCCAGGTCCAGCCAGGTGTGGCTCAGCGAATGGGTATCAACCCAGGAGCTGGGAGGCCACCGGTTCAATTCCCGCCAGGGCACATGCCAGGGTTGCAGGCTTGATCCCCAGTGTGGGGCATGCAGGAGGCAGCCGATCAGTCATTCTCTCTCACCATTGATGTTTCTATCTCCCACTCCCTCTCCCCTCCTCTCTGAAATCAATGAAAATATATTTAAAAAATAATAATTCTTCTGGGTGCCAGGAAGCTGGCTCATAATCTCATTTTCTTAATGTTTTCCTTTGATTACTTTGCTTTCTCTGCCTGCCTGACTTTATCTCTTCTAGAAACTTCCTTGCTGCTCTGCTGAGTATAAAGGAAAATTCCCAGGTGGCAGCTTAGCTACTTGTTGAAAACAAACAGCCACACACAGGGGCCCTCTAACCCCTGGGGATTGCTACAAGGACCCAACTTGCTTCTCCACAATTAGCTTTTGTCTGACATATTGGTCCACGTAGTCTTGCTGCAGTTGTTCTACAATACTCTTTTTTAAACCTTGTATTTGAAGATGCCTCTATATTTCCATGACTCCGTTAACTTTCTGACGTCTTTCCTTAGAAATAGCATAGTTTGATGCCATGCATGAGCCCAGAAATGTGTTTTGTTAAAATCTCACTTCTAGTACTAAGGGTGGCCGAATAGAGGCTCATTGCAGGCAGTAGAGCTGCGGGAATGCTGCAGGCACTCACCCAAAGAGGAAAAAACAAAACAGGAGGCCAGTTGCTGGTTCCAGACTGCCTTCTAGGATGGAGGGCATAAGCGCATGGCCGAGTCCCTGAAACGTACGGTCCAGAACTTTGCACGTCATATGAACTGCTGAGAAGCAAAGCAAAGTGAGGGGACAGTGATGAAAAGGGGTGCCTGTTTGTACATGGCAGCCTGGGAAGACGGCTCAGGAGTATGACTGATGCAGACGCCAAGGGCAGCAGGCAGGCCATGGGCAGCGTGACGAGTGCAAAGGGCCTGGGGCAGGGACATACAGGCACTGGTCTTGGAGGCAGGATGGCCCCCCAGGAGCGAGGAAAGGAAGGGAGAGGGGACAGAGTGAGTTGGGTGGGCAGGGGTGCTGGGGAGGCAGGCAGGGGTCAGCACACAGCCCATGCCTCAGGGCCTGGCCACCTTTGACTTCAGTCTCAGGTGACATGGGAAGTTTAACAGTTTGGGACAGAAAGTTTTAAGATTCAAGTTCAATTTTAAAAGGATCAATGTTGCTGATGTAAGTGGACATACTATAGAGGAAGGATGGAAGCAAGAATATCCGTTAGTTTTAGGTGCTCCTGTGGGTTGCGTGCTTGCATGTGCACACGTGTGTGTGTGTGTGTGTGTGTGTAAGGAATGGTTGCTGAAGTTCTGTGGCTCTGATTTTCCTACTTCTGGCTAATGAGCTCCCATTTTCAAAAGCTTATATGTGATTTTTAGTAGAGCATTTGTTTTTAGTACAATAGGAACAATTGGAATAAAATGTTTAATAAAAACGTGTTACTATATTTTTGTATTATTAGTTTTTGCATAATGAGTGAAGCTAAGGTGGTGAAAACACATCTCAGAAACTATAAAGTTATGAATTTCAAGATATAATCTATAATAATAAAAGCATAATATGCAAATCGACTGAATGGCTGAACAGCGGAACAACCATCTGGACGACCTTCCGGACGAAGCCGGGGTTGCAAGGGCCTACTCTTGCACAAATCTCATGCATCGGTCCTCTAGTTTGTCTTATAAAAGAGTTACATATATCAAATCCACTTTCCACCCAAATAGGATTAGAGGTATATTAAATAAAATCAACCACAATGAGTCTGTTATGGCTATACCGACGATTAGGTTTTTCTAAAGAGTTAAAAATAGTTTAGTTTAGAAAATTTAATAGTTGTTTCCTAATTAACTTCATTTATCTGGGCTTATTCTTTATGGGAAAATTGTATAATGTCTGTCAAAAATGAAACTGTTTCCAAAGACAGCAGTAACTCTCATCCCTTTAATTAAGTTATTGAACATAAACAGAGTATTTAGGGGGAAAATGCCATGTAGGTCTCTCTCTGTTTTAATACATTTACATAAGCCAAACACCTCACAGTAAATTATTAACCTTGACGCAGAGAAAGAGAAGTGCTGGCACGTTAATCTGGCTCGAGGCCTCCTGTCTGAGGGCTCTGGGTAACCCCCCGCAGGAGCCGGGAAAGCGCTGCCCAGTGACCGGCATCGGAGTCTGAGGTGCTCAGCGGGACCCTGTGCCGGGGAGGACGGCCGGATCCGGGTCCGAGGCATCGCTGGTCAGCACGCTATGGGGGCAGTTTGGCCGTTAGTGGGCAGAGGCGGGGATGCTGTGGAATTTCTCACGCCGCACGGGCAGCCTTCCTCACAGAGAATTATTACAGGCCCCACAGATCAGAGGTGAGAAGCCAGGATCTCAGAGGCATCTGTTAATGATCCTCTCCCTTCCTCTCTGAAATCAATAAAAACATGAAAAACATCCCTGTCCTGTTCGGCTCAGTGGATAGAGTGTGGGCCTGCGGACCGAAGGGTCCCGGGTTCGATTCTGGTCCAGGACACGGTCCTTGGTTGCAGGCTCCTCCCTGGCCCAGGCCCTGGTAGGAGGCTCATGCAGGAGGCAGCCAATGGATGTTTCTCTGACATCGATGTTTCTGCCCATCTTTCCCTCTCTCTTCCACTCTCTCTAAAAATCAGGGAAAAAATATCCTCGGGTGAGGATTAAAACACACACAAAAACACGAAAAACAAAAGAGGAAACGGCTCCCTCCTTACCCCTCCTTTTTCACAGGAGGTCTCTGCAGGGTGAGTAGATTCCCTCAGTCCGTGTCCATTAAAACCCGGCCTTGGCCTGCTCACTTCTGGGCAGGGGTGGGGCAGTGAGATCTGCGAGAATTTCCCAGGTCCTGGGTGTCTCCATGGTCACATGGTCCCTGGACGTTGGCGCTGTAATGAACTGCGGGCAGAGGTGTGGAGGCGGGTCTCTCGTGTCCTCGGAGCCTTTAGATCAGGGGTGGGGAACCTGTTTTCTGCTCCCTCTGTCCTTCCCTTCCTACCTCCCTGCCTTCCTCCCTCTCTCCCTACCTCCCTTCCTCCCACCACTTAGCACCATATCATTTACATCTTATATGTGTTTCATCTTTACTGACTTTTTACTTGGCATTTCCCCAAGATATTCCCATTTTTACGTTCCATGCAGCTATTTCCTCCTTGGAAACTTTGGATGAGTCCATGTCTCTGTGTGGTGCCATCTGATGGTATTAGCTTATCTGAACTTCAAAACCGAATGCACCTTCCAAACTCCCTGGGGAAGAAGGGGTGGCGTCCTCCCCTAGGAGCACGGCCTCTGAAAGCCGGCATCGCTGTGCGAAGGGACGGTGGCCACGAGCACTCAGGTCTGAACGTGGCCGCTCATCTCCATCCTCCAGGGCTCGAGAACGTCTTGGAAACTGCTGTCCACCTGCTTGTGACTGTGGATGGTGGCACCGACGCAGCCCAGGTCTCAGCCCACGGCACCCTTTCCGAGGGGGACCGTTCCTTAGCAACAAGATGTGACCCTAACCCTGTCCCTTCCCAGAGAACGGCAGGCGCAAACCTGCAGAGACCCTCAGAGGGCGTCTCGGTCTCTGGTGAGGAGATACTGTCACTGATCCCGGTGACATTGTAGATGTCCTTGTGCCCGAGACCATCCTGAACAGCGTCTTCCCTTTCCTCTGTCCCTCCAGCCGAGGGAGCCTGCGGGGGGACCCTCCGGGGCACCAGCAGCAGCATCTCCAGCCCCCACTTCCCGTCCGAGTACGAGAACAACGCCGACTGCACGTGGACCGTCCTGGCCGAGCCCGGGGACACCATCGCGCTGGTCTTCACCGACTTCCAGCTGGAGGAGGGCTACGACTTCCTGGAGATCAGCGGGACGGAGGCGCCGTCCGTGTGGTGAGTGCGGGAGGGTGCGTCCCATTGCCACACCGGGCTTCCGCGGTGCCGTGCTGGAGGCCATTGGAGGTTGTAGGAGGTCATTGGAGATGGTTGGAGGTCATTGGAGGTGGTTGGAGGTCATTGGAGGTGGTTGGAGGTCATTGGAGGTGGTTGGAGGTCACTGGAGGTGGTTGGAAGTTATGGAGGTGGGTGGAGGTCATTGGAGGTGGTTGGAGGTCATTGGAGGTGGTTGGAGGTCATTGGAGGTGGTTGGAGGTCATTGGAGGTGGTTGGAGGTCATTGGAGGTGGTTGGAGGTCACTGGAGGTGGTTGGAAGTTATGGAGGTGGGTGGAGGTCATTGGAGGTCACTGGCAGTCATTGGAGGTCACTGGAGATGGTTGGATGTCATTGGAGGTGGATGAAGGTGGTTGGAGGTTGCTGGAGGTCATTGGAGGTCGCTGGAGGTGATTGGAGGTCTCTGGAGGCCATGGGAGGGCACATGTGTTCTTTCTCTGCCTTGTCATCTATATCGCGGCCGAGTTCAAAGTCTCTAAGACGTCTTTCTAAGATGTGGTGGCATCAGGGACTAGGACAGTGATGGCGAACCTTGTGAGCTCGGCATGTCAGCATTTTGAAAAACCCTAACTTGACTCTGGTGCCATGTCACATAGAGAAATTTTTTGATATTTGCAACCATAGTAAAACAAAGACTTATATTTTTGATATTTATTTTATATATTTAAATGCCATTTAACAAAGAAAAATCAATAAAAAGTATGAGTTTGCGTGTCACCTCTGACATGCGGGTCATAGGTTCACTATCACTGGACTAGGAGGTCTCTGGGCCTCACTGGAACTCACTGTGTCCTCATTCTGGACTCTCAGAAAGTCACACAGAAGATGGCCGATCGAGGTAAGTTTGGGACTTGATCCAGAGCTGATTCAAGTTGGTCAGATATTGTTAGACTGTGGACATGCCCTGTCCCTGACCCGCTGGCTGCAGGTGTACGATTGCAGGATGCACGCTGGTCTCCTCCCTGGAGATGCTGCACGAAGTCATGTGACCATTGTGGGGTCACGGGAAAACTGTGTACCCGGATCCAACACGGTACACAGTCGGGCCCTGGTGCATTTGGCGTGGAGTCACTGCATCTGGTCAGTTGCGCTGGACTTAGGTTCATGGTGTTGGTGCAAGAACAGGGTAGCTGCGTCTCTGAGTGCGGTTGGAAAGGGAGAATTTAGAGAACAGATGCTGCAAGGCCTCCAGTGTGTCTTGGGTTAAGTCATCTGTAGGTTGAACTGCTTCCTTGGATTTAATTATTTAATTTCTTAGCTTTTTAACAATGGCCCCAGAAATCTAGCTCAGATATTGAAGTAAGAGCTAATGTGGATACATGTACATTCAAATTTAGGCAGAACACACCGGGGAGGTGGGCGTTGTGTGCGCTGGTGGGCGAGAACGTGAAACGAGTGGTGCAGATATTTCTCTGCATTGAAGTTGGCATTTCAACACCAAGACTCAAGGACAAAGGCGTCAAACCTAAAGCACGTCATCACTTAGGCCGCCCGTTTTAAACCAATTCCTGAATTTTACTTTCTTTCCTGAGACTCACGGCTCCGAGCAGGGGGCTCCCGTTCACGGGCACATCCTTTCCTCGCGCTGGTTTTGCTGCGCGTATGTTCAGTGTCACTGCAGGGAAGAGAAGGTGACTGCAGCCTCTGTCGTCTTTGCTCCACAGATTCTGTACCTTGAGGAACAGTTGAGATGGAGCCAGTTGGCCCATCTATCGATTTTATGATACAGGTTTCACTCAAACCCTCAGAGCGTGTTGATGTTATCGGGGCTCTCACTCGGCCTCACTTCAGAGTCCGTGGATTCCTTGTGGCCACGTGACTGTCCACTCAGCAAAGGGCGTCCTGCGTGACCTTGTGAACGAATCCATCACCACCTGCCGGGCCGGGTCTCTGCCGGTCACGGTGGAGAGTCCACGGGGCCACATCCTCTCTGGTTCTGGTTCAGAGCATCATTGCGATGCATGGGGTGCCTGGGCCTCAGAAACGATGCGGTTAGTGGGGAAAGGCCTCAGTTACGAGGGAACCTCAGGATGGTGGGCACTGGGTGAACCCCTTGCGGGTCACATGTCAGGCAGGGAGAGAGGGAAATGGGTGGTGTGCTGTGCAGCGGGCTGAGCATCCACCCTGATCAGGAAAGTGCTCAGACAAGCATGGTTCATGAGGGAGAAGCTGCAGGGCGCACATGCCCACACTGAAGTCTGCAGGAAAGACGGGTGGGAAGCAGGTGCCCATCCAACTGGGCACAAGCTGCGAAGGGCATGCGGTCCTGCCCGCACCTCGCGTTCCTCCTGAGAAGCAGGTGCCCTCCTTCCAGGCGCCGGGAGCGAGCGGGAGGTGGAGGGTGTTTTCCGCGGGGTCCTGCTCCTTTCTCCTGTCCCGCCCCTGCCGGTTCTCTGCTGCCTGTGTGGCTCACGGTACCTCCCCCGACACGGCCCCGAGGGCATGAATAGCAGACCTGGGAAGTGGGTGTGGCGGGGTCATGTGTGGGCGTAAGTTGGGTTCTGGCTGAAATGTCCCGGGGGCCCACGACAGAGGTGGGGCCCATAGCGTCGTTGTCATAGGGAGAATATGGCCCAGCAGCCGGGACTGGCCCCCTGGCTCCTTGGTTCTGGATCAGGCTCACCTCTCTGCAGTCTGCCCAGGGCCCTGCCAGCCTCCGAGGCTGGTGATCTGGGAGCAAATTGGAAACACGGTCGGTTGTTGGGCAAGTTCTGGACCCTGTGTGCCTCCCAGTCTAATGGGCGGGCCCGCCTATGGGCTCCCTCCACATGCATTCTCTCCATAGCCATCAGCAGAGAGTTTTGTTTTTTTTTAACCTGCAAAACAATTACTTTTATTATCATCATCATCCCTTTTTAATAGATCAGACACTAAGGCTCAGTATAAAGTTGAGGTTTATAGTGACAGGGCCAGAATAAATAGGCTGACAACCCCCAGCAGTTGAGAACCTACCAGAATGTACCAGGTATAGTGCTAGTTATATAAGAAAAAGGTGAATTAGATAGAGCCCTGTCCTCAGGGTACTCATGCTGGTAGGAAATGCAGATTAAACAAAGGACAAGGTGCTAGGAGAAAAGCAAAGGGAAGTTAATATATCCTTTGTGAGCAATACACACCATTAGCTCTTAACTACAAATCTCACAATTTAGGATTTATTAGACTCTTATAGTCTTATATTAGACTTTTTTTCCTGTAGTCCTACTTCTTGAACCTAATTGTCTTCTCCCTGAGAAGAGAAACCATGTTTTCATATGGTTCTTAAGGCATTAACATAGGAGATTCAGAAATACTTATGCAGTGATTGGTTGATAGGCAAATCTTCCAGAATAGCAGCAATTGTACCTTCTTTGTCTAAAATAACACATATTTAAAATATAGGCAAGAATCCAGGATTTTTAAAAAACATTATAAGACATTATTAATATTCTTTGCACTTAAGTCTTTTCAGCCATCTTTAAAGATGTTTAGTTTTAATCAGTCGTATTACTACTACTAACTTTCACTCAAGACATCTCACTAGTCAAAGGAATTCAACAAGTTTTGATAGAGAAAACAGAGCCAGCCAAGGAAGAACCAACTAAGAAAAATAAAGAGCAGCTAGACAGTTAGAAAAACAAAACAAAACAGGAGTGGAATGTCAAGAAATCAAGAAGTGTTTCAAAAAGGATCTGGTCAATTGTGTCAGGCAAGCTACTTACAAGTCAGGAAAGCTAAGAACTAAAGGTATTATTGGGTTTAGACAACCTAGTCATTATATCTTAAGTGAGCACACAGAACCCAGAGTTGGAGTGGGTTGGGAATTATTTGAGGTGAGGAAAGGGAGACAGCAAGGATAATACATTTGAGAAGTGTGACCACAAGGAAAGAGGTTCAGCAGTAGCACAACTGGGATAGGTTGAGAGAGGATTGATACTTTGATTTGTTTTTAAGATGCACTATATGACCATGAAAGGATCTCCTTTCTGTTGACTTGCACTAATACTATGGTAATGGTGGCAAAATTTTTTTCATTCCAGCAAAATGCATTACCATATAAGTTTTCAATTCTTTTGAACTGAACATAAAGGTCTCTCACTTTGCTGGGTAATGAATAAAAGGGACCAACATCATCTGATGATGACTCAATTGCTTTCTTAGCAACATTAATTTCTTCGGACAGGTGAGTCTCCTTGAGCTGTTTAGTCCTAGAAAATATTGGCATTTGGGCCTTTGCATTGACAGTCATGGCACTTTTTAGATGATCTTTAAGACTTTTTCTCCTATTCACATCTGAACTAGTTCTGACTTTAGAAGAGAATTCATCATTTTGTTGGGGTTGCTCTATGCTATTTTGGGGCAATTCCCCACTCACAGTCTTGTGAGAGGATGAGTTCCAATCCCTCTCTTTAGTAGACTGATTGCCCAATTCATTTGAAGAGTTCTGCAAATTTTCGAAGTATAAAACCTGTGAAGAAGGCAATTCATACAAAAGATCAGCTCCAGGTTCAATAGAGATAGCAGAGAGTTTTGTGTTCATATGTATATTCTTTATTTTTAATATATTTGTATTGCTTTCAGAGAGGAAGGGAGAGAGAGATAGAAGCATCAGTGATTAGAGAGAATCATGGATCAGCTGCCTCCTGCATGCCCCACACTGGGGATCTAGCCCACGACCAGGGCATGTGCCCCAACTGGGAATTGAACCGTGACCTCCTGGTTCATAGGTCGACGCTCAACCACTGAGTCACACTGGCTGGGCCAGACATATATTCTTACATTGGTCTGGCACCGAAGCCCGGTGGGTAGTTACCCCTGAGGAAGCGGAGAGCGCAGAGGGCTCTGACTCCCAATTGCACGGTCTCCCCTCTCCTCCCGCCCCTGGCAGGACAGCTGGGGTGAGGGGCATGCGTCAGGAGGTCCCCTCTGCTGGGTCTAGGACTCCTGCTGCATCCTACAGCCTGTCTCACATAACCCCACAGGGGAGGCGCCACCCCACAGGGAATTTCCCACACACGCTGCGTCATGGGTGGTCGGGGAAGACAGAGAGCCCTCTGGGTGACATGTTGGCTGGAAGGCTTGGCTGGAGGGCCTCTTGTTAACGGAGCTCTCATCTTCCGGTGACTCTGCAGTGGAGGCAATAGGAGGAGTTTTCCCTAAATAGCTTGAAACGTGCGTGAGCACATTTACCACTGAAACGGAATCCCTTGAGGTGCCCTTTTCAGATAGACACACGTGCACGGCATGGCTTCTCCCTAAAGAGTGTCTGCACGCGATCATACTGTGACGGTCCCTGACAGGTCCCAGGGCCCACACGGTGTGTGTCCCCCAAGTGCCCAGCCCTGAATGGCACGAGCACCCGGGTGGCAGCGTGGGAGGCTGTGCTCAACGCCATACAAGGTCGTGCGCTGTCACCGCTGGGGGATGCTGGTGGCCGCCCGTGGCCTGGGCGCGCCCACACACATAATTCCCAATGATCTATTTTTAAAAAGACAGGACCTACAAGCAAGGGCACTCTGAGAAGAAGCTACTTGGAAAACTATTAAGACCAATAATAGGATTAGCCCTATTTTCATTTAATTTGGAGAGAAATTACCAACTCAGCTATGTTTTAGGGGAGGGTTGCCATGGCGACGGTGGAGGGGTCTAAGTGTGGCGGATGATGTCATCGCCGAGCTGGCTGCACTGTCAATGCGAGACTCCTGTTTCCCCGTGGACTGTAGGTCATCGCAGGAGGAGGTGTCCCACCCGATCCTAACTGTGCACAGGCCCACAGGCTGGCTCTCCATCCCTGCCCTGCCTCAACCCCTTCTCTGTGCCACTCAGTCCAGCTGTTATGGGGTTTCTTAGAAGTAAAACCTGGTGGGCAGGGAGGCCAGGTGGGCGGGGAGATTAGGTGGGTGAGGAGGCCAGGTGGGCAGGGAGGCCAGGTGGGCAGGGAGGTCAGGTGGGCGGTGAGGCCAGCTGAGCACCCTGTCTCCCTACAGTGACTGGGTGGTGGCCATCTGACTCCTGACTGGTAAATACCAGAAGAAAGCAATGGCTTGAGGGCAGAGTTGAGCTGCTGCCGTGTCTAAACTAGACGTGGTGGGAAAGGGTCTCCCTGTCCCTTCCACTTTCTCCAAAATTATTGGAAAAATATCCTAGGGAGAGGATTAACAACAACAACAAATGTGTGTGTATATATATATATATATATAGAGAGAGAGAGAGAGAGAGAGAGAGAGAGAGAGGAGATAACCCGGTTTGTTTATTTTTTTGCCACTGAGTTCTCAGGGCTTTTAACATCCTCCTGGTCAGTAGGACTCAGGCTCAGGTGACGATGTGTGAGCCATCGACGCTGTGTGACCAGGGAGCAGTTCTGGTTGGTGGGACTCAGGTCACCAGGGTGTGGGTGTGTGGGTGCAGCTGTTCCTGCTCAGATGGCACAGACCCTGGCCCGGCCCTCGCCTGGCACTATTCACACTCCATGTCTCACTCTGAGCCGACAGTGACTGAGCCAACCTGTGCCTTGCCCACGCCCCAGTGCCCTCTCTCCCGGGCCATCTCTCTCAGGCCAGCAAAGCCCAGCGACCTCACAGGCCAGCAGAGGCTGATGCACGAGACGGCGTTTCCGTCTGTAGCTGGGGAATGTGGTTGGTTAGTCGAATCCTCGGAGTTTTCATGTCCTGACCATCAAATGAGGTTAATGATACTCACCTTGCTGGGTGACGATTAAAATATAGGCCAGAGACCTGCCCCGGTTCCCGGCCAGAGAGGCTCCATGAACTGCGCCCATTAGCCCAGATCCACTGTGGTGAAAAGTACGGTCAGGGACAGAGGCCAAAGATGCCCTCGGAGTGGGGGACAGGCGGACGGCCCCCGTGAGGTCACCAAAGACTGCCTCACAGAAAGCGGGGTGTGAGGCCCGAGGCTGGGAAGGGTCTGGGTGGCACATGCAGGGTGTCCTCGGCCAGGAGTCCACCCCACAGGGACAGACGCGAGAACGCACAGGCCCTGCAGCCAGAGCGCCACCACGGTCACCCCAGTGACGGAGCAGCAGGGAAGCAGTGTCTGACCCGAAGCCAGACTTTCTTGCATTGAAACAAACGCCCATTGGGTCCCCTCTCTGGGCGTCAGGAACCAGGCGCTTTGGGAACGTGAGGCTGACATTAGCTGAGTGTGATAATATAGACCCTGAGCCCTGTGCCAAGGATGGGCAGTGGGTTCCAATCCAACTCTGGCTGTAACTCTTCCCTCTTTCGGTGAGGAATCAAACCATGGTCCCATGCGTGCATCTGTTCTGGATGCACCTGGACGGACACTCGCCCTGTGATTGTCTGTGAGCTGTGCCCCCATGTGCCCTCATTATCTGAGGCCACATCCGTGATGGAACATGTGCTGATGGGCCTGTATCTGCGTCACCACCTACACCGAGGACACCACGGCTTGGACACGGGACACGCTGGGCTGGAAGATGACCGCTCAGCTCCAGGCCCGGTCCCTCCTCGGCCGCCTGTCAGATTGTGGGCGCGGGGATTGTGTGGAGCTTCTGTGGGGGCGCCGGCCTGGCGTCTGAGTGAGGCCTCCACCGGCTGCGCGTTGAGTCCAGGCGCGGGCCCTGCTTGGCAAGTGCGTGTGAGGGTTTCTGAGCGGGATCCGCCGGGGCTGCTCTGTGCTGCGGCTGACTGTCCCTGAGGTGATTAGACGGTCCCCGAGGGAGAGACCTAACTCGGTCCCCGGGGCCGTGATCATGAACTTGTAATGAAGACTCCCTCCGCGGGGCCCTGCTGAGTCACAACACGGGCTGGAGTCTGAGAAGCAGAGGCTGACGAGGGAGGCCCTGGAGGAAGGAGAGCGAGAGAGGAGTGAAATAAACGGGGCTCACCACAGCCTTGGGGCAGGGGGTCGGCCTCGGGCAGCGTCCTGCTCCCAGCTCTGCAAGGGGCTCCGTTATCTGCCTTCACTGATGCTCATTACATGTGCGGGGCAAGGTCTGGTGATAACGGGGGCCATTTTAAATGCGGGGGGAGCAGGGGATGTTTGCAACCATTTACTTATATGTTTTTAAGTATATTTTATTGATGTCAGAGAGGAAGGAGAGGGAGAGAGAAAAACAGTGATGAGAGAAAATCATGGATCAGCTGCCTCCTGCACGCCCCCCACTGGGGATGGAGCCCACAACCTGGGCCTGTGCCCTGACCGGGGATCGAACCCTAACCTCCTGGTTCACAGGTGGATGCTCAGCCAATGAGCCAGGCTGTTTGCAACCATTTAGATTTCTGGACATTCATTCCACGAGCCAGAGCCTGCAGACCTGTCCGACCCGGCTCCACTGCCTACAGAGCCGCGTCCGCTTTGGGGTGACCCCCGCCCTGTCCCTTTGCCTGCGAAGTCTGCCTTCTCAGGAGGTTGTAAGGGGGGTGGGGTTGCGCTGGACTAGCTCTGCCCTTGGGTCTGGGTGTGGTAATAAAGAGAGTCACTGTCCTGTTGCCAGTGGGACCCTCCCCCGCCCCCTTTCCTCTGTCTGCCTCTCCCCCTTTTCCCTCATCAGCTTCTCCATCCCTTGGCGTCCCCCAGGGGTGCCTGGATGTCACCCCACCTCCTGATCTTCTGGTGCATCCCCTGATTGTGTTCTGAGATGGGCCTCTCTGGGCAGCCTCTGGCCCCGCAGGACTTAATATGGCTTTTTGTAAAGCAGTGCTTCTTAATGACATGGGAACTTCTAAATGGACAGAACAGACCTAAACACTGTGCAGGTAACTTGGGGTGAATCTGCACCCTGTCCTCATGGCACACCTCGTAACAGCGACAACAGCGGGTGAGATCTGGGCATTGACCCCAGGAGTCGGCCTGCGGTGCGTGCTTGGCACCCATGAGCCCCTTTACCTCCACCATCAGCCCTCCATGTCTGTGCAGTTTCTACCCCGTTTTGCAGGTGAGAAGACTGAGGCTCAGAAAGATGCACAAATCACTCCACATCAGACCTTCCAAATGCAGAGCCAGGACATACACCTGAGCCTGTGATGTTAGCAGATTGGGGTTGGCCTCATCTGACCCCAGTCATTGCAGCCTCCCCTCCTCACATGGGTGCACTGGGCACGGGGCTTCCCCATGAACTTGGGGCACGGCTCGTCCTGCCCCTCGGACAGGCTGACCCGGCCCCCGGCCTCTCCCTGTGGCCCCGGCCATGCGGACGCCTCCCTGCGTCTCCTCGATTGCCTGTCACATCTCCTCGCGGCAGCCTAACTCCCGCCTGGTTCCTCCGAACTGCGTCCAGAATAAACGCCAACAGATGGCCATCCGCCCCCAGGAAAGGGGCGCCCTACATTCTGACCTCAAACCCAGGCTGCTTGTGTTGCACTGTGTGTGAGCGGAGCTGCAGGCGGGTGGAGGGACGGTGCGTGCTCAGGGGGAAGGAGAACGTCTGACCTGCTGGGCCCTCCCCTGGGCGCACCCTCCCCTGGGCACACCCTCACCTGTCCCACCCTCACCTGGGCGCACCCTCCCCTGGGTGCACCCTCACCTGGGCGCACCCTCCCCTGGGCACACCCTCACCTGTCCCACCCTCACCTGGGCGCACCCTCCCCTAGGCGCACCCTCCCCTGGGCGCACCCTCACCTGGGCACGCCAGCAGGGGACCCAGCTCTGCCTTTCTTTTCCGCGGCTTCTCACCTTTGTGCAGCACAGACTTCTAGGAGGCGGTAGAAGCAGGAACCTGTGGCTGCAGCCCAGTGCATGTCATGGCACAAACCCTCTGGGCTCCCTGTTCCCACCTGCCTTCCCTTCATTAAAGCTGATGGGGGCCGGCTGGTGTGGCTCAGTGGAGGGCACCTGCCCCAGTTGTGGGCTAGATCCCCAGTGTGGGGCGTGCAGGAGGCAGCTGATCCATGATTCTCTCTCATCATTAATGTTTCTATCTCTCTTCTCCCTCTTCCTTCTTCTCTGAAATCAATAAAAATAAATTTAAAAAAATAACAGCTGATGGGAAGGTCTGGCAGGCAGACGAGGCCTCAGTCATTAGCGGGAGCCTCCAGAAAGGGGAGCTGTGTCCCCTTTAAAGCATTAGCATGTAAGAGGCGTGTGTGGTATTCCAGGCACACACCTCTCACGCCAGCCCCCGTGTTCAGTTAGTGGTCATTAGAGCCCAGCTGGCGGGAGGCGTGTGGCCGATGTTCTCTTCATTCAAATGCTGCCCCACAAACAGGCCGCGTCTGTCCTTGAGCCTGGGAGAGGGAGCCGCCTGGTGAGGCCCTTTCTCAGGTTGGCCATGTGCAGGCTGCGTGGCCAGGGCAGGGACACCCTTACCGCCGCAGAGGCCTCCCGGGCTCTCGAAATCACGCCTTCAGGGTAGGTAGGTTCCGAGTCCCGAGGAAAGAATATGGTTGAATAAATCTGTGAATTATGAATATTTTATAAACGAGGTGAAATTATTTGTGCTTCGGGAAAGGAACAGATGGGAGGAGGGAGAGCAGTGTGTGAGCAGCTGGTTCCTGGGGACGTGAGTTTCTGGGCCCGAAGCGCCCCGTTCAGCGTTGCCAGGTGCGTGGGGTGCGGGCCCCTGGGGCGGGGGCGGGGCTGTCCCTCCGATCTGATGGTCACGCTGCCGACGCTGTTTCTCCGTTAGACGGGACCTCTCCTTGCAGGCAGCCTGGCTTTGCTTTGTCACCCCCAGGGATGCTCTCGGGAGCCTGTTATTGAGGGTGGAGCGGGTGGGTGTAAAAATGCAAACTTGCAGCCACCAGGTGAGTCTTGCTCGGTGTGGGTGTTGGAGGGGAAGCTTAAGTTAAGGACAGGAGGTGGGTGTGCACGGAGCCTCTACGCCTCGTGTGGGAGAAGGGACCCACGTGGCTAAATGACCTCTTGTTTATTAGATTTGCTCGTGACCTGTTTCCAATTACTCCCAGTGACCTGGCTGAGCAGCGCACAGGCCGCATGCTGGGAGCAGCGGATTCATTCACTTAAGTGGACACGAATGGAATCGCAGAGGCCAGAATGAATATTTAATTTTTAATTTCCAGGAATCTATGGCAAAAAGAGGAAGCTGGCCATTCGCCACACGCTCGTCAGCAGAAGGGAGGCATTCCAACCCCTCTCAGGAGTGGCTGAGGTTTTCCCTGTTAAATTGGAAAATAAAATTTAACCTGGACTTTATGCCTGGCCCCAGAAAATTGAAAATATTTGCTGTTCTGAGCAAAAGGATATGAAAGTCAACAGCAACATACCCATGAGGTTCCCTCAGTGTGACTCTGCCAAACTCATGCTGTCCCAGGCCCTTTAGAGAAATCAATCTCTCTCTCTCTCTCTCTCTCTCTCCCTCCCTCCCTCTTTCTCTCTCTTGTACATTTTCCTTCAGCAAGATTTATTTATTAAATATACCTTTATTGATTTCAGAGAGGAAGGGATAGGAGGAGAGAGAGGAGAGAGAAGCATCAATGATGAGAGAGAATCATGGATCAGCTGCCTCCTGCACGCCCCGCACAGGGAATGTAGCCCACAACCCTGGCATGTGCCTGCCTGGGGATTGCACTGTGACCTCCTGCTTCGTAAATTGATGCTCAGCCTCTGAGCCTCATGCCAGCTGGGTGCTCTGCTTATGTTTGTACCTTCTGCTCTAGGTTGTGCTGGGGAGTCGGGGTATTAAGGAAGGAAGGAAAGCTTTTCCCTCGGGGATCCCGTAGTCTAGTTGGATCGTCTTGTAGGAATTCCTAGAGCCTACTAGGTAGAATATGGTCAGTCTATGCACCTATGGTTCAGGCATGGGTGGTGAGTCTGGGTGACGTGCACTGCACTGGACAAGTCCCGTTATGATTATCTTGTTATTAATGAGTAACAGGCACCGTGAGCACTGTCGTTGTGATATTACAGACTCCGTATGGAAGGGCCCTGACTCATTCCAGCCGCGGCAGGAACCCCTCAGACAGGCGTGAAGCCCAGCTCACAGCAGGTGTGGTCCTGGCATCGATGTCACTATCGGCTCCTTTGAGAAACCCGTCTCTTGATGAAGATAATCATCTCTTTAAATACTTTGCAAACAAATCGTGCTTTTGTGCGTCCCTTTCCTTGGAAGGTTGACGTATATTCAGGGACTTCGTGGGGCCACTCTCCACAGTGCAGTGAGCTTTATGTTTTGGGAAAAATCAGCATAGAGTGCACGGAGTGGGTAATCACCGCCAACCTAGCAGCTCGTACAGTTTGTCTATTTATGGCATAAAGAACAACTGGGAAGGAAACCCAATACGAGGCAGTTGTTCTCTCCTAATAATGTTTGGCTTTGACATAAATCTCGTCTCTAAACGCAAAAATAGTTTTAGGCAACAGCGTAGCACCAGGGAAGGTTTCTCGTCTTGTGCAAGGAGCAGGGCTTGGCAGCCAGAGGAACCCCAGTTCACACGCAGGCAAGGCCCTTCGGACAGCTGACATCAGCTCCATTTCCTTCCCTCCCAGGGAGATGGTCTACTGAGACCATGTTCGTTCATTCATTCATTCATCTCATCTTAATGTGCACCTGCTTGTCTAGGCTGTGGGCAAAGTCCTTGCCTTCGTGGAGTTTCAATCTAGAAACGTCATCAACTACAAACAGCACCACTCATGGGGACAATTGCACGGGTCCCTGTGGAGCCCAAAGGCGTCGATGACAGGAAGTCTTGGACAGAAGATGCTTGGGCGTGGCAAAGCCCCGCGTGTCTGACCAGGTGTTGGGGTGGTCGCCAGGGCCCAGGATCGCGGTGTAACTGCTCTCCTGCAGCTCCTGCTGTGTCACTTGCTCCTGATGATAAGATGGGAAGGATACCGCAGAGCTGGGATCGACTGTATCCATGAATATTTATTAACCACCATGGGCTGGTCACCTGCCTAGGCCCTGGAAACAGATGCATGATCAACGAAAGGGAAGCACCTTGCCCCAGTGTGGGTTTCATGCTAACGATAGTAAGCAGCTTGACAAAGACCTATGTGCCTTCGCCTGCGCTGGGATGGGCACCTTCCTGGTGTAGGAACGGAGTGCTGACAGCCCTGCAGGTAAGGCCGGTGGGTTGGAGCATCATCTCATGCCCGGGAAGGGCGTCAGTTCGATTCCCAGTCAGGGCACATGCCCGGGTCAGGTCTCCAGCTCCATCCCCAATAGGGGGTGTGCAGGAGGCAGCCAATCCATATTCTGTACTCACATGCATGTTTCTCTCCCCCTCCCTTCCTCTCTCTAAAAAAAAAATCAATGAAAATATTTTAAAAAACACACAGAAGTACTGACTATGTGAGGAAAATGTATGAGTTTACTCTGTCAGGTAAGAGTAACCCAAAAAGATAAATTTTATTAATTTTTTAAAAACTCATTAAATATTCACAAAACCAGTACATCAGTGATTAAAAAATAAACACCAGTCATTTCTTATTGAAAATCTTGAGCTGCGCTGCTTGCTGTGGAGTTTCCACTCCACAGTTAATGAGTTTTCTCTATTAGGTTCTGACCAGAGCCAGGCAAACACGTCTCCCCCATGAGGTGCAGATTTCTATCAGTTCCTATTAAATACACCCCCGCTTCATTCTCATCGTATGTTTAATGGAATGACTGGTAAACATGCCCCCGATACCGGTGTGAGCCTGGTACATTCACCCCTGTGCCAGCGGATAGAAACAGGATATTGCTTTGTTGGTTAAATAACGGAGGGCAACAATAGCTCGGAATGATGTATGAATAATGCATTTCTGAGTGAAGACTGTACAAGCACCTTTGGAGAGCAGGTTGTAAGAGGACCTGTTTGAGCGCTCGCCACAGTGCCCTTCCTCTCTGTCGTTTGCACATCATGAAGTCGGGGCCAACCCTGGCCTTTAAGTCCATCCGTGCGGGACATTCCCTCGGTGAATGCTGTCCACCTGCTTGAAGGCTCAGCGTTCCCTGCACAGGAGCCCTGCCCCCAGGTCACGGGGCTGTGCAGCCCCGTCCTGATGAAGGCTGGACCCTCCCCAGGTGGGACCCCAGGCCCGCAGCCACCTGTGGGGGAGGGTCTCCATCCTGCTTCAGGCCACGGCAGTCATTCCTCTGTGACTTATTAGTGCATTGTATACTTGGGTTTATTTTTATCCTCATCTGAGGATATGTTTATTGATTTTTTTTAGAGCGAAAGGAAGGGAGAGGGAGAGAGGGAGGGGGGCAAATGTATCTGGTCCCAGAACTGCGTGGGCCCAGGTGACCTCCTAGGTGAGCGGCACGGTAGGGACAGCACAGGGAGCACCAGTGGCCTTTGTGTCCAGTCACTCGGTCAGACGTTGACGAACAGCGTCTCCTGAGTGACAGGGGTGGGGAGAGGGCTTCAGTATGGCAGGTTTTTAGATGACATGGACCTCGCAGCTAATCTGACAGCTTTGCAGAAATCCTCTCATCGCTGAGCACTTCACGTAAAAGCCCCCTTGCTCCTGGGTGGTTAGGCTTCTGCATCAGTAATTACAGTCATAATACCTATGATTCTCTTGCGGCAACGTCAGCTGGTCATTTTATTGTCAAATCACCGTTTGACGTGTCAGTAATGCCCACCAGTGCATCGGACCAAAACCAGTGCAGACGTTCCCACGAGCATGGGGCGGACGTATTCCCATAGAGTCTTCAAAAACCCCGTTACGTTTAGAATCCAGTCTGGGTAGTAAGCGGTGATCACTTCCACCCAACATGGTGACCTCCACCCAACAGGGTCACCTCCACCCAGTACGGTCACCTCCATCCAACACGCTCACCTCCAACACAGTCACCTCCAACATGCTCACCTTCAACACCCTCATCTCCAACATCCTCACCTCCAACATGCTCACCTCCAACACACCTCCTACACCCTCACCTCCAACATGCTCACCTTCAACACCCTCATCTCCAACACCTTCACCTCCAACATGCTCACCTCCAACACCCTCATCTCCAACACCCTCACCTCCAACATGCTCACCTTCAACACCCTCATCTCCAACACCTTCACCTCCAACATGCTCACCTTCAACACCCTCATCTCCAACACCCTCACCTCCAACATGCTCACCTCCAACACACCTCCTACACCCTCACCTCCAACATGCTCACCTTCAACACCCTCATCTCCAACACCTTCACCTCCAACA
>JAWPEG010064503.1:1257408-1279353 GCA_035771395.1 Myotis vivesi
ACCCTCACCTCCAACATGCTCACCTCCAACACACCTCCTACACCCTCACCTCCAACATGCTCACCTTCAACACCCTCATCTCCAACAC
Source organism: Myotis vivesi (assembly GCA_035771395.1). Classification (NCBI taxonomy): domain Eukaryota; kingdom Metazoa; phylum Chordata; class Mammalia; order Chiroptera; family Vespertilionidae; genus Myotis; species Myotis vivesi. The sequence goes on from JAWPEG010064503.1 coordinate 1,257,497, forward strand.
CCTCACCTCCAACACCCTCACCTCCAACATGCTCACCTCCAACACCCTCACCTCCAACACCCTCACCTCCAACACCCTCACCTTCAATACCCTCACCTCCAACACCCTCACCTCCAATACCCTCACCTCCAACACACTCACCTCCAACAGGCTTACCCTGGGCAGCTTTTTATTTTTTTAATTTCTACATTAAGTTTTGATAAAGAAGAATGGTAGTTCTCAGGCAGGCACTGAAATTTTTGAAACAATATCATTTTAAAAAAGCAAATTTCTTGTGATATGAATTGCATGAATCTTACTTGAACGAAAAGACTTTGTGTGATTAAATACAGTTAATGGCCAAATACTAACACAATGGGTCAGGACCTTTCTATTTCTTTTTCCTTATAATTACAAATCCTCCTGCCCGTCTCCCCCTTTGCATAGGTGAGGCTGTAAAAATGCTACATGCCCTTTAGATCCTACATCTTGTGCAGGAGCCGAGACGTGACTCACACTAACCGAGCAGTGACTTCCATGAGTCAGTTCAGCCTGAAGGTGTCAGCTGAGATAGTAAAGCACTATTGTGTGTTCATTGTCAGGACAGACATCTGCCTTAGCCAGTATTCTGACAATAGTTTCCTGTATAAGTACTAAAATTTCTTATGACCTAAAACAAGGCCTCAGCAGTATGTGGACTTACTGTGTTTTTCTATGTGAGATGCATTTAACTAAAAAGATGTTTTGAAAACAAACAAACAAACAAAAACAATAGCAGCCCAGCCAGCATGGCTCAGTGGTTGAGCGTTGACCTATGAACCAGGAGGTCACGGTTCCATTCTGGGTCAGGGCAGATGCCTGGTTTATGGGCTTGATCCCCAGTGCGGGGTGTGCAGGAGGCAGCCGATCCATGATTCTCTCTCATCATTGATGTTTCTCTCGCTCTCCCTCTCCCTTCCTCTCTGAAATCAATAAAATAAATATTTAACAACAGCAGCAAACATTCCATAGGCTAATGGCCGAGACCACAAGCTGAGGGTGGAGCAGGAGACTCCCGCCTCCTTCTGTGTGACACTGAGCGTGTCCCCCAGGGTCCAGGAGCCATGGCTCTCGTCCAGAAACTCCCCATCCTCCCTGCACCCGGCAGGCAAGGTGAGCCACAGAGGGGTTTTCTGGGAAGGCCCTCATCAAGAACAGGGAGTTCTTCCATGACCCGTGCTCCCACCTAGAAGGATGCAGGATGCGAGCCTAAACAGACGGCCTTCATGGGAACAGGGATTGCCTCTCGTCTAACACAGATGTCGTCTGCCTTCCTGACCCTCCTCGGACTCACCTTTCACCCACCGTCCCATGTGCCGCTGGAGTTTAATTCTTCATCGACGAAGGAGAGGAGCCCGGCTTGTGCACAAGTTCAGATCTGAGTGGAAAAGGCCCGGCCTCACCCACGTGTAAGGAAGGAAACGAGGAGCCCCAAGGAGCGGAGGAAAGAGGGGAGATCATCAGATCCGATTAGGATGATAGCGGGAGGGAAAAGCTCAAAGCAATTCAGAACGAGAGTCAGAAGATGAAGGGAAACATGAAAGATTTAAATGACAGGGAAATGCAAATAGCCCGATCCTTTTATGTTCCCTGAGAAACCACAGCCTTCCTCCCCTGTCACGGCTTCCCCATGTCCGACTTTGATTCCCGGATTGTACAGTTCAAAGCCGCCTTTGGGAACGTGTCACCAATTCAGGAGGTGACACTGCAGCGTAGGACTCAGCCTCAGATCTTTTTGTTTGTTTGTTATAGTTGTTAATCCTGATCCTGGGAGATTGTCCATTGATTTTTAGAGAGAGTGGAAGGGAGGGGGAGAGACACAGAGAGAGGAATGTTGATGTGAGCGAGACACGTTGATTGGTGCCTCCTGCACTTGCCCTGATCCTACAACCCAGGTACATGCCCTCAACTGGAATTGAACCCGGGACCCTTCAGTCTGTGGGCCCACATTCTAACCACTGAGTAAAATGGTGGCCAGAGCTATTCTAAGCTCTTTAGCAGTGGATGGAGGACTTGGTTTTCTGGATCATTCTCTATCATACCACCGACCTTTTAATTCAGTTCACTGGTTTTTAATTCGAATAAAAAATGTAATACATCAAATATGCTGTATGCATGATGATTTAACTCAAATGAGCATCTGTATAGACTTGATTCAAATGGATGAAATATTTTTGAGATTCATTCTCAGTCCTACCAGGCAGACTGTGTGTGGGCATGTGTGTGTGCACGTGTGTGCGTGTGTGTGTGTGTGTGTGTGTGTGTGTGTGTGTGTGTGAATGAATGTCCGTAGCCTGCCAGCGCTGTGTGCTGTGGCTGCAGATACCAAGCAGCACACACCTGGTCCTGCCCTCAGGGACCGTATAGACTAATTGAAAAAGGCATGATGTGAGCAGTCCATGCCCAAACCACGAGCCAGCGTTCACGGAGGAGCAACCGCTATCACATGAGCCCGACAATGACAACACGCGTTCTTTCCCCCAGGACCTGGCTTTTCTGTCTCTCCTGTAGTAAGGGTGATGGAATAGAAAAGAAGCAACATGTCAGCATTGTTTCAGAGGCCCTGTGTGTGTGTTCATGATGGGAAGAGTGTGTGACAGAGGGAGTGCACCTCTGCTCCTCCTCCTCTCATTAGTTAAGCTCCCTGTGTCCGTGCGTGTCTGTGCGGTGCTGGTTAAAGGTGGAGGGTATCCCTGTAGCTGGTAAACCGCGATGACCTGAGCGGAGGGCAGAGGGGCTCTGCAGCCAATGGTCCCGCCCTGGCCCATCTCACCACACTTCCTCAAGCCTCCCTGGCTCTCGTGCTAGAATGGTTTTCTTATTGGCATCTCCTATTGGGTCTACTGGTAAAATTGAATCCATTCTCATATTAGCATTTTATTTCCATAAATTATGATCTTCATAGCTCTTATTTCTTACAAAATGATAACAGTTAACTCGAAGCCTGGCATTGAACACTGTCTTTCCATGACCTGTTCCTTCAGGCTCTGTGATTCAGCCGAAGTGCCAACTTGTAAGACTTAGTTTGTGTTTTGTTTTTTAGAGCATTTAAGATTCACATCAAATTTGAGAGGAAGACAGATTTCCCAAATACCACCTACCCTGCCCGCCCCTTGCATATCCTCCCTGATTACCAACACCACCAGCTGGTGGGTCTGCCACAGCCCGTGAACCTGCCCTGACACGGAATCACCACCAGAGTCCACAGTGCACACCAGAGCCACTCTCTGCTGTACATCCTGTGGGCTTGGACAGATGCGTGATGACGTGTGTCCATCGTCACAGTGTCACACAGAACCGGCTCTTGCTCTAAAATCCCTGTGTTACTGCCGCTCATCACCCCCAAGCCCCTAGCAGCCACTGATGGTTTTCCTGTCATGTGGTTTCTCCCAATAGGGGTGGGACCAGCCGGGTCTCAGTCTGGCGCGATTTCGAGGTGCATGCGGGTGGGCGGGGACTTGACTCTGGGTCCCGTGGTGCACCCCAGACTCTGACAGGAGGGAGATTTTCATATACATTTTACTAATTTTCTTTCCTCTCTGACACTTCTATTATAGAGAAAGGCAAATAGCGATATTAAAATATTTCCTCTAATTAATTCCCTTTGCACAAATTTCGTGCACCGGGCCACTAGTTGGTTAATAAGATTAAACAGGTTCTGGTGTACAATTCCACATTCATCATCTGTATATTGTGCTGTGTGTTCACCACCCACATCAAGTCTCCCTCCATCACCATCTCGACCCCCTTCCCCCCGTAACCACCAAGCTGGTATCTATGCTTATAGGATGGTTTTTTTCTCTCTTAATCCCTTTACCTTTTTCACCCAGAGCCCCGCCCCTGCCCGCTGACATCTGTCAGCCGGATTCCTGTCTCTCTGAGTCATTTCTCCCCTGGAGTCTGTGGGAAACCGAGTTCATGCCAACCAGCATTTGCTCCTCTTTCCACTGAGCAACAGGCCTGAGTCAGACCCAGGACCTGCTCCACATTACATCCGGGAATGAAAGCGAATGCCTGTGCATGTCCCGGCGTGAGCAGTCGGCTTGGACCCGGGAAGCTGACTGCTCCGTTTCTATGAAGCGTTCCCAGAGCCCCAGGTTGCTGGGGGAATGTGAGGATGTGAGCGCTAAGTCTCCAAGGGGGACTATTAGCCCAAAGTATAATTTAGGAAATTACTCCGAATTACACAGGCTTTTAAAAAATGGCTGTGATGTTTATTTGTTAAGATGAAAATTAGTTGTCACCCTGTTCTGAGAATTTTACGCACAGCTTCTTCTCAGAAGGCAGGCTCTTCTGAGACTGTGGACAATGAAGTGATTGAAGCATGCGTCTCCTGCTGGGCCATTAATGAGAAATAATTTATGCAAAGCAGGAAGGTTCACTGTACATTGTGGTAATGTTCAAGTCACTCTGACTAAATAGCTTTTATTTTTTTATTTTTTTTAAATATATTTTATTGATTTTTTACAGAGAGGAAGGGAGAGAGTTAGAGAGTTAGAAACATCAATGAAAGAAACACTGATCAGCCGCCTCCTGCACATCTCCCACTGGGGATGTGCCCGCAACCCAGGCACATGCCCTTGACCGGAATCGAACCCGGGACCTTTCAGTCCGCAGGCTGACGCTCTATCCACTGAGCCAAACCGGTTTTGGCTAAATAGCTTTTAAATTCAAGAAGTCCTCTTCTATGAGAAAGAAGATTAAGGTTCGAGGCGTGAGAAACTTTTCTAGGAGTGAGTTAACACATCCCCACACCTTCAGTTCTTAAACTGAGATTGTAAGATTCAGTTTGGATTTTTGTTTAAAAACAGAGCGTTATGCAGCGTTTACTTCCAAATATTAAGTTTCAGTCTGACTTAGGGTAGAAACTGTGTGATATGCATGTGATGTCTGTTTTCTCATCAGAATTATTGCATTTTGTCTAGGAAGACATATTTAGCGTCAATAGTCTCAACTACAATGACATACCCTATCTTTTATTACATTTAAACCTCAGGTTAGTCTTTTTTGTGATCTCAGTATATTGTAATGTATTTAAATTAATTTATGATGGATTTTATATTTTGAAAATATAAAGTGTCTCACTTAAAATGTTTCCAGTGCACCACTTTAAGTTCAGAGACGCCCGGTTCCCTGTGGGCGAGCAGCCTTGTGAGGTCCTGTCGAGTGTATGAGGACGCTTGGGGGGGGGGCATTCAAGGATCCTGATCTGTCACCAAGCCAGCACCCAGCACCCTCCCCAGCATTTAGCTGGCTCAGCTGGGTGGAAGCCATTCATTTGTTCATTTGTTCATTTGTTCATCCCTCGGGACTGTTAAGCCAACAAAAGGAAACTAAAACAAGCACAATCTTTGGAGTTCTGTGCCTGCAGGCTGAAGGCTTTGCTGAGCAGCAGTCCCCTGGCCACACAGGGACATGGTCAGTGGCACCAGCCCGAATCAGCCTTCTCTTATTTTTTACACTTTTATTGACTATGTTGACATATAACAACGTGTAAACGTAAGGTGTACAACGTGTTACTTGGGGACACTGATGTGCCATTTAAGATTGCCATCATAGCAATGCTCATTGGGTGACATAGCTATATAGAGCATTGTTGTCTGTAGTCACCTGCGTGCACTGGGTCTCCATGCATATTTCCTACTTATAATAAGTTCATGCCCTTAAACACCGTCCATGTGACCCCTTACCCCCATCCCTGGTAACCGCCGTGATGCCCTCTGTTCTGTATAAATGTGAGTTTTTGATTCCACATGTAAGTGACAGCATGGAGTATTTGTCTTTGTCTGACTTACATCACTGGCACCATGTGTCAAGTCTCATCGTGTGGTCACTGGGAGCAGGTGCCTTCACTCTCATGGCTGGACGGTCCTCTAACGTGTGTGTATGGACCACATCTTCTTCCCATTCATCCGGGCACTTCGGTTGTTCCGCATTTTGACTCTCACGGATAACACTGCAATAAGGGTGGGAGGGTGGGCCTCTCCGAAACCTGCTTTTATTTCCTTTGAGCATATGCCTAGCTTGGGATGGCGGGTTGTATGGGAGGTCTGTTTTCAATTGTGGAGGGAACTCTGTATTGTTTTTAAAGTGATTGGACCAGTTGCCGGGGGGGGGGGGGGGAAAGGGAAGAAGGGGGTCCTAATATGAGGTGANGGGTAAGGGAAGAAGGGGGTCCTAATATGAGGTGATAGGAGAAGATTTGACTTTGGGTGGTGGGCACATGGTCCTATATACAGATTCTGTAAATTAGTAATCCACACATGTAACCTATATATTCATGTTGACTGTCACTCCAATAAAATTAAAAAAAAAAGAAAATACAAAAAATTAAAAAATAATAAAAATAAAGTGATTGGACCAATTTCCATCCCCATCAACTGGGCATGAGGGTTCCTTTCCCCACGTGCTCGCTGCACCTCTGGCCTCTCGTCTTGGTGTCGGCTGTCCCAGAGCTGGGAGGTGCTCGCTCACTGATAGTTGGGTTTGCTTTTCAGTGACGATTAGTGATGTGAGCACATTTCCATGTGCATGTCGGTCACTTTGAAGTCCCTTTGGAAAAATCTCCATTAGTTCATCTGCTCATACTTATGTGTATATAATATATGTAACATATGTGATAAATAATATGTGGGGGTTTATATATATACATATCTATATATATAAAAGCCTAAGCGACCATTGCAACCGAAACAACCGAAGGGATGACCAAACAGGCTGTGTGGGATGACCAGGCCAGCAGGGGGTTTAGTGAGGGGCAACCAGGCCAGCGGGGTGGCAGTTAGGGGCAACCAGGCCAGTGGGGTGGGCAGTTGGGGGTGACCAGGCCGGCAGGGGTGGGGGGCTGTTAGGGGCGATCAGGCAGGCAGGCAGGTGAGCAGTTAGGAGCCAGTGGTCCCGGATTATGAGAGGGATGTCTGATTGCTGGTTTAGGGCCTAAACCGGCAGTCGGACATCCTTCAAGGGGTCCCGGATTGGAGAGAGTGCAGGCTGGGCTGAGGTGCCCTCCCCCCATGGATGAATTTCATGCACCGGGGCTCTAGTATACATATATGTATATGATAAATAATATGTGGGGGGTATGGGGGGGGAGAAAGAGGGAGAGGTTGAGAGGGAAAGAGATTGAGAAAGAGAGATTGAGCAAGATTGAAAAAGAGAGTTTGATAAGGACAGAGAGAAAGACAGAAGATTGGGTAAAAGATGAGAAGAAGAGACAGGGAGAGATGGAGAGAGTGGTGGAGAGATATTGAAGAGAGGTTGATAGAGATTTTGGGGGAGACTATGAGAAAGAGATTGATATAAGAAAGAGAGATGGAAACAGAGATATTGAGAGAGATGGAGAGACAGAGAGATAGATGGAGAGAGGAACTGAGAGACACCGATTGAGAGAGAATGTGAGAGACAGAGAGACTGAGAAAAGGATACACGGAGAGATATTGGAAAACAGAGAGACTGAGAGAAATTGAGCAAGATTGAAAAAGAGAGACTGGTGGAGTCGGAGGTTGAGAAAGAGATTGAGAGAATTAGGAATTTGAGAGAAGTAGACGATGATAGAGACTGAGAGTTGCAGGCAGACACTGCGAGAGATTGAGACACAGAAAGGTTCACGTTATACATATTCATAATTTGCCTGGAACATTTTTCTGCAAGTCGTTTTATTTCTCCGGGTGTGTGGCATGATTATGTCTACCCTTGGGCTGCCTGTATTTAGATATGTCACCATTTTACGTGCTTAATTTTGAGGGCTCCAGGGCGATCATTGGTATGAAAGGGGTGAAACCCCAAGTGAAGAAAAGTGGATATTCCATGCCTCTGAGGACAGAGGACGCTGCCGTCAGCCAGCCCCTGCCCCGTCCACGCGTTCAGTTAGGAGACACTTGGCTGGAGTCCCTCTCTGTGTGTGGACTGGGCTGCCCTGCGCAGGTGACATGCCTGGGGCATGCAGACTGGGCTGATGTGTTGAGGAGGACATGCCTGGGACATGCAGACTGGGCTGGCGTGTGGAGGATGTGCCTAGGGCATGCAGACTGGGCTGGCGTGTGGAGGATGTGCCTGGGGCATATAGACTGGGCTGCCCTGCGCAGGTGACATGCCTGGGGCATGCAGACTGGGCTGGGCTGCCCTGCAGAGGTGACATGCCTGGGACATGCAGACTGGGCTGCCGTGTTGAGGAGGACATGCCTGGGACATGCAGACTGGGCTGGCATGTGGAGGATGTGCCTAGGGCATGCAGACTGGGCTGGCATGTGGAGGATGTGCCTGGGGCATATAGACTGGGCTGCCCTGTGGAGGTGACATGCCTGGGGCAGGTAGACTGGGTTGGCGTGTGGAGGACATGCCTGGAACATGCAGACTGGGCTGCCGTGAGGAGGTGACATGCCTGGGACATGCAGACTGGGCTGGCGTGTGGAGGGGACATGCCTGGGACATGCAGACTGGGCTTCCGTGTGGAGGGGACATGCCTGGGACATGCAGACTGGGCTGCCGTATGGAGGTGACATGCCTGGGACATGCAGACTGGGCCGGCGTGAGGAGGTGACATGTCTGGGACACGCAGACTGGGCTGCCGTATGGAGGTGACATGCCTGGGACATGCAGACTGGGCTGGCGTGAGGAGGTGACATGTCTGGGACACACAGACTGGGCTGGCATGTGGAGGTGACATGCCTGGGGCGTACAGACTGGGCTGGCGTGTGGAGGGGACATGCCTGGGACATGCAGACTGGGCTGCCGTGTTGAGGAGGACATGCCTGGGACATGCAGACTGGGCTGGCGTGTGGAGGTGACATGCCTGGGGCATGCAGACTGGGCTGGCGTGTGGAGGTGACATGGCTGGAGCATGCAGACTGGGCTGCCTGTGGAGGACATGCCTGGGACATGCAGACGGGCGAGGGCCCTGCAGAGGGCAAAGTCTGATCCACCTCAGACCCCGAGAACCTGGGTCATTTCCTACCACCTCCTCCCAGGTTCTTGTTTCAAATGGCAAGGTTTTAGCTTAAAACATTTTTTTAATTTTTCATTTTGAGTTGAGGTTCAGTGTAATTTCAGGTGCACAACCCAGTGATTGGATGGTTGTATAACTGACAAAGGGATCACCCCCTAAGCCTCGTGCCAGCTAACACCAGACCTCGTTAGCATAATATTATTGGCTGTGTTTCCTGTGCTGTGCTTGACATCCAGGACTATTCTGTGCCTGCTAATTTGTACTTAAAAGTATTTTATTATTGGAACTATTGCCTGTGTCCCCCTTGTCCCCCACTGTCCTCTCCCAGCCCGCCCCCGCCCCTGCCCCTAGCCCGCCCCTGCTCCCCTATTTTCTGTGTCCACTGGTTATGCTAATATGCATACAAGTCCTTTGATTGATTTGCTTAAAACTTCTTCTGAGGCAAAAACTCTGAGATGTTCCCTCCTTCCCACGCGTAGAAATATGCTGCCATCCACATGTATGAAATCCCCGATATTATTTACAAATACCTGGAAAAGCTTAAAAGCAAACCCACTCTAGGTCAAAAGTAAGCCTCGGTTGAGTTGTGCTCCCGCTGCCATGGCAATGTGACCACAGGAGGCCAGCGTGGCTCTGGCGGCAGCTCAGCGCTGTTGGGGACAGTGGGTGCCTCCAGTCGCATGAAGCGGTTTTTTTAAAGCAAAACAGGAAGAAAGTTACCATTGTTAAAGGACTCGCCTGCGTAACAGGATTCTGACAGTAAATCTACTGTGATTGTAGAATCCATCTGCTCGGTGCTGTCAGTGCTGATTAAAAATAAAAACATTGAACACGTCAACTAGAGAGAGAAGGCGTGTCACAGGGGCCCAGGAATGCACGACTGACAGGGAGGTGCAGCCGCTGTTGAACCCGAGGCAGCACAGCTCAGCTGCTCCCGCAGCACCGCCTGGGCCGCAAGGAAGCGGGGCGCGTGTGCTGGCCCGAGTGCTGGCCTGTGTGCTGGCCCATGTGCTGGTGCGTCTGCTGGCCTGTGTGCTGGTGTGTGTGCTGGCCCGTGTGCTGGCCTGTGTGCTGGTGTGTGTGCTGGCCCGTGTGCTGGTTCGTGTGCTGGTGTGTGTGCTGGCCCGTGTGCTGGTGTGTATGCTGGCCCGTGTGCTGGCATGTGTGCTGGCCCGAGTGCTGGCCTGTGTGCTGGCCCGTGTGCTGGTGCGTCTGCTGGCCTGTGTGCTGGTGTGTGTCCTGGCCCGTGTGCTGGTGTGTGTGCTGGTGTGGGTGTTGGCCCATGTGCTGGCATGTGTGCTGGCCTGTGTGCTGGCCTGTGTGCTGGCCCGTGTGCTGGTGTGTGTGCTGGCCCGTGTGCTGGCCCGTGTGCTGGTGTGTGTGCTGGCCCGTGTGCTGGTGTGTGTGCTGGCCCGTGTGCTGGCATGTGTGCTGGCCCGAGTGGTGGCCCGTGTGCTGGCCCGTGTGCTGGTGCGTCTGTTGTCCTGTGTGCTGGTGTGTGTGCTGGCCCATGTGCTGGTGTGTGTGCTGGCCCCTGTGCTGGCATGCGTGCTGGCCTGTGTGCTCATGTGTGTGCTGGCCCGTGTGCTGGTGTGTGTGCTGGTGTGTGTGCTGGCCTGTGTGCTAGCCCGTGTGCTGGCCCATGTGCTGGCCCGTGTGCTGGTGTGTGTGCTGGCCCGTGTGCTGGTTCGTGTGCTGGTGTGTGTGCTGGCCCGTGTGCTGGTGTGTATGCTGGCCCGTGTGCTGGCATGTGTGCTGGCCCGAGTGCTGGCCTGTGTGCTGGCCCGTGTGCTGGTGCGTCTGCTGGCCTGTGTGCTGGTGTGTGTCCTGGCCCGTGTGCTGGTGTGTGTGCTGGTGTGGGTGTTGGCCCATGTGCTGGCATGTGTGCTGGCCTGTGTGCTGGCCTGTGTGCTGGCCCGTGTGCTGGTGTGTGTGCTGACCCGTGTGCTGGTGTGTGTGCTGGCCCGTGTGCTGGCATGTGTGCTGGCCTGAGTGGTGGCCCATGTGCTGGCCCGTGTGCTGGTGCGTCTGTTGTCCTGTGTGCTGGTGTGTGTGCTGGCCCATGTGCTGGTGTGTGTGCTGGCCCCTGTGCTGGCATGTGTACTGGCCCATGTGCTGGCATGCGTGCTGGCCCATGTGCTGGCCTGTGTGCTCATGTGTGTGCTGGCCCGTGTGCTGGTGTGTGTGCTGGTGTGTGTGCTAGCCCGTGTGCTGGCCCATGTGCTGGCCCGTGTGCTGGTGTGTGTGCTAGCCCGTGTGCTGGCCCGTGTGCTGGCCCGAGTGCTGAGGGCGACACGTGTATGTGAGTGGGAACCAAGGGCACTGCCACCCCTGTGCCTGTCACTGGGCACACGGACCGCTCTCTGCTCGGACACTGGCCTGGGAGCTGGGGCTCCACGTGGGTCCCGTTCCCGCAGCGGCGATGAGACTGGACACACGGGCTGAGCCAGTGGCCCCTCTGACGGACATTGGCACCTGCGCTTTCATCACATCTGCGTACATGTCACACTCCCAAACGTGTCAGCTTCACGCTTCTCCTGCACGAGGAGCCCCGTGGCAGCGGCCTTGCTGGCCCCGGGGGCCGGCGGGCCTGTCCTCTCACAGGAGGCCACGTGGCAGGGGGTCCCTGAAGGGCCTGCTGATACAGCGATGCCCAGGCAGCTCCTGTCCATTTTCCAGCAGCTCGGTTCTGTCCTCAGCATGAGAGCAAGGGGCCCTCCTGCCCACAGACATGCCCGGCCCTGGCATGGCAGGGGCAGTCCCCCAGCTCAGAGCCGCCCGCCTGACTCTGCCTGGGCCCTGGGCTCCAGGCCTGTGGCTCTGCAGCTTGGATGCGGGCGGGTGGAGACCATGACCCCAGGAACCCTCGGGGAGAAGCCGTAGAGAAATATGTGCTAAAAAAAGTGAAATATAATGAAACCTCCAGTCAGAATTGCAAAGGTTACGGACGCTGAATGTTAAGTGCAGATTGAAGGTATTTCATGCTTTTTAAAATTTCATTTGCTTCTGCGTGTTTTAAATGCATTTATTTATAATAAGTTTCTTGTGGTGACGTAGGCGCATAAGATGACTAGGTGTCTAATGAGCCCTCTCTCAGCAGCATCTGCCCAGCGGGCCGAGCCCCCGCCACCCTCAGCCCTTCCGCCTCAGGTTTCCTGTGCGATGATCATGAGGGACGACTGTGGGGAATTGAGAAGTGCTCTGGACTCTATTCCGAGGAGAATGCGCCCTCTCCAGGAAGGAAAACGTAATCGTAGAAAAGTCCCTGCCCTTCTATAGTCCGCAGGGCCTGGGAGCGGGTTAAAGCAGGAGGCCCAGCTGGTCGGCTCTTGGTCATCGGTGGACCCCTCGTCCTTGAGGGAGGACTCGATGCGGATGGACGCAGGTGCGAGTTCAGTGGGGAGTCTAGATCCTGTGATGTCAGGGGCCTCCTCACTGGGGAGCCCATCATCCCTTAAGTCTGGATTCTTGGTTTTCAGAAAACTCCTTCACAAGTAAGCTCACCGGGAGGCAGCGTCCTGCCCCTCACACCATGTCGGGGGCCAGGGTGGCTCTGCTCCTGGGTCACCTCGGGAATATTTGCCGGAAGTTGTTCCCCTCTGCGCCTGCTTTCTTTTCCGTTTAACCTGCGCTCAGCAGGGGCCTGGCGCAGGTGGGAAGGGAAGCTTGGTTAAATGAGACAAACTGGGTCAGCACACAGCAGTGTATCTATTTTGGACTAATTGGTTTGAAACACAAGAACTAAATTATAAAAATAAAACGAAGGCGTACGTGTGGCACCTGAATGCCCCGGCCTCCCCCTCCCCGTCTCGGGGCATGTGCAGGTTCTGATGCCGGGGAATAAACACCAGGTGGATGCCACACATTTTAAAAAATAGTTCACTTTTTGCTGAGATCCCTCGACATAGGAAATGCCAATGTCTCCCCAAGAGCAAAGGTTTATGGAAACCCTCCAGGCACATGGCTCCCAGTCCTGGCAGGACGCTCCCTTCTCGCCAAGGCCCAGGACTCCACCCCCCCCCCCCCTCATCCCGGAGGGAGGGAGGGAGGGAGGGCGGAGGCCAGGGCAAGCTGGGTTCAGCTGGAAATAGTGGGTTTCTCTATGAACCACACTCCTCCATGGTATTTGTTTTATGTCTTTATTTTAGTAAGAACTAAGCACTTTAAATGGATCCTGTGATTTAATAATACCTTCAGGGTTGGAGTAAACATTTTCAAAGTGAATATAGCCGACTGTTTTAGGCTCACCGGTATGACACGCGGTTTAAATGATTTCCTCTCTGTCTCTGCTCCACACACGTTGGGGAAGTGGGACATGGATGCGTTCCCGTGTGGATGATGTTCTGGGTAAATGCGTTATTACGCTGTGCTGACTCCAAGCACGGCGGCGGGGTGGTGAGCAGGAACATAAGGCCGCTGATTTCCCTTTCCTCTCTAACCAGGCACTCGATCACGATTATTTTAATAAAACATTTCTCCTGCTCGGTGCACACTCAATACTTACCACGCTTCAGGATATCAGCAAGCAGGGAGTAAAGAGTGCGTGTATTATTTTCAAGATTTAGTATTTCTTACCGGATAGAGATACATTCTCATTGGAATAAGGAATTCAAAGCCTTTTCAATTTCCCAAAAGAGGTGATTATAATAATAGTGTGAAAATGTGAAATGGGAGCCCTGCCTGAGTGTGGCGGGCACACAATGCACCGCACAGACCCCGCCTCGTGGAATGTTACCCCTGAAACCTGTGTAACCTACTAACCATCGTCACCCCAATTAACTTCATAAGAAATAAAATAACACTGAGAAAGTAACTAATGAAAATTTAAAAAGAAAAATGAAGTATCTTCCCTCTGCCCTTCACATTCAGTATTCACCACCTTTGTGATGGTTATGGGCCGTTCATTACATTTCCTTTTATTTTCTTAGCAATTAAAAGGAAACCCACCCAAAATGAGTGATGTTCTTAGACGTTTACTGGGCAGGCGCCTCGAGATTCCTTAACAATGTGCAACATTTTCAGTATAAACATTTGGAAGAAGAGGCTGTTGCCGTGGGCTCCTGCGGGCCACATTCTCAGCAAGGTGGCCCTCGGGTGTGAGACAGGACTGCTGTCGAGGGTGACCTCTGCCACTTGCCCAGGCTTCCTGTAAGGCCCCGCCCGCCAGGGTCTCACCGCCAGCCTCCGCTGGGTCCCAGACCCGCCTCCCATGAGAAACGCCGGTGCTGATGATACGGGAACCGCTGAGCAGGAATTCTCCCGGGGCCTAGCTCACAGGACCTGAGGATGAAGCCATGGACCCGAGGAGTTCATGCAAGGCAGCAGCTTATTGCAGACGACACGGTCTCCCGCTCGGGGAGTGGACCCAGATGGGCTGACCCAAAGCGTACTGCTCCCCCCTGACATCTGCCTCAGGCCCACCCTGTCTGTGTTGCTCTCTGATTGGCTCCTGGCCCTTTGACAACGTTCTATTTTGCACTTGCAAGAAAAGCATGCTTGTCTCAGAGCACCCTGTTTTTCTGCAAAACATGCTGTGGTTTCAGCTTGCTGCTTGCTTCCTCCTCCTTCCACCCCTGACCCTGCCGCCTGATCCACTGAGACAGGAGCCGGACACGGGACCCGCCAGTCTCTGTGTCACCCCCCCAGGCACAGCCGGAGAGGCACGGCAGTAAGAGATGATGGGCATACACTGCATGAGCGACAACACTCCCTGGGAATTCTGAGTGAGCCACGACTCGGGAGGGTTGGCCACCCTATTTTTGGTGTCGCTGTAACACGGCAAGACGGCCACAGCACTGGGGACCACTGTCCACTCCAGTGTCGCTCCTGTGCCACCCGCCCTGCACCGGCCGGAGCATCCCGTCTCCCACTCAGCCTGGGTATGAGGGGCGCAAACAGACCTGCCTCGCGGGTCCCAGGGAGGGAATCGGGGCTGGAACCCCAGCTTCCCGGGCTCCTCCCACGGCCCCCACCACAGAGCCAGACCCACAGGGTCTCTGTCTGGTGAAAACAGGATTTGAAGTCCTCCCGCCAGTGTGGGGTCTGTCCTTCCCTACTTCTTCCCTAAGAACCTTGGAAACCAAAACCAGGTCTTCCCCAGCGTCTCTGCCTGCGAGCTCCCTGGGTCCCGGGCTCGACGGGCAGGTACAGGGCCCACAGGCGGGCACTGGCGGGGCTCCTCACCTCTCCTCCCTGCCTCGTCAGCTCTGCGGGTCCAGGCTAAAGCCTTCTAATGCCTTCACTCTCTCCTGCTCAGTTCTCAGCGAAAGGAACAAATCAGGTATACAGGCAAAAGGAAAAAAGAAAAGCAGCTATGCAAGACACTATGTGCAGCCTTCTCTAGTGCTTCTGACGCTGAGACAAAGGGCTCAGTCGCTAAGTTGCACGGCTGCTCTCGGCCTTCCTCTGAAAGAAGTTTCTGAAACCAGCTCCCGCTGCTGGGACAGGCCCGGGTGAGCGGCACCCTCCTGTTAAAGGCGCGGCAACCAGCTGAGCTGCCAGCGTGAGCCCCACAGGCCCTCTGTCTCCTGTGGCTCCTCACAGCACGGCGCTGCCCTCAGAGTGTGCACGTGGCGGGGACCTGCTTTTCCTTTTTAATATCTTTTTATTGATTACTAGAGGCCTGGTGCATGAAATTCATGCAGGGAGGGGGAGGGGTCCCGTCAGCCCAACCTGCACCCTCTCCAACCCAGTGTCCCTCTCACAATCCAGGACCGCTGGCTCCTAACTGCTCACCTGCTTGCCAGTCTGATCACCCCTAACCACCTCTGCCTGACAGCCTGGTCGCCCTTCACTGCCTGCCCTGCCAGCCTGGTCGCCCCGTGCAGCCTGCTGTTCAGTCGTTATGTGAGGGTGTCCTGACCAATTTGTATATTACCCTTTTATTAGTATAGATATTGATTTCAGAGAGGACGGGAGGGGAAGAGAGAGGTGGAAACATCAATGATGAGAGAGAATCATGGATGGGCTGCCTCCTGCACGCTCACTACTGGAGATGGAGCCCACAACCCAGGCAGGTGTCCTGACTGGGAATTGAACCTGGGACCTCCTGGCCCATAGGTCAGTGCTCCACCACTGAGCACGCTGTTGGGCGGAGACTCATCTTTTGTAACCTGCTCTCTCTGCTCACTAGTGACATCCCAGCTCTTCCATGGTGATCCCTCAGAGTCAGTGAGCGGTCACCTCCAGCAGGTGGCTCAGGGGTGAGCCCTGGTGGCGGGGACAGTGGCGCCCTCTGCAGCTTGGGCGTGGCTGTGCGTTCCTGCTGCTCAGTGTTAATCATACCGAGCTGGCCCCTTAGACCAGCACCCCCTTCTCTCAGCTCCAGTCCACCTTCCTGGCAAGGTCCCCATGCCCCACAGCCCACAGGGGAGTCCAGTGGCCGCTTGTGGAAAAGGAACTGACGGGCACCCCCTGACCTTCCCTGAAGGTGACTCAGCTGAGAGCCGGGGAGCCGCCGCCGCCCGCACCGCGCTGACTGCTCAGGCTGCTTCCTCAGGCCCCTCTCAGGGTCTGGGGAGGGTTCGGCAGCAGCAGGAGGCGCCCTGTGTTTTGATCTGAAGCGCAGGTGGGATTTCCAGTCTCCCACCTGTTCCAGGGGGACTTTTCTAAGTCACAGAGACTTCTCTGTCCGGCTGTGGGTGGAGTGAAGGTCGCACAGAAGGTCGCCTTGGGAACTGTCCTTCCCCGCGGGTGGGGCTTACCGTCTCACTCTCCTGTGACGGGAGCGGAACCTGGGAGAAACCCCCGAAGGAGGGGGGCACTTCCGTGACCTCCACCCTCACCCCTTGCAGGCGGCGCTGTGGGCGTTTCCCTTAGGGACACCCCTCTCCACCTCCGTGGCCCCAGCCCCTCCAGCCTCGCCCCCGTCCGTCTCGAGTGCCCGCCAGCCTCTCAGGCTATTTTTATATTTTTAGACTTTTCCTTCCAATCTGTTTCCTCGGCCTGAGTGTCCAGGAGTATCATTGAAATCCTGTCATTTTTTTCTGCTCAGAGACCGAGGCATTTCCTACTTATCAGCGTCCCCTCATCAGGTCACTGTCTCTGGAGCCACTTCCATTTCGAGTCGTACCCCCCCACAGCGCCTGCATCACAGCCCCGGTCCCTCCTCTCTAAGTGGGTTTCTGGGCATCCGTCCATCTCCAGGGTTCCCCACAGGACACCCCCTCTCTAAAGCTCCCAGCCACTTCCCCGCTTTTCCACGCAGGCCCTGTCCCTCCCGTCCCCCCGCCCTGGCCCTCACCTTGGGCTCTGTGCTCTCAGCATCTGCAGGCCCTCAGGACTCAGGGCTGGTGGGGAACGTGATCACCTGTCGGTTCTGTCTGTTGCTGCTCTTCTTGGGCATTTTTACATCTTTCTCGGTCCTCGGTCCTCTCCCTGGAGCTGGAGGGGTGACCTGAGAACAGAGACCAGGCCCTCCCCGGTCACTCCCAGGGACTGAGGTCAGGACCCACACTCAGGGGTCACCTGATGATAGTGACTGGGTGACGGGAGCTGCTCAGGCTGCACAGGTCGGCCCTTTGGAATGGCTGTTCCTCTCCTGTCACCCTCCCCCCCATTAGAGCACCTCCCACCCACACCAGCAAGGACAGAACAGCCCCTAAACCCATGGAGAGGGCTGCCCCAGCCTCGGTCCTTGTCTTCTCATGCAGATGCATTTCTAGGGGAGAACAAGACTGAGTGAAAAGCCAATTTATTAGAGCCCCTTATTGAAAAAGCAAAGCAAGCAAATCTATCCATTGGCTTAGGAAGCACAGCCTAGGGTTAGGGTCAGGGTCAGGGTCAGGGTCAGAGTCAGAGTCAGGGTCAGAGTCAGGGTCAGGGTCAGAGTCAGGGTAGGATTAGGGTTAGGGTTAGGGATAGGGGTAGGGGTAGGGTTAGGGAAGGGTTAGGGTCGGGCTCTCAGCTAATCTGAAGAGCGAGTTGGTAGGGATCATTACACACCCTCCTGGTACGGGGTCCACAATCCCCTGATGAACACTTTGGTGCAGATGAATTCTCGGGTCCCTGGTGACCTGGTGGCGGCCTTCCCAGAATTCCTGAGAAGCACCTGCAACCTGATCTTGCCAAGCCAAGGCCGCTGGCTTCTCTGCTAAGGGAGGAAAACGGCCCTTTTCCCTCCCCTCCCCCTCTCCCTCCCCTTCCCCTCCCCCTCCCCCTCTGCTTTCTCTCCTCAGGAGGTTTTTAGCCATTTGCCCCTGTGTTGGGCTGGGGGAGATAGTGGCTTGTTGGTCCAGGCTGGCTGCACGTTGCCCACACTGATGGCCTTGTTTTCACTTTCTCTCCTGCCTCAGTGTCCCTCTCTTCCTGCCCTGGGACCTGTCACACCCTCCCCTGGATAAAGGTCTCCCCCTCCAGCATCCGGGCTCGTCATGTACATGGACAGGTACTTGCTACTCAGTAAGCATGGACCACGTGCGGACGTCATGGGCTCCGACTGGCTCATGTTAAAATGCGGAATGCCAGGCCCCATCACGCCTGCCGCGGTCACAGCGTCCCTGCAGACGGCTGAGGGTTGTACACACATTAACGCCTGAAAAACCTGGGTTGGGGGCTCGATTCTCTTCTCCTCAGGAAATCCCCCCCCCCCATGTGCCGGGGCGTGCATAGCTGGAGCTCCTGCCTCTTCTGTCCTCAGTGTAAGATGTAGGACGTGCCTGGGCAAACTTTAAACTGAATTAGTAGATGGCGACTCATAAAATGCTCTGTGATCAGGCGATTCCACCCTCGTGGTTTTCTGCATCACCTGGTAGTCGATATCTGTGTTGTAATAGTGAGCACCGAATCGAACTGATACCAGAAAATCAGTCAACGGATAACTAGCTTTTTTCCTTAAATTCTTTATTGTTGAGAGTATTACAAATGCCTCCTTTTCCCCCATTGACCTCTTCCCCAGCCTCTCCTACCCCCCAGCACATGCCCTCACCCCCCGGTGTCTGTGTCCGTTGGTTAGGCTATGTGCTTGTATATAAGTCCTTTGGTTGATCTCTCCCCCTTCCCCCCACCCTCCCCTACCTTCCCTCTGAAGTTTGATGGTCTGATTGATGCTACTCTGTCTCTAGATCTGTTTCTGTTCATCAGTTTATGTTGTTCATTATATTCCACAAACGAGTGAGATCATGTGATATTTATCTTTCTCTGACTGGCTTATTTGGCTTAGCATAATGCTCTCCAGGTCCATCCATGCTGTTGCAAATGGTAAGAGTTCCTTCCTTTTTACCACAGCGTAGTATTCCATTGTGTAGATGTACCACCGTTTTCTAATCCATTCATCTGCTGATGGGCACTTAGCTGTTTCCAAATCTTAGCTATGGTGAAGTGTGCTGCTATGAACATAGGGGTGCATATATCCTTTCTGATTGGTGTTTCTTGGGATTTATTCCTAGAAGTGGGATCACTGGGTAACTAGTGCTTAATCAGCAACTCTGTGCATCACAGGGTCTTGTGTGTTATGGTAATAAAATAAGTATTCAACACACCTCCCCTGTCTTCAACAGGCTGTAACCAATTGGCTCATTTACCTATTTTATTCTACTACTAGAGGCTGATGCACGAAATTCATGCAAGAGTTGGCCTTCCTTCCCCCGGCTGCCAGCACAGGCTTCTCTCTGTCACCCGGGACCTGGACTTCCCTCGCACCCCCAGCTTCATCCAAAAGTCTAATTAGCATATTATGCTGCTTTTATTATTATAGATAATGGGAAATACTTGATTTATAAAATGTGTATAGAAATTCCATAATTATTTCAATTATTTCTTCTACCAAGAGTTTAACTCCTTGGATGCAAACCTAGCAAAATCCCACCCAAATCTGATGCTTGTCACTTTCAGGTCAAGCTGGTCACCCCCAAATGTAGGTCAGACATCTCTAGAGAGAGAAGAAACCTGTTGTCAATGGTGACACTTTACCTCTGAAGGTTCAATTGTCAAGGAAGCCCTTTACTTCTCATCCTTCTTCAACCCGCCTTCCTCCCCACAGATGCCCTGAGTCAGACATCAGCGACATTCCTCACCAGTGTCAACAGTCCCCAGCGTGTCCTCAACGCTCCTGACCTTCTCCACGAAGGGAAACCTGTTGTCAATGGTGACAACTCCATGCAACCTGTTGGCCATCAAAGTCATGCAGTGTCTTTCACTTAAGCTAATGGTACCAATGAAACACGTTAGGGGAACCCTATGAATTTGGCAACATCCTACTTGCTTTTGACCTACAAACATGTCACTTCTACAGGGTTCAGCCTAATACCTATGACATCCTTTAGGAGTTTGAAATAAAGACTCACTTTGGTTACTCTGTAAGGCAGAAGAGCGACCACTGAATAATTCCCAACAGCTAGAGGACAATTTGTCTCTTATCAAGATAGTCTTCTACTTTAATAAGGGACAATGGGAAACCAAATAAGAGGAAATAGTGAAATATACAAAAAAAAACAGTTAAATATAATTTAACTGTAAAGTTTCAAAAATTAAAAGAGACCCAGTCCTGTCCACCTTCAGAGCCTGAGTGGCCATTGAGATGAAATGCACTTACACACAATATCGCCAAGAAAATGAGAAGACAGTCCACAGGAGGGGAGAAAGGACTTGCCAACGACATACCCAACAAAGGCCTAATATCCAGAATACGGGATTCTTACAATAGGACGACAAAAGAACAGCACGATTAAACATTGAGCAAAGGCTATGAATAGTTATTTTTCCTAAGAAAATATGCAAATGGTCAATAAGCATGCAAATATGCTCAACATCATCAGACATTCCGGGAAATAATTTAAAGCCACAACGAGATAGCACTTCCTGCCGTGGTTAGGACTGTCCTCAGACAGCAGGTGGCGGCAGGTGCAGACAGGGATGCAGAGCTGGAGCCTCTTCATACAGGGCGGGTGGGAAATAAAATGGGAAATCATTCTCAATCAGTGATTCTCTCTCATCCTTGATGTTTCTCTCTCTCTCCCTCTCCTTTCCTCTATGAAATTAATAAAAAACAAAACACAAAAAACAGTGCCCCCTACAAACAGTTTGTTTTTTAAATGCTTTTATTGATTTTTAGAAGCAGAGGAAAGGATAGGGAGAGAGAAAGAAACATTGATCAGCTGCCTCCTGCACCCTCCCTGTTGGGGATCAAGCCCACAACCCAGGCACGTGCCCTGACCAGGAATCAAACCAGCTACCGCTTGGTGCCTGGGTCGACCCCTGAGCCACACTGACTGGGCACCAGTGTGGATTTTTATAATGAAATCCCAACCCGCATGGAATGATGTTATGTATGTGTGTGCACCTGCATTTGTTCATATGTTTCATTAATAGGCTTCATGGTGCATTTTCAAAACGTCTTCGTATTATATTTTAAATGCATGTTTTTCTAGTACAATTGGCCGCCTCACACCAAGCGCCCACCATCCGTGTGGCATGGCTGTGGGCCACTCGCTGGGCTCAGTGGGGAAGGCCCTGGGCAGAGGAGGTTGCCACCTACTTAGTCCGGGAGGGGAGCGCAGACTTGCCGAGGGCGGGATGGTTTCACAAGCCACCGTGGGACCCTCGGCCATCGGTGACGAAGCAATTACAAGGTTGTCACTTCACTGCTGTAACGGTGACACTTCAAAACGCGGTCAGATCCAGCTCTTGGAGAGCTTCTTCCCTTCTAATGGCAAGACTCCCCAGGAGGACAGTGCGCAAGGTGGGGGGGGGGGGGCTGGGGACGGGCAGGGGGGAAGCCTTCTTCCCTTTGCTGCAGCCGCCAGAGATGCTCTGCCTCCTCCATTGAGCCAGCGAAGGGCCTCTGAGAACCCACACCCCCACTTACCCGTGCGGCCCTTACCAAGGAGCTGATGTGACCGAGGGAAACAAGTTGTGGAAGGGCTACCAACAATTCAAAAATAGAAAAAAAAAATTATAT
>JAWPEG010064503.1:1279368-1371771 GCA_035771395.1 Myotis vivesi
GGTGACCTTTTCTAATGTGAAGTTTTGTATCATTTCCTTTTGTAATGATGAGGAAACAAAGTCTAAAGAAGTTGAAGGTCACTCAGATGTGGGATGTAAAACAGAAAGCACCAAGTCAGTAAACTGACAGTCAGACCACAGAAGGGCTGTTGCCCGAGGGAGAGGGGTGGGGCAGGAAGGAGAGGGTAAGGGAAGTGAGCCTTGTGGGGCGGAGGGAGGCTCGATCCAGGCAGTGAGCTCACTTCTACACTGGGACAAACAGTGGTCTCGCTCCATTCGTTCCCCAGTGGCTTTCCCGTTTTCCCAGCACCATTTACTAAAGAGACTTCCCTTTCTCCATTGTGTGTTTTTGTTACTTTGTCAAAAATTATTTGCCCATTTCCATGTGGTTCTTTCTGGGCCCTCAGGGCTGTTCCATTGGTCTGTGTGCCCGTTTTTCTGCCCATGCCATGCTGTTTTGATTATTGTCACTTTGTGGTATCATTTGCATCAGGGAGCGTGGCACCTCCAGCTTTGTTCTTTGTTCTCAGGATTTCTTTGGCTCTTCTGGGTCTTTGGTTCTATTCAAATCTGATGTTTTTTGTTGTTGTTGTTGTTCTGTGTCTTTAAAGAATGCCATTGGGATTTTGATGAAGATTGCTTCAATCTGTAGATTGCTTTGGGTAATATGACTATTTTAACTATGTGATTCTTCCAATCCATGAACATGGAATATCTTCCCATTTCTTTGTGTCTCTTTCAGTCTCTTGTAATAACGCTTTGTGGTTTTCAGTGTATAAGTTCTTCCATTATTTGTTAAGTTTACTCCTAGGTACTTTATTATTTGTGCTTTTCCATTTCCTCTTCTGAGATTTCAGTTGTTCGTATATAGGAAGGCAGGGGATGTTTGTACTTTGATTTTGTGTCCTGCAAATTTACTGTATTTATTGTTTCTAATTGTTTTTTAGTGGAGTCTTTAGGGACTTCCATATAAAGCACCGTGTCACCTGCAAAGAGTGACAATTTTACTTCTTCCTTCCCAGTTTGGGCGCCTTTTATTTCTTTCTCTTGCCTGATAGCTGTGGCTAGGACCCCAGCATCCTGTTGATAAGAGTGGTGAAAGCTAACATCCTGGTCTTGTCCCTGATCTTGGAGAACACGGTTTTGGTGTTTCACCATCGGGTATAGTATTTATTAGCTGAGGGCTTGTCCTATGTGGCCTTTATTAGGTTGAGGTTCCTGTAAAATATGTATCGCAATTGACCATCACATTGAACTTTGAATTTCATAGCAGCCAAGAAACAAAGAAAATAAGTTTGGTCACGTAATTCTTAGTATCCGACCATCGAGAGCATCGGGTTATGAAGGAAGGGCAGATTATGTTCCTGGTGACGACACAGGTCAGGGAAAGACGATCGCGCTAGAGGTGCCGGTTGGGCGGGCTGAGGAGGGCATGTTCCCCGCCTCTGTGCTGAGCCGTAGCCGTTCTCCTGGGGGCCCCTCCGCGGGCTGGAGAGCTGTCTCCCGGGCAGAGGGGTGGGCAGCCCCACGGGGCAGCGAGCATTGGGTCCTGGAGACGGCATGGTAACTGCCAGGGAGGGGCCGGGCGGGACTGGCCACAGGTGCCCCCAGGATGGACGTTGTTCCCAGAACACCATCTCGAGGGGGAGGCACCGTGTTCTCGGGAGCGCCGTGCGGCCAGGAAGGGCCCCGCTCCCCTGACGGCCAGGGGAGGCCTGGTGGCTGCTGTGCACTAAGGGACCTACAGTGGCCACAGGACAGTCTGAAGGTAAAATCTCCAACTAAAAGCGGTTGCGGTGGGTGGTCAGGCCCTAGGCTGGTGTCCCTGACAAAGGCCCACCTTTACCCTCACCCAGCTGCCTGTTGCCTTGCGTCTACAATAACACAATGTGGGAACGTCCAAGAAATGTCCCTTTGCCCTTCCCAGACCCTCAAAGCGCAGGCCCCTGCAGAGACCACACACCCCTCAGTGTCATCGGGTTAAGTGCCGACTGTTAACTGTCCTGCACCCACCTAGTGAAAGAAGCATGTGTCTGTCATTCTACTTCTTAACCAATCCCAGAGGTTTCCCGGCTTGGCTTTGTCCCGCCTCCCTAATCTGTCACCAGTAGATTTCATGGGACCCACCTACGTCCCCTCCTCTGACTGTGATGTATAAAATACGGTGAAAAGTGCCGCTCTCCGGAGCGTTATACCCGCCCATCCCGTGGGATCGGTCATATGATTACACCCTTTCAGAGATGGGGAAATTGAAGCTTAATTATGAGACGAAGCACCTAACAAAACGCTTTCACTTTTAAACACCAGATAAAACACGTTAGAGTTATTTTATCCACCTAGTTCTAACTGCTAGAAATAACTTAGCCTAGCAGCAGATTAATGCAGTGACTTACTCTGACTTCGTCCAGGAGCAGGTAGATACTGAATCTAATGACCAGCGGGGACGTGATCTAACTACCCACCGACCACGGCATCTAGTAACTGACCCGACAGGAGGCCTGGAGCGAGGCCTGGAGAGTCTGTGACCCAGGCTCTGAGTCCAGATCCCGAGCCTCACCCCCAGCTCCCTGGTCTTGCCTTTGCCCCGGGAGGGTTACCCCCTGGCCAGGCTGTCCCCCCAAGGACAGCTTCACCTTTCCCCACAGCCTCTCATTCCCACCTGTGAGCCAGGAGGTCACAGTCTGATTCCTGGTCAGGCACAGGCTCGGGTTGCATGCTTAATCCCCAGTGTGGGGCGTGCAGGAGGCAGCCGATCGATGATTCTCTCTCCCTACCCCTTTCTCTCTGAATCAATAAAAACATTCATGAAACATTAATGAAAATCGCGGGGACGCTGGTCAACCCATGTTTCCACGCCCTAGTGATTTCTCTCCCGCAGAAATGCAAGCAGTTTACATGCCTGCCAGCAAAGGGCAGTATCCCATTTTCTCAGGGACATACAGGACTGTCACAGGAAGTGAGAGGGCGGGTGCTGCAAGCCCTTGGGGTCATCCAGGGAGGGCTGTGTGTAGGGGCGGCTGTTTCCTGGGGATTTCCATGCACGTGAGGGGAGGTCATCAGGCCAGAAATGGCAGGTTGTCTTTGAAAGACCAGTGCAGTGGCTTCCTCTGAGCTTGCAGGGATCCTAATGACGTGGTAATTGGTTAATTGTGCATTTTAATAACAGACTCCCAGAGCCAGGGTTTCTTTCTGTTTAAATAACAGGATTGCGTGGCCCGTGTTTTCAGGAAACATGAGGTGGTGGGGGGCCTCCCCTGCCGCTCTCTGCGGTTCAGCTGGGCTTCTCCTCCTCAGGCTGGGATGGTCCCCGTGTCTGGATTGGAGGGGCTCATCCTGAGTACAGTGTTCAGCCCCGCTCGGAGATATCGAGACTGGGGTTCGGGCTTCCGGAAACGTGGGCCGCCCCTGCTGAGGGCTGGTGCGTGCACAGATGGAATTGCTGTCCTCTGGGGGCCATTGCCCAGTCCATAGCCACCCCCTGTGGCCGAGAGATCCCATCAAAAAGGTGAGTTATAACTCTGTAAGACAAGCTGGCTGGCAAACGCGTCCTACAAGATACGCAGCCCAACCCCATGGCACTTAAAGTGCTCTCAAGCCCCCCAACCTGCTTCTGTTTCTAAATTGCTTTTCCTCGGAAGCAGCAGCCATTGTTGGAGGAAACGGTTTGATGATCGAAGTCCTGTGAGCCGCCGGCCATGTCAATCTGGAGCATGTCCCTCTGAATCATCTACAATCTCTCCAAAACTTTTAAAAATCTATTAAAAGCCGGTTTTCAAGACATTTTTACCATGAAACACACTGAGATGCGAGGTGCACGAGGCAGCTTGTACAGTCACCTTAGAAAGGGGAAGACATGTTGTTCCTGTGCTAATTGGAACCTCTCTTCCACAAAGAAAAACGTTGGCAATCTTTAGAAATTAACAGATTCAGAGGGTTGGCTGGGAACTAGAAAACTGTTATCAGAACAACTTTTTAATCTACACAATACAACATCTGGAGGATGATTCTTAAAAATTAGGCGTTTCTCTCTTTAAAAGTTTATAATCGCACTAAGTTTCAAAGCAGAGAGGACAGTACCTGTCCCCATGGTCTCCGCCTGTCTCTGTGGTCTCCTCCTGTCCCCATGGTCTCCGTATGTCTCTGTGGTCTCTGCCTGTCCCCATGGTCTCTGCCTGTCTCTGTGGTCTCCGTATGTCTCTGTGGTCTCCTCCTGTCCCCATGGTCTCCGCCTGTCTCTGTGGTCTCTGCCTGTCCCCGTGGTCTCCGCCTGTCTCTGTGGTCTCCTCCTGTCCCCGTGGTCTCTGCCTGTCTCTGTGGTCTCCGCCTGTCTCTGTGGTCTCCGCCTGTCCCCATGGTCTCTGCCTGTCTCTGTGGTCTCCTCCTGTCTCCGTGGTCTCCGCCTGTCCCCATGGTCTCCGTATGTCTCTGTGGTCTCCGCCTGTCCCCGTGGTCTCTGCCTGTCCCCGTGGTCTCCGTATGTCTCTGTGGTCTCCGCCTGTCCCCATGGTCTCCGCCTGTCCCCGTGGTCTCTGCCTGTCCCCATGGTCTCCGCCTGTCTCTGTGGTCTCCGCCTGTCTCTGTGGTCTCCACCTGTCTCTGTGGTCTCCTCCTGTCCCCATGGTCTCTGCCTGTCTCTGTGGTCTCCGCCTGTCTCTGTGGTCTCCTCCTGTCCCCATGGTCTCCGCCTGTCTCTGTGGTCTCTGCCTGTCCCCATGGTCTCTGCCTGTCTCTGTGGTCTCCTCCTGTCCCCGTGGTCTCCGCCTGTCTCTGTGGTCTCTGCCTGTCCCCATGGTCTCTGCCTGTCTCTGTGGTCTCCTCCTGTCCCCATGGTCTCCGCCTGTCTCTGTGGTCTCTGCCTGTCCCCGGTGTCTCCAGGACTCATAGCACCGCAGTACTTGCCGGTTTTAATTACCTGAGGGTCAGTCAGTAGGAGCCACGGAATTAACTGTCTTTGCTCCGAGGTTGCACAGGGCCTGGAAGCATTTATTTAATTAGCTCCCAGATTAGGCCCCGCTTGGTGACACGCCTGCACTTTCGTGGTCATAATGCATTTTGTCCGATTTGATAACATCAGGGATCCATCACCGCCAAGCGATGAAGCAGGAGATTTCTTGGGAGGAAATTGGGAATAAGCGTAGAGGTTACTTAGAGGAGGCTACGTCCCCATCGAAGCTGTAACACAAATACATCTCTGAGAGATTCCATTTAACGTTCTTATTAATGTTGTCATTGTTAATATTCAAATTAGAATATTAGAAAGTTATGCAAATCGCCTTGGAAGGGTATACAAATGCACAAATACCTTTCAGTGCACGCGTTCAGTGGACGTGCTGAGACAACGTGGGATCGGATACACTGGGCTGCATGGGTCCTGATTTGGGGTAAATGAGACCCAGGCCACTAGAGGAGGCTGGGCTTTTCTTAGCGTCCCAAACAGGAACTATCTTAATGGTTTCTATGAGCCCTGTGTTCCTACAACCTTGTAAGCTTTGGAATAATGTCTGAGTTCAAAGAGTGGCCATGTGATTCCTCTGGCTCAGGTTATCTGAGGGTCGGTCAGTGTGTGAACTTGAAAAATTGCCTCCTATAGCAGGGACTACAGCGCAACTCGGCTATGTCAGGGTAGTTCCCAGGCATAATTCCTCAGCTGCCTGTGTCCTCGAGCGAAGCTCACACGCTGCTGGCAAAGTGTTCCAAGTGGTGAAAAAGCCCCGTAGCTGACCAGTGCTCAACTCTTGCCCTTCACCAAACAGTGAGAGAGAGAGAGAGAGAGAGAGAGAGAGAGAGAGAGAGAGAGAGAGACGGAGGGAGGCAGCGGCAACAGGAAAGGCTGTCGCTCTGCTCACACCTCCCATTCTGACCGCACTTGCAGTCCGTTCCTGTAAAACTTGGGCATTTCCGTGTTTCTGTCGGGGAAATTCAAAGAGGAAAAGGACAAAGTGCTTTCCCTCCTCTTCCTGCTCCTTTTACGTAACAAGTCTCTGCTGTCGGGGCCGTTGGTGTCAGACCCCGTGGGGATTTAAAATATGCCCTGGCCCGCGGGGCTCAGTGCTGAGCATCGTCCTGTGCGCGGTTGCTGGTTGATTCCGGGTCAGGTCAGGGCACATGCCTGGGTTTCAGGCTCGATCTCAGTAGGGGGCATGCGGGAGGCAGCCGATCAGTGATTCTCTCTCATCATGGATGTTTCTACCTCTCCCTCCCTCTCCCTCCCCTCCCTTCCTCTCCAACATCAATACAAATGTATTAAATTGGGCAACTGCTAAAAAAAAAAAAAAAAAAAGAAAGCAACGCCACCTGGACAGACCAAGCCTCTCTCACTGATCACAAGTTTCCTCCTATGGGTCCGTCCAGCGCCCTCTCTGCGTCTTTGAACTTGGAGAGGCTCGCGCACAGCTTACAGATCACGGCAGCACGCTGTCCCTTTCATCAGTGGCCGTGTGTCACTGCAGCGTCTCCAGAGCCTGGGTTCCAGCCTTTGAGTCACCGCAGGCGGCCGGGACACTAGAGCCCGTTTCACTCCACACTTATTAGCCAGAATTATCACCAAACGTAGGCGGCGAGAGGAAGGGGAGCAGTGACTCATCGGGCCGGGAATGCCATGATTCTGCAAACCTGGTGACAGCGTGGTGGCTTCACCCCGAGACGTTCAGCGAGACCTCGCTGCGGTCAGGCCCCCCGGGTCCTCTCTCCGTGAGCATCCCTCCTTCTCGATGGCTCTGGGCCGCATGCTTCCCACTCTGCCTCTAAGGTGAGTTAAGTAACAGCAGCCACAGCCCAGGTCTGTGTGCGGAAGGACTGGCCCGGCAGCTGAGCAGTTACGTGCGGCCGACTCACCTCTTCTCCCCAAGCGAGAGAGAGCCGTGAGCTAGACCAGGGCCACTCTGTGCTCTTTGAGGCTCTTAAATTCTTTTAAAAAGCACGTGAACAGCACAAGTGGCTGATGGTTTATATTGCCGATAGTATTTGTTTAAAGAAATCAATTAACAAAGGACGTATAGGGCCCTTTCTAGACAGTTCCTGGGCAGCCCCTGACACAGCAGCATCCTCGTAGGTTCCAGTCCCACTGCCTGATTCTGCATGTAACAGTGACCCGGCTTCAGGCAGCAAGAACCATCCCCGTCCAGCCGGGCCAGGAGAGAGCCCCGCACACATCCCCCCAGAGCTCCGCCACATGGAGGAGCTCAGCCGGTTCCTGCAGAAAACCCCCCGCCCCCCGACGTCTGCTCTAATGTCAGGAGAAGCAGCATCCAGCCCACAGAGGCCGCCTCATCCCTGTGGGAGGCCCGCCCCGGAGAGCAAGATGGGAGGGAGCATCCGGAGGCCCTGGCACCCGGGACAGTGTCGGTGGGAACCCTCACGGAGGTCCCTGGAAGCAGTCACAGCAGCACCAGCCATGGCCGCAGCCCCGCTCCTAGGAGTTTATCCGGAGGAAAAGCATCGGGGACCCTGGCGAGCTGCCCGCACCCCACAGTCCTGCAGCCTCTTCCACAGCAGCCGGACGTAGGAACTCCCAGCCGCCATCCGAGTGCGTGGACGTAGGAAGTGCTGAGCCCTGCAGTGGGGGGTACCCAGCCTTAGAGGTGGCCACCCTGCCCTGGGGACACAGGGGACCCTGTGGGACATCTGCTGAGGGAAATAAGCCAGTGACAGAGGGACCAGTCCTACGTGCCTGTTCACAGGACGTTTCTACAGCTGTCCTTCTCTGAAGCCGGGAGCAGGATGGTGGCTGCGGGGAGGGGTGGGGGTGCGGTATGGGGGAGGACTAGCTGTTGTCTGTGATGCAAGAGAATGAACTCTGGAGTTTTCTGTAAAACCTGCACCCTGCACTCAATACTGTGCCGTGTAAACATTTTTGGAAGCTAGATCACATGTTAAGTGTTTCTACCATGCACACACATGCACACACACACGCACACACACACACACGCACCCAGGCACACACATGCGTGTGCACACACACATGTGCACACACACAGGCACAGAGGCACACACACACGCACCCAGGCACACAGACACACAATGGACACAAAGACACTGGGAGGTGGTGGGTGTATCTGCTATCTGGTGGGGGTCCTGGCGTCACCGGCACACACATATGTCCGTACCCATCGGATTGTGCGGGTTACACACGAGCAGTTTTCTGTTTGCCGGTTAGATGTTAATAAACCCGGGGTTAAAGGTCACCAGCATGGTCTTGGAGATGGGAGAGGGGTAGGTAGTCGCTCACATTATTCCGTTTTACGTTGTCAGCCACCCTGTTGTTTTGCTGAAGAAAATTAAAGTTTACGGCCTTATTTACCCAATAAGATTGCGCAGGTTTAAACCTAGAGATTCATCTCTGAGGCATGTTGGAGCTTAAGCCCTGGCCGTCATGCTGAAAAGGTCAAGCAAGACAAACACAGGCTCAGAGCTAAGCTCAGCCGCACGTCTCCTGCACAGTCAGGCTCGGCCGTCGTGGCTCCTGTTCACAGTCACAGTCTTTCCACCGTCTTCTGCTCTGACCACCCGGCGCCCCGCTCAGGACCGGGGTCTGGTCAGCGCTGGTCCACACCGGCCTCCGGTGGCTTCTCACTTTCTCCAGGAGACGGACTGCCCGGCACAGTGTGACCCTGCCGGCCCTGCAGACACCCCAGCCGCGGCTTCCACGGCTCTCAGAGCCCTGGCGCCTGGGGTGCTGGTGCCAGTGTTGGTGCTGGTGCTGGTACTGGTGGACGCCTCCTCGGGGATGGCCGGGCTCCAGGGCCTGGGGTGCTGGTGCTGGTGCTGGTGCTGGTGGGTGCCTCCTCGGGGATGGCCGGCTCCGGGAGGTGGGTCAGCACTGGGAGAGCTGCACAGACCGCTCCCCACCGTGGGGCCCATGGCAGTGCGCAGTGTGCCTGAGAGCTCGGCGGGGGGGTGGGGGGAGCGTCCCTCTGACGAGATCCCTGGCATCCATGGTGCTTGAGCTGAGTCCCGAGGGGAGGGGAGGGGGAGCCACGGTCAGGATGACACAAACAGCTGAGCGGGAAGAGGGATGAGACGTGTTATGCAGACTTATTATTCAGGAGGATTCTTATCATTCAGGAAGGAAGGGTGAAATCTTGACACCTCTTAGGCAATGTATTTTTGAACCATTTAACTTATTTTTAAAAATATATATTATTTTTACTTCAGAGAGGAAGGGAGAGGGAGAGAGAGAGAGAGAAACATCAGTGATGAGAGAGAATCATGGATTGGCTGCCTCCTGCACGCCCCCCACTGGGGATGGAGCCAACAACATGGGCATGTGTCCTAATTGGGAATCGAACCATGACGCCCTGGTTCATAGGTCAATGCTCAACCTCTGAGCCACACTGGCCGACCCACCCCTTGTTTAAGCAGTATTTTCTCCACATTGATGGCCAGTTACATATAACCACGCTCTTTCTAAAATATTTCCTTTTCTTTAGTCCGTACACTTGCCTTTGGTTCTTGCTATGGACTGAATGTGCATCCCCCCAGAATCCACAGGTTGGAGCCTAAACCCAGATGTGACGGTCAGGGGTTGGGGTCTGGGGGAGGTGAAGAGGTCAGGAGGTTGGAGCCCACATGAGGGGGGTCAGTGCCCTTGTGAGGGAGACCCCAGCTCCCTAGGCCAGTGATAGCGAACCTTTTGAGCTCAGCGTGCCAGCATTTTGAAAAACCCTACCTTAACTCTGGTGCCGTGTCACATATAGAAATTTTTTGATATTTGCAACCATAGTAAAACAAAGATTTATATTTTTGATATTTATTTTATATATTTAAATGCCATTTAATGAAGAAAAATCAACCAAAGAAATGAGTTCACATGTCACCTCTGACACGCGTGTCATAGGTTCGCCATCTCTGCCCTAGGCCCTCCCACCGTGAGAGTACATGGTGAGGAGTCAGCGGTCTGCAGCCGGAACCCCCCACACGGGCACCCTCACCTCTAACCGCAGCTTCCAGAACTATGAGAAATAAGCGTCTGTTTTTCTAAGCCTCCCAGGCGATGCTGCTTTATCCCCAGAGCCCAAACAGCCCAGCAGAGTTCTGGCTTTGCTGCCAGTAGCTAACATGGACTGTACACACCCTTGCAAAATGATATTTGAACAGGTGACTGGAATCAATGGCTCGTATTAATAGAAATAATTAATCATGAATAAAGATGCAGTGATCTAAAAGACAAGCTGTTTAGGTAGCACCTGTATTTGGAGACTTTATATTTATCTGCTTGGAAAAAAACACATATTACTAAACTCTTATTTTAGAAGTTCAACACATGCCTGGCCTTTGAGGGTGTGCTTTTAAAGTTGCAGTTCCTCCGCGGCGTCTAGATTTCCCTGAGATGCTGTCATATGCCTGAGACGCGTGCTGCTAGAGCAAAGCCCAAGATAACATGTCTGTGGCATCCGTGAAATGAGCTATTCACGGGGAACCCATCTTTCTATAAAACCTTCCAAATAAAGACAGCATTTTGGAAAGGCGGTTAAACCCAAATTCTTGCCTTGATGGTGCATTTTGTTAAGACGTGTACTGCCACCACCCGTGGGCGTGTCCAACAGACAGTCACGGAGCGTTGGGCGGGAAGAGACTGTCCTGGAAGCTGTTGCCAGCCACGCAGAGACGTGGCCTCAGACGCGTTCCCACTCATCGCTCCCAGAGCTTGTTACCGAAGAGTCGTTTGGACGGGCTCCATCCCAGGAGCATTCCACGTGAACAATGCAGGGAGCACAGTCGGAACACAAACATCTCTCTTGACATTGCTGCAAAGATAGGGATCCCAGCGTAAGGGGGAGCACCCTCGAGCTTGGCACGGGTTTACAGCTCAGTGGATTTGTGGGGGATGTACGCCACCTCCATTTGCAAAATCTCATGCCAAAAGGAGCTTAATTGCACCCTACACAGGACTAACAGCCCATATGGCAGCCCCTGGGGGCATCCTAATTGAAAATCACTTAGCATTCACAAAGACAAGCGCGTCTAAGCCGCAGGCGCCCCTTACGTCGGCTGGAAGCGGCGCCCTCGCTCTCCTGAGAAATAACTGTAACTCGGCCCAGGTTCTCAGCTCTACCCAAGTGCTTATTTCCGTTCCCAGCACCTGTCCCGGCTCCACTCAATTATAACGCATCTATAATTAAGAATCTGCTAGGATGTTCATGGACTACTTGGTTTTTTAAAAAAAGAATGCATTCGCATAGTGTCAGATTCCGACAGCCTCTGACTTGGACCAGAAAAGATAAAAAATAAGCGCAAGTAAACGCAGAGCCATGGGAAAGAACTTGATCTTTATCGGTGTTTCCTGACCCCGGTCAGCCT
Organism: Myotis vivesi; assembly: GCA_035771395.1. NCBI lineage: Eukaryota > Metazoa > Chordata > Mammalia > Chiroptera > Vespertilionidae > Myotis > Myotis vivesi. The sequence goes on from JAWPEG010064503.1 coordinate 1,290,667, forward strand.
CCGTCCCTCCTCCTCACCTCACGTCTGATTGGCTGTCTCTGGGAGGCATCCGCCATCTGCCACCCTCTCCTCCCTCCCAGCCACAGTCTCCATATCTCCTATCCCAGCCCTACCCCCAGCATCATGGTCTTTCTGGGAGTCCTTTTTTAAAGTATTTTTAATATATTTCATTGATTTCAGAGAGGAAGGGAGAGAGAGACAGAAACATCAGTGATGAGAGAGAACCATGGATCCACTGCCTCCTGCACGCCCCACACTGGGAATGGAACTTGCAACCCGGGCCTGTGCCCTGCCCAGGAATGGAACCGTGACCTCCTGGTTCATAGGTCGATGCTCAACCACTGAGCCACATTGGCCGGCCCATCCCCATGTTTAAGGAAGGTGGCAGCCTTAGTACTTGACAGAGACCCTGGCACATGGAGGCGCTCAGTAAGTGTCTGTAAAAGTTTGCAAAAATACTTTGATGTAAAATAACAATTTAATTCTCTACTGTGGCCATTAGCACAGTGCACCCCAGTTCATGTTCAGACCCGAGGGCGGGGCAGGGGTCCTGGGAACTGCCCCCAGGTCTGCTCCCTGCTGTGCTTATTCAGATGGAATCCTCTGTCTTTGGGGGCGTGAGTCTGAAGAGGCCCCGCCCGCCGGTCCCAATGCAGATGGAGATAAAATAACCAGAGGCTAGTGAGCTGCTTCCGAAAACACCAGTGAGCATCCGGGGTGTGTGTGGGGCTCGCCGTGCTCATGAAACCACATCCCCGCTGTTTCCCCTCAAAGTCTTTGTTGCTAAAGCTTTTGGGGGGGGGGGGGGAGAAGGGTTTACCAGGACAGCCAGCCCACCAGCCCACAGGCAGCTTCCTCTCAGGGCCTGCCCTGGCTGGGAGGGGAGCTTGTACCCCATCCTGACCTGGGGCGGGGGTGGGGGAGCAGGGGGGACGAGGACATCCGGAAAAGCCATCAGCCGCTGAAATCTGACGCTGAGAATGAAAAGTTCCACATCGTTTCACAAATGCTTTCACCACTCAGGAGGGAAACCACGTATCTGGGGACTGCACATCGAGGGATAGGTTTTTCACGAAATCATGTACAATTTAAATTTTAAGAAGGTTGAGAGAGAATCCTGTTATTAGCTGTGTCTGCCCCGCAGGGAGCTGACACTGGAGCGGGCATGTGGTGTGCATGTGGCATATGTGCAGCATGCGTGTGGCGTGCAGCGTGTGGCGTGGATCCGACGTCTCCTGTAGAATTATTGACAGCAGCCCCTGTATGCGTGCGTACCTTCTCAGTATAAATGGCTCTCAGACTGCCTCACCGTGACCGAAACCACATCAGCTTCCGTGAGGAGAGGCCTGGGACCCTGTTCATGAGCATGCTCTTCGCTGGGGAAAGGCCTCTCGTGGACAGCGGGCTTCCCTTAAGTCCTGTTTCCTCACCACGCCTGTGCCACACAGAGGCCTTGGGAAGCCAATGCCGCTGCCACTTTGAATCTTAAAAACAGAAAGAAAGACAACACATCAGCCGAACGCTGAGACCGGTGTTCAGGAAGGGACGCCGGGGGAAGGCGCTCAGGTGCTACAGGCCCGCGGTCCCTGTCACGGAAGTGGCCTGAGTGCTGAGTGCACATGCAGTCTGAGGAGAACAGAGTTGTGATAAGTAAAGTCATAAAGTTGTATTTTTATTTTATTGCCTTAATAGCACGAATGCCTATTTCCATGAGCAAAGAAAGCATTCATCAAATTATTGATGGAATAAAGCAAAGTTACGCACATGCAAAATGAAATGGTAGAGATACAGTCACGTGACTCAATATAATTCATGTATGCAAATGCGCCTCCTAGAATTTCAGGAGAAAGCAATCGTCTGTGTGTGAATGTGTGTGTGTGTGCATGTGCGAGCGTGTGTGTGCATGTGTGTGTGTGAGGGGGGTGTTTGGTAAATAGTTACTTCGATTCTTTGATTCATAGGAGTGAGATTTTAATGTCAGGACACGTGCTAATTCTCCCCACTGACATGAAACCAGCCTTAAAAGGGGGATTCGCTTCTGGTGGTCACCCGGTGAGATGGAACAAACACAATAGAATTCCCAGGGAAAGCTCGCATCGCTTAGTTTTAAATAGCTCCTGAGTTTGGTTTTGAACTATCCTCTCGCTGGCAGAGCAAACTGCCATCAGATGTGTGTCTGAGTGATGTCCACACGTCCCCGTGGGCCTCCCAACCTAAAGCCCAGGCTTTTAACACCGTAGGGGCGGGAACGATGCTGACGTTACTTCACAGCGCAGACCGTGGACCAGGTGCCCACTGCTTGCCATCACTTCCTGTGCTTTGCAAGGGCGTCGCACTCTTGTAGTCCCACGGCTGCATCTATCCATTCATTGCTTATGACGACAGTCACCCAATCTTATATTCAGAGAGATAGTAGGTGGGTAACCAGTTTTTCAGATCCAACCCTTTTATTTTTTTTAAATATATTGTATTGATTTTTTACAGAGAGGAAGGGAGAGAGATAGAGAGTTAGAAACATCGATCAGCTGCCTCATGCACATCTCCCACCGGGGATGTGCCCGCAACCAAGGCACATGCCCCCGACCGGAATCGAACCCGGGACCCCCAGTCCGCAGGCCGACGCTCTATCCACTGAGCCAAACCGGTTTCGGCAGAGATCCAACCCTTTTAACGTTAACAAACACACCACATGATGGTCAGTCCAATGTAGGGATCTGTTTACGGAAACACCATCGTGTCGCTGAGCCACACAGGTTCCCTGGGCTTTAAGTGAAGCGTCTTAATGACGTTCGGAATTCCTGACCAGGAGCTGTTGTCCAGGGTCGGGCTCCAAACCCGACGTGAGGGCCAGGCCGCTCTCCCCATCAGCCTCCCCATCACTTTTTCACATGACTTTTATGCTGAGCCCGAGACCCCTTATTCCCCTTGTTCCCAGTTCTCACATGTGATGAGATGAAGAATAAGTACAACTAGAAAAAACACGGCCTCACCCTGTGCAGCCCAGCCCCATCTCCACTCCTTAAACGGTGCCCTTAAACCCTTCGTGATGGCATGGTTCCAGTGTCACCACATTCAGGCCTCTGGCGTAGATCATCCTGGCTCGTCAGTGTCGTCCTGAGAGATTCCAAACGAACGCCTGTGAGCCTCTCAGACTTCTCATCTAGAACATTCTACCAGCACACCCTGACTAAGTTCTGTTTTGGAAAACTGTGTTAGTAACACTTCCATTTCCTACTGAATAACGAAGACCCCTGTGCGTGGCTGGCTGTTCTCATTCCTCTGTGTTTGAAGCCGAGGCTAAACGGCTCATCCTCCTTGAGCTCACGTCCATCCACACTGTCCTCTCGTTACAGCGTCGCCCGGATGCCCAAGGGTCCGGACGCCTGTTTGTTTCTGTCAGCTGCCATGGTAACGTTGGTTTCATTATATATCATTTCCCTGAACGTCACAGACACTATTGACAGCCTGAAGTGAGGACTTCTGTATTAACTAGTTTTCAGAAGATTTTTTAATTGATCTTTAGAGTGAGAAGAAGGGAGCAGGACAGAGAGAGAAATATCAATGCCAGAGCAAAACATGTATCGCGGCCGCCTGCAGGACCCCTGCCAGGGTCGAGGCTGCACTGGGCATGTGCCCTGACTAGGAATGGAGTGGTAGGTGCACAGGACGATGCCCAACCACCGAGCCACACTGGCCAGGGCCGTAGTAACTATGTCTGAAACTCCACTTCTAGGGAGACCTGGGTTCTAATCTTGCATTCCTAATCGCTTCTCGGCCTTTTGACTAAGATCAAGTGTAATCTTGCATTCCTGTAGGAGATTCCCAAAGATCCTGGGGCCTAATAGTAAAAGTAATACAGCGCCCGCCCTCCGCCTGCATGGGACCCACGTGAAGAAGATGTCGACAGCTCCCGTGTCTCTCACTTGGAAGTTGTGTAAGTTACATTCGATTTCAAAGAGAAAGTGAAACAAAAACCAAACTAATGAGAAACCAGCCAAAAACAAAACAAAAATACAAATATGTTAACATGCAAATTTGGGAAACAGCAAAAAATAGTAACTATTCACTTTCAGAGATGTTTCTTAAAATGTGATAAGCCCAGTGGGCGTGGCTCAGTGGTTGAGCGTCGACCTATGAAGCAGGAGGTCACGGTTCAATTCCCGGCCAGGGCACATGCCCGGGCTGCGGGCTCAACCCCCAGTGTGGGGTGTGCAGGAAGCAGCAGGTCCCATGATTCTCTCTCATCATGAATGTTTCTATCTCTCTCTCCCTCTCCCTTCCTCTCTCTGAAATCAATAAAAATATATATTTTTAAAAAGTGGTAAAATGTGCCAGTTCTCAAAAATGCAGCACCAGATGGTCACTCTCACGAGTGGGATAAACAAACTTGATGTTAAAAGTAAAATGTACAACCTCCTCGGTGAGCTACAGGCATCCAGGAGCTGGGGGCACTGCCAGTGGCCCACGTGCGTTTGCCCGGTGGGGCAGCTCACCAGCTTGAATTCCGAAGCAGCTGCAGACAGGACTGGCGCCCACCTCCCACGGGAGGCGGCCATGACAGTGTTCCTGCATGCGGCATCTTTCCCTTGTTTAAACCACACAAGGCATGCACCTGGCTCAGCTGGCATCTGGAGTGGCAGGAACTCTCCGTTATCCGCTCTGTAAATGCCTACTTTCCTGGAAGGTCTGTCTGCCCATTTTTTGCAGTTAACACAACATCGATCACCTGCGTCACTTACAATCCATTACTTGCTAATGATTTTCTCTTTTTAGACCATTTTTGCCTAACAGGCAGGACATGCTTTGAAGGCTCATGTATTTGATATTTATTGAACGCCTACTCTGTGCACGTGTAAGCAAGGCTATTTAGAGCGCTCGTGTCAGTCAGAGTAATTGGCAGTGAATGGCCGTCCTAGGACAATGATGGCGAATTATACCCAACCCTCTGCACGGGAAACATGTCCCAGATGGGACAGACATATGGAGAGTGGAAGTGCTATTTGGCTGATTGGTTTTGAATAAAAAATAGAATAACTACAAGTGAGGAGTGCATCTGTGTCAACAGCACATCAGGTCGGAGACTGAATAACGGAGCAGGGAAAGGAGAAAGCACATGTAGGAGGACATCGTGCAGCGTTCCTTTAACGCACGCCGGGCAGCAGAGCTATGGAACAGAGCCACGGTGCCGGGACCGGGGCAGAATCTGCAGGCTGCTGGGAGCTGCCTGGTCTCGGGACATACGTGAACCTCTGAGTCTCATCCCTCCTCTGTGAGATGGAATGACAGGAGCGGGCTCTGTGGGGAGCTGGTGGAGGAACCCCATTCGATGCGCCCTCGAGAACCATAAAGAGGACACATCTGTGAGTAAAAATTAGAGCAATTCAACGTACAGAACTTTCCACTGCATCCCATCTAAGGTGTGTGAGGACCATCAAGACACTGAGCAAAGGTGCTCAGAGTGCTCAGCCCTGGAGACACGCCATTGTCATGACGATGGCATGAAGTTAACACAAATCCCCACTCATTAACCAAGGTCATCCAGAGTGATGACCAACGCCCACATTTGTTATCACATATATAAAAGAGCCATCCTTGCCCAGCCAGTGTGGCTCAGTGGTTGAGTGTCGAGCCATGAACCAGGAGGTCATGGTTGGATCGATTCCCAATCAGGGCACATGCCCGGGTTGTGAACTGGATCCCCAGTAAGGGGCATGCAGGAAGCAGCCCAGCAATGTTTCTCTCTCATCATTGATGTTTCTCTCTCTCTCTCTCCCCTCCCTTTCTCTCTGAAATCAATAAAAATATATTTTTAAAAAGAGCCATCCACTAGGAATAAAAATAAACCTATGGTTTTAGTGTAGGAAAGGTCGGTTTTTATGTCTTTTCTTTAAGAAGATGAAGTGTGGGCCTGGCCAATGGTTTGGATCTTGGACAAGACTGACAGCGTGGCCAGCCAACCGATGCTCTCCCATGAATCAAGGAGAATTAATAAGGACTTTGGTGGCTCAACTCTGGTCCTTGGGGGGAAGGGAGTGACAGACACTTGCAGAAAACCCCAGAAGCTCTGTTGGGTAGACAGACACATACCTCACTTTCCATGCAAATTATTAAAAAGGAATGATTTGAGGGCTCTACTCCGTGGTCCACCGTGGGAGCGCCGGGCGTTGATGTATGTGCTCGGAGAGTACAATCTGTTTGGTGATGGGACTAACTCCAACTTTATCATTTTTTTAGTTGACTTGTCACTGGGAAAAAATTGGATTTTTAAGAAAGTAATGACTAGAGACCAATGTCATTTGAGCAGGAGCAAGAGGTGGCCTCATCTCTGCAGGTGGAGGGGCTGCTCCGGGCGAGCCCCGGGGGGAGCTGCGTGTGTGAGTGCATCGCTGTCAGGAGGGATGAAGCCCGCGCTCCATTGGCGCCGGGTGTGCGACCTCCGTGACTTCTATCTGCAACGTCCTCTCCTTCCGAAATAATCACACAGACTTTTTTTTTTTGAAAGGGAGAAAATGTTCCTGAAAGATTAGAGCTGGTTAAAGTGATGACGCCGCCCGAAACGCTTGTCAGCACTTCCCTGGGCGTTGAATGCCTGGATCCCGATGCATCATTTTTCTTTCAATTATAATGTCAGATAAGGAACCGATAAGCCAGCACAGAGGTCAAAAGTCAAGGAAAAGGGGTCTCCAGGTCATGCCACTAATGCAGGTCCCTCGTGATCCCACTCATGTTGGACGCAGAGGTGTGTGTGAAAACCAGTGTCAAGCGTGAGGGACGTCGGTCGGCATGGGTTTGCAGCCAGGGGCAGACCTGCTAAGAATCTGTAATGGCATGTTCTTAGGGAGATGAAAAGAGAGTACATTGAAATACACACTATTATGTCTGCGTCTTGATTGGCACCAGCCGACCAACTAGACGACTCAGGACTGTAAGCTCGGCCCCTGGCTTTCTGTGCGACCTCACCACCATCCGCCCAGCAGACGGATAGATGGACACACCGGTTAGTGCCGGTCACACACTCAGCTTCACATGGAAGAGGGATATCCACAAACATTCTCATTAACTCTTTCTCCCCAAAGACCAAAACGTTAGCTAAAGAACTCATTTTATAACTGCATCCTCCCGTCCTCACAGAAGACCTAGTAGGTTCTCCTGGCAGTGGGGTCTCGGGCTCAGAAACCGTCAGAAGCTGGAAGCAGAATTCTGTGATGAGTTCCTGTCCTACAAGCCCCTTCCCAGGAAGGGGCGGACTTGAACTTGCTTCTCACCAATGGTGTGAGCACGGGGGTGGTTGTCACGCCCTCGATGATGCTATTAGAGGCCAAGGTGCAGGGGTTCTGCAAATGTAAGGCCCCTAGTCAGTTGACTCTAAGTTATCATGAGGAAGTAAGTGAATGGCAATTAAATGTTTTTTAAACATTTATTTCAGAGAGGAAGGGAGAGGGAGAGAGAGATAGAAACATCAGTGATGAGAGAGGCTCATGGATCGGCTGCCTCCTGCATGCCCCCCACTGGGGATCGAGCCCGCACCTGCGTATGTGCCTGACCTGCACCTTGTGTTCAACCACTGAGCCACACCTGCAGGCTCGACTTCGTTTTATCATAAAAATTAATCTCATTGCATAGTTCAACCAAAATCCTTTTCATCTCAGTATTGATGAGGCGGGAAGGCGGGGATGAAGCAGGAAGGCTACTGTGGAAGGAAGGAGCCTGTCGGTTGGCTCCATAGAGCTGCGCCCCTCTGCATGTACCCATAACTGAGCACGGGCCACAGGCACACACTCCAGCCAAGGTTAGGTGCTGGCCACCTGCCTGCAGGCGCCACAGGGGACCTGGCTCAGGGGCCACAGCCAGGACCCAGCACGCTCTGTTGGGGCTACGGGACCAGCAGGAGGTGCAGGCGGCTGGCGGCTGCAGGGCGTGCCTGTGTGAGGACTGACTGCCTCTCAGGAAGTCACGTGTGGATGGGAGGCGTCCCTGTGCTCTCCCCGTCTGGGTGGCGCTGGCCCACTGACTCGTCCTCGTGAATTCTGACGTAGAAATAAAAAGCAGACGGGGAGCAACATGTGCCCATGTGTCACTTCCCTCGGAATTCGACCTCCAGACGTAAATGTGGGGGATTCTTGACGTATTTAGGGGCAATTATGGACGTCAGTGAAGATGAATAGTTTTCCATTTGCAATAAGGTTTCTGATGAACCAGTGTATGACAGGGTAGATTATGATACACATTTTCATAAAAATGAGCCTGCCCATGATTACAGAAGCAGGACGTCTGAAATGAGGATGGTGTGACAGGCGTGTGTATTGGAGCCCTGGAGTCTGTTTCAGGGCTGGTTTATCCCACAGGCGCTACAGACATGAAGGTAGGAGTAGTGGCCCTGACCACTGTTGCTCAATGGTTAGAGCGTCATCCTACCCACTGAAGGGCTGTGGGTTCGAGTTCCAGTCAAGGGCACGTACCTGGATTGTAGTTTGGATCCCAGGCCCTGGTCGGGCATGTGCAGGAGGCAGCCAATTGATGTGTCTCTCTCACATCAATGTCTCTCTCTCTATCTATCTCTCTCTATCCCCCCCTTCCCTTCTTCCCTCCCACTCTCTCTATAAACAAAAAATCGATTGAAAAATATCCTTGGGGGAGGGTTAACAGCCAAAAAAGTAGTACATATTCAATCATATATATTCAAGTGATTCTTGCAGAAGGAAATACCACCCTATCCACTATGTGGAAGGCAAGACAAAAACAGTGGAAAGCAAAGCACACAGCACACAGCGTGGGGAGCCCACAGTTCACACCTCGGAGCTGTCCTGATGGAGACGCGCAGGAGGGGGAGGTCCTATCCTGTGTGTTGAGAAGCGTGTGTTTTTGTCGCCGTCGGCCTCCGCACACGTTAATGAGTTCAGCAGCGATGCTGATGGATGGACATTGCCTGGGCACCACGGCAGATGACTGACAGCTCATTCTTAGTCTAATTTACTGCTGGAAACATGAATTTAATTTTCTGATGCTATTCAATACAACTGTACGTGCCATGTAACAATGGAACCACATCTTTGCCTCACAATGTCACGTTAAGGATCCCACTGCCCTGAAAATCGTCAGCCTACTTTCTGAGCAAATCTGGCTTTCTGTGGGGTTCTCCCTGCAAGCTCTGCACAGGCGCCATGGACTTGGTGTCTGCCTGCATTTACCGTGGCCTTGGGGACAGTCTCGTCTGCTTGCTTTATATTTATACTAAAGACCCAGTGCACGAATTCGTGCACCAGTGGGGTCCCTAGGCCTGTCCTGCGGGATTGGGCCGAAACTGGCTCTCTGACATCCCCCAAGGGGTCCTGGATTGCAAGAGGGCACAGGCCAGGCTGAGGGATCCCACTGGTGCACGATCAGGGCTGGGGAGGAATGCAGGAGGTTGGCCAACTGAGGAGGGACCATGGGAGGGCTCCAGGGCATGTCTTGCTCATCTTGCTCAATCCTGATCGGCCAGATCCCAGCAGCAAGCTAACCTGCCAATCGAAGTGTCTAACATGTGGTGGTCAGTGAACAACAGAGCAACTGGTCTACTGGTCGACCATCTGCCCCCTGGTGGTCAGTGCACATCATAGCAAGCAGTTGAGTGGCCACAGCATATCATTAGCATATTACGCTTTGATTGGTTGAAGAGCTGACCAGATGACCAGACATTTAGCATATTAGGCTTTTATTATATAGGACTGGAGGCCCGGTGCACGAAATCCGTGCAAGGGGCGAGGGGTGTGTGACTCAGCCCAGCCTGCACCGTCTCCAATCTAGGACACGTCGAGGGATGTCCGACTGCTCGTTTAGGCCCGATCCCACCGGGCAGTCGGACATTCTTCTCACAATCCAAGACTGCTGGCTCTCAACCTCTCACCTGCCTGCCTGCCTGATTGCCCCTAACCACTCCCCTGACAGCCTGATTGATGCCTAATTGCTCCCCTGCCAGCCCGATTGCCCTTAACTGCCCTCCCCTGACAGCCTGGTCACCCCTAACTGCCCTCCCCTGCCAGCCCGGTCGCTCTCAACTGCCTGTGGGTGGGTTAGGGTTAAGGTTAGGATCAGGGTTAGGGTTAGGCCTAAGATTTAGGGTTAGGGCTAAGATTTAGGGTTAGGGTTAAGGTTGTGGGTTAGGGTTAGGGTCAGGGTCAGGGTCAGGGTCAGGGTTAGGGGTATGATTTATGGTTAGGGTTAGAGTTTCCACATGGTTGGGGATGGCGAGTCCATGGGGGCTCCTCCTGTGGGTGGTGAAGGGGAACTGGGTGGCAAAGACCTGGTTTCTCATGAAAGGGTGACGCCACCAGCCTCTGTGCTTCCTCCTAAACACGGTGCTCAGCTTCATCTTTATGTCCTTCGATCATGCGTCTTACTTTTATAGTCTGATACTTACTTATTCAGGCCTTTTCTGTGCCTCCATCCCATCCCTTTATAAGTACCACGCGCTAACCGATTGCACCACTGGAGCTCCGAATCCATCCCATCCCTTTAAAAGTATGTTTAGTCATCCTAAGAAAATAAGAAACGAAAAACCAGGAACATGGATGTTGTGTTAAGAAGGCTGAGGAGATGGAGGGAGAGAGGGACCCCTCTGATACCTGGCATCACAACTCGGGACCCGCCTTATCCTATATAATAAAGAGGTCATATGAAAATTGACCGTCACACCCTCACACAAGATGGCTGCCCCCATATGGTCAGAAGATGGCCAGCAGGGGAGAGCAGTTAGGGGCGACCAGGCTGGCAGGGGAGGGCAGTTAGAGGCAATTGGGCTGGCAGGGGAGCATTTTGGTGTCAATCAGGCTGGCAGGGAAGTAGTTAGGGGGTGATCAGGCTGGCAGGCAGATGAGCGGTTGGGAGCCAGCAGTCCCAGATTGTGAGAGGGATGTCTGACTGCCCACAGGGATCGGGCCTAAACTGGCAGTCGGACATCCCCCAAGGGGTCCCATATTGGAAAGGGTACAGGCTGGGCTGAGGGACACCTCCCACCCAGAACAAAAATTTCGTGCACCAGGCCTCTAGTGTATATAATAAAAGCCCAGTGACCCTTATGGCAGAACGAACAGAACAACCAGTCGCTATGATTTGCATTGACCACCAGGGGGCAGACGCCCAACACAGGAGCTGCCCCCCTGGTGGTCAGTGCACTCCCACAGCTGGAGTACCGCTCAGCCAGAAGCCGAGCTCAGGACTGGCGAGCACAGTGGCGGTGGTGGGAGCCTCTCCTGCCTCCACAGCAATGGTAAACAGCAGTGAGCCAAGCAGTAAGGAGCAAGCAGATGGGCAGTTACAAGCGAGGGGTCCCGAATTGCAAGAGGGATGTCTGACTGCCGGTTTAGGTCCGATCAGGCCTAAACCAGCAGTCAGACATCCCCCGAGGGGTCTCGGATTGTGAGAGGGCACAAGCTGGGCTGAGGTTTCGCCCTCCCCTCCCCCTGCACGAATTTCATGCATTGAGCTTCTAGTTTTTAATAAAACCCACTTGTATGTTATTCCGTTTCCTTTTGGAGTTCTTGTTTTTAAAGAGAGGGAAATAGTGACACATATTTCAGAGTCACAATAACGCCACATCCATCTCCGTGTCTGCGCTGTCCTGGGCTGCGCGTCGCATTTTTGTGGTGATAAAGAATTTTGCATTTAAAGGCTTGAGGACACCATTCTCTCCTATTATGATATTTTATAGGTGGGACCTGACAGGATTTATGGAATAACTTATCAGCAAAGATTCACTGTTTTGTTTATTCCTGGAAAAAAAATACTAATTCCGAGAAGAGGCAATAAGTTTGTAACGTGCCCGGTCTTTTATCATAGGCGATTAGAAGTAGAACAAATAACGCATAGCTCATAGCGCGCTCTCTCCGACAGCACGGTTTATGGGGACGGCACGCTTTTGTTTAAAATGTTAATTAAAATGTTAATTAAAGCAGCATTTGTTCTCCTGCCCACCCGGGCGCTGGGGAGGCCCCTCCAGCCTCAGGAGGCTCAGCTCCTCCTGGTGGAGGATCAAACCCCACATTTCTCCACCCGCTCCCCCTTCTCCCTGAAGAACCTGGGAAGGTGAGCCTGGAAGAAGGGACTGCTGCTCAGCCCAGCCCCTGCCGCCCCTGGCTTTGGGGGCTGTTCCTGCAGGTGGAGTGTGTCCCTCTGTGCTCTCTGCTCTGTGGCCGGGCTCTGCTCTGTGGCGAGGGAGGCCCTGTGTCCGAGGCCCTGAGCACTGTGTGTTCTAGGGATGCACTGGCCTAGGCGGCTTTTTAAATAATTATTTTTAATATATTTTATTGATTTTTTACAGAGAGGAAGGGAGAGGGATAGAGATAGAAACATCGATGAGAGAAAAACATCGATCAGCTGCCTCCTGCACACCCCCCACTGGGGATGTGCCCGCAACCAAGGTACATGCCCTTGACCGGAATCGAACCTGGGACCCTTGAGTCCACAGGCTGATGCTCTATCCACTGAGCTAGGCGGCCTTTTAAAACACACAGAAGGGTCCTGGGTTCGATTCCAGTTAAAGCCATGTACCTCGGTTGTAGGCTCCTCTCAGGCCCAGGCCCTGGTGGGGGCTCGTGCAGGAGGCAGCCAATCGATGTATTTCTCTCACATTGACGTTTCTCTCTGTCTTTCCCTCTCTCTCTCCCACTCCCGTGTGTGTGCGTGTGCATGTGTGCGCATGTGCGTGTGTGTGAGTGTGTGTTTGGTCTTCTGATGGGGATTGTTCCTTTCGTCTTTATTTCCATATCAAGGCCACAACACTCGGGAGATGGTGAGCACTTGCCTATTCGTTCAGCACATACAATTTTGCATGCGATAGATCGGCTGAATTTTATACCAAAGTTACTGATGGCTGCAAAGTAATAAAAAATGTTTTATAAACAGAGCTCCTGACCTAACAAGCATAGCGCTGCTCAGTTTCATTTCCTGCCAGGCGTTTCAATTGTGGCTCCTAATCCATCCGTCCCCGCTCAGAGCAAATTGGATTCCGGAGCAGGAGAGGCGGTGGGGGGAGAAGGCAATTTTAAGTCAATTCTACACGAATTACCTGCTCTGGGCGTGCCTTCCCAGGCAGATTCACTGGCTGTTTGTGCTGAGATTAGGTTACATTTTAAAACTCTCCCCAAACGCGGCCTTCGTCCGTTATTAAGCGCTGAGTGGAAACAAGATTCCGGATTGCCTGTCACCGATCTGCCTGCCCCCAAAGCAGTGAGGTTCGCTGTGAATTTTAATTCTCCAGGTATCTCCAGGTTAATGTCCTTATCTTTATGGTACAACTTGGTTTTCCAGAGCAACACAGGTCAGGATTCCTCTAAATGCTTCTGAGTAGGACCAGAGAGTTACCTCCCGCTACACAAATACTGCATTTTCCCAGAGTTCCCTGGGGACAGTAGCAGAGACACACACGGCCCGTTCACAAAGCAGAACGCCACGCGGGGATGGAGTGGATCCCCTCCAAAGGTCTGCACCTCTGCCATGGCACAGGTGAGCCGCTGACCCTATGGAACAGTTACCCGGACCCTGGACACTTCCCGACTGCAGATCTGAAAGTGAAGGGACGCGTTTTCCAGCAGCAAACACCAGAGAACATCTCCATGACCTCTGAGGAGGAAGACATTGTTCAAACACCAAAGGTTTGGCTCTAGAACATGTATCCTTTCACTTTCAGATCTGCAATCGGTCTGCACTTGTCAAGGGTCCCCGTAACTTCTCCGTGTGGGCATACAATTCACCCAGTGCCATCGAGCGCTGTAGATCTGTGTCGTGTACGCCGTTTCATATCGTGTGATGAAGGATGACTTATGGGAGAAAGATGGACCGTCTCGAGTGCAGGCGAGGTGGTGGAGCAGCAGGGGTGCCCTGCACGGCCCAGCTCTGCCCGTGTGTGTACATATTTTGTAAAACTGTCGGACATCCTGTGACTCAACACTCCTGTTCCAAGGCACACGTTCAATATATATGTGTGTCCATTTAGTTACCCGAGATCCGTGCGAGAGCGCCCAATGCACCTTGCTTTTTGCATCGGTGAGTTTATTGAAATCACCCTAAATCACAAATTACATACATGCCTTTCTGCAGAAGGGGAGTAAGTGATGGAATGGAATACCATGCAGCAAGGAAAAGGGGCACGCTTCAGCGGCACTCAATTCTTAGACGGATGTCACAAACATACCTGAGGGGAAGCGGCAGCAGGAGTGGAAATATATGAATAGATTTCACATGTAAATGTATTCACATATGCATGTTTGTTTATTGTAAATTATAAACACACAAATACAGACATGGAGGCTCCCACTTGTATAGGTGCCAGAATAGGCTGAGCTCCCCTGCTGTGGGAGGCAGGGGCAGTCATGCTGGGTTGGGGTTTGCAATGTGAAGAAGTCACTGCACGGGAAGGTCTCACAGGGGAAATGTTCCCTTTTACTTGATCTTGAGCTGAAGTTTCACAACATTTTGGTGTATGTACAGTTTTAACTCTAAATGTCTGACAGGTGTACATTTCTGCATGTTTATTTTCTTCTGAACGGATCTGAAGCCTGAAAACATTGGAGAACCACCAAAATTAGTTTCTTGGATTCTCTGTAAGAAACTCTAAAAACTCTCCCTATAGATAATATAGGATGGAAGCTAATTCAGCAGATGGTTAAAAACCCTCCCAATAGACCAGTGATGGCGAACCTTTTGAGCTCGGCGTGTCAGCATTTTGAAAAACCCTAACTTAACTCTGGTGCTGTGTCACATATAGAAATTTTTTGATATTTGCAACCATAATAAAACAAAGACTTATATTTTTGATATTTATTTTATATATTTAAATGCCACTTAACAAAGAAAAATCAACCAAAAAAATGAGTTCGTGTGTCACCTCTGACACGCGTGTCATAGGTTCACCATCACTGCTATAGATGGTATAGGATGGAACCTGATCCGGCAGATGGTTAAAAACTCGCTTTGCATCATACCAACCCAGGAAGTGCCGCTGCCTGGATAAGGATCTGTGAGTGATTTCCGTAACCCTAAATTCCCTCCTATGAAAACTAGAGATGAATTATTCTCTACTTCCTTGGCTCATTGTGAGCTCTGAGTGACGAGTGGGAGATGCACAGAGACCTGGGAGCCTGGGGTACCCTAGGCGCCCATGCGCCTGGTTCTATGTTTCTATGTGAAGCCCCCCCCCCCCCGCCACACACACACATGTTCACAGTTGTCCTAGTTGAATCCTGGGGATTTATATGCCGTTTAGTCACTAACGCACATGGAACCAATGGCCTTGAGGGGCACTTGCAGAAGCTGCAACCCACTGACCATGTCATTTATTCGCACAGCCCTTCTCCATCCCATGCCAGGTGTGGCTGGTCTCTGTCATGGTTTGGGAAGGATCAATTGAAACCAATTATTGCAAATCCACAGGGAGGTAAGTGCTACCAGCTTTCAAATCATGTTACACAATTCCACTTGTAAGCATTGCTCAGAGGAAATAAATCTATTTACCAAGTGGGACAGAAAAGAGAAATAATTGTCTATATATAAATATATTTGTATATAAACATTTTATATAAAAATATATAAATACATTTTATATATACATACTAGAGGCCCAGTGCATGAAATTTGTGCACTAGAGGGGGGAGGGTGTCCCTCAGCCCAGCCTACACCCTCTCCAAACGGGACCACTCGGGGGATGTCCGACTGCCGGTGTAGGCCCGATCCCTGTGAGATAGGGCCTACACCGGCAGTCGGACATTCCTCTCACAATCTGGGACTGCTGGCTCCCAACCGCTCGCCTGCCTGCCTGCCATCCTGCTAGCCCCCTAACCCTTCCCCTGCAAGCCTGATCAATGCGTAACTACTCCACTGCCAGCCTGGTCACCCCCAACTGCCCTCCCCTACCAGCCTAGTCACCCCCAACTGCCCTCCCCTGCCAGCCCAGTCACCCCTAACTACCCGCCCTTACCGGCCTGGTCTCCCCCAACTGCCCTCTCCTGCAGACCATCTTGTGGCTGTGTGCGCTGCCATCTTTGAGGGCAGGGCAGTCAATTAGCATATTCCTTCCTTATTGTCTGTGGGTGCTGCCATGTTTGAGGGTGAGGCAGTCAATTAGCACATTCCCTCCTATTGGCTGTGGACACCACCATCATTGAGGGCAGGGCAGCAATTAGCATATTCCCTCCTTATTGGCTGTGTGTGCCGCCACCTTTGCAATGGTGTGAGGGTCAATTGGCACATTCCCTCTTTATTAGATAGGATACTATAAATATATGTTTACTGTAAATTATAAAAATGTAAATGGGATACATACACACTTACATGCGCACCATAGTGGAATAAACAGGTACGTTGGAGGTCAGACTTCACTAGCAGTTTAGCTTCTGCACTGAAGGTGAGACTCCTTTCTATAGAAAGCTGCCACAGCACAGATTTTCCAATAAAAGTAAATGGTGAGATGAGATGAATCCACTGAAGTCAATGGGATACTGTGCCCCTTCAGCCTGTCCCTGAGGAATCATGTGTGGACAGTGAGCTCGCTTGCGTGCCGTTCGGGTTCCTTTGTGCGGAGGGGAGTGCTGAGCACGCCCTCCATTTCCTGCCTGCGCCCAGGGGCTGGGTGACCCCACCCGGGATGTGCTGGTGATGAGGTGTCCTCTGTGGCACCTGAGTCCCAGGACCTGGGGTTCAGTCAACAACCAGCCAGACACACAGAGACACCCAGGCACGGAGGGACCCTGAGGGCATGGGGGGACCCTGAGAGCACAGGGTGGACCCTGAGAGCATGGGGGGACCCTGAGGGCATGGGGGGCACAGGGGGGACCCTGAGAACATGGAGGGACCCTGAAAATATAAAGGGGGACCCTAAGAGCACAGGGGGACCCTGGGAGCACGGAGGGTGGCGTCCCTCTCTGTGGACGGCCCAGGCATAACACACGCAGTGACCTGCAGGGCAAGACAGGCCTCTGTGTGTGAAGAGAATGCATGGTCACAGGGACTTACGCACCCAAAAGAGGCTGTGGGTGGAGGCCTTTGAGTCGGGGCCTCAGGAACAGGGCAGTGAGGTAGGAGTGACCCAGTGGCAGGACCTCATGTTAGTAAATGGTATGTCCATTGGCTCTGACATGCTGCTCATGGTGATGAGTGACAGGGCCACCTGGGGAGGGGGAGGCGCAGAGGCCCAGATGCAGACAGGAGGTGAGCCTGGGACTAGGAGGGGAGCCTGGGACTAGGAGGGGAACCTGGGACTAGGCTGTGAAAGGGGGGACTGAAGGTGGAGAGCAAAGAGGCAGTGCCATCGGAGGCAGTGGGTGGTTCTGATTGGAGCCCCGTGGGGCGTTCTGATTGGAGCTGCAAGGGGGGTTCTGATTGGTGTCCCATGGGGGGGGGGTTTGATTGGAGGGTTCTGATTGGAGCCCCATGAGGGGTTCTGATTGAAGGATTCTGATTGGAGGGTTCTGATTGGATCCCTGTGGGGAGTTCTGATTAGAGCCCTATGAGAGGTTCTGATTGGAGGATTCTGATTGGAGGGTTCTGATTGGATCCCTGTGGGGAGTTCTGATTAGAGCCCTATGAGAGGTTCTGATTGGAGGATTCTGATTGGAGCCACATGGAGGGCTCTGATTAGAGGGTTCTGATTGGAGCCCCATGGGGGTTCTGATTGGAGGGTTCTGATTGGAGCTCCATGGGGGGTTCTGATTGGAGCCACATGGAGGGCTCTGATTGGAGGGTTCTGATTGGAGCCCCATGGGGGTTCTGATTGGAGGGTTCTGATTGGAGCCCCATGGGGGGTTCTGATTGGAGGATTCTGATTGGAGCCACATGGAGGGCTCTGATTGGAGGGTTCTGATTGGAGCCCCATGGGGATTCTGATTGGAGGGTTCTGATTGGAGCCCAATGGAGGGTTCTGATTGGAGCAACAAGGGGGGGTTCTGATTGGGGCCACAAGGGGAGTTCTGATTGGGGCTGTGTGGGGGGTTCTGATTTGAGCCACAGGGGGGTTCTGATGTGGAGGGTTCTGATTGGATCTATGTAGGGGGTTCTGATTGGAACTGCGAGGCAGTTCTGTGAGCCCTACAGCCCTGGAGGAAGAGAAGGGGAGGTGGAAGATTCTGGGGAACGTGAAGTGTAGCAGGAGATGCGGAGACCCCCACCCCCACGGGCCGCAGGGCTGGGGGCAGGGCTGCCTGGACACCAGGAGCAGAGTTTCATGCTGTGGCCCACGTCCTGCGAGGGAGAGGAGGACATTGAGTTTCTAGTCGGGGAGAGGGATGGCTGCGGGGTGACAGCGCCTTCGGGAAAACAATGGATGTGGAGTTTCAGGGACAAGTAGACAAGGAGTGAGCCCAGACACGCTCACATGGGTACATTAAGTGAAACGTGCCATTGTATGACCCGCGCCAACTGAAGCGTGTGCGGTTCCATGACCGTTCCCAGTCAGAAGCCAGTGGGCTTGGTT
Source organism: Myotis vivesi (assembly GCA_035771395.1). Taxonomy (NCBI): domain Eukaryota; kingdom Metazoa; phylum Chordata; class Mammalia; order Chiroptera; family Vespertilionidae; genus Myotis; species Myotis vivesi. The sequence continues at coordinate 1,309,109 of JAWPEG010064503.1, forward strand.
TTAGGAGGGTCACACCTGCAGGGAACAGAGGCTCCTTAGAAGAGACGCTGATTTTGTTGTGTTCACAGAAATACTGCAAAGCTCCTGGAATCCATCCAACAGGGGTGTGCGCTATGACAGGTGTGGGCTATGACAGGGGTGTGGACTATGACAGGGGTGTGGGCTATGACAGGGGTGTGGGCTATGACAGGGGTGTGTGCTATGACAGGGGTATGGGCTATGACAGGGGTGGGCTATGACAGGTGTGAGCTATGACAGGGGTGTGCACTGTGACGGGTGTGCTATGACAGGTGTGTGCTATGACAGGTGTGGGCTGTGACAGTTGTGTGTGTGCTATGATAAGTGTGTGTTATGACAGGGGTGCACTATGACAGGGATGTGTGCTATGGCTCCTCCCACCTTCCGTAGGGTGCTTCAGTATTGCTCGCACACTGAGTGACATTTCTGTTGCTAAATGAAAACATAGAAGCTGGAAGCAGCCAGAGGGGTTGGTACAGAACAACACCAATCAGGAGTGCTGTAAATTATCGGAACAGAGCTGTGTTTCAAGTTTCTCCTGTCCCCAAAGATGAACATAAATTCCTGGAAAATATCTGCGCAGTCACTCTATCGTCAGGGGATGGAGGGAGACAGGACTGCGCTCCCTGTTGATGTAATTACACAGACTATCATCTGCATCCGAGTTGCTGACATCTGAGCCGGGGTCACTCATCTCTCCATTGCGAGTGTATTTTCATCCCTTGTTTTCTGTTCTCTCTCCTCTTTGTCCCCCTCTTTCCGACATTCATAGCGATCATCAGTGAGGTCACGAAACCGTGTGCACACACCGCGATCTCGCACACCACACCCCCGGCTGCAAGAAAGCTTGTCTAGAGCTCAGCACTCACGCTCTGAAAGAATCAGTTCTAGAACCAAGCTGTTGCTGACCCGGCCACAGTCTCCAAGGACAGAGCAATTTGCTCTTTTGCTGGAGTTTGTTTATGAAGAAGGGTGTTGCTTTCCTATGAATCAGAATCCTATATAATAAAAGGCTAATATGCAACTCGACCGAACGGCTGAACGACCGGTCGCTATGACACACACTGACCACCAGGGGACAGACTCTCAATGCGGGAGCTGCCCCCTGGTGGTCAGTGTGCTCTGAAAGGGGGAGCGCTGCTCAGCCAGAAGCCTGGCTCATGGCTGGCGAGCACAGTGGCAGTGGCGGGAATCTCTCCCACCTCCGTGGCAGTGCTAAGGATGTCCTACTGCCAGCTTAGGCCCGCTCCCCCCATGGGCCTAAGCTGGCAGTTGGACATCCCCCAAGGGCTCCCGGACTGCAAGAGGATGCAGGCCCGGTTGAGGGACCACCCCCTGCCAGTGCACAAGTTTCGTGCACCAGGCTTCTAGTAAAATGATAAAGTTCTAACTTAAGCTATTGACTTAAATCACAACATGGCTACATTAATACAAATCTAATTATCTCTGAAGAACCTGTCACAGTCCATCATTTGCCTGTTAAAGGTGACAGCAATGACGACAATGCTAGAGCGTCGTGTGTTTGTACAGGGCCAGATGGACATACCTGGGGATCGTGGGTCTTCCTGTTTCCGTCATGACCCTGCTGTCGAGGTGCGGAGGCCATCAGAGACGCCAAGTTCACAACCAAGTGTGGCCGTGTGTCAGTAAAACTACAGGACCCAGCGGGGCCAGTAGGGCCACCGGCTGCAGTGTTGGCACCCAGGACACATCCTGTAGTGATTGCTCTTGTCCCTTAGGGTCCAGCACAGGTCACACGCATGCTGCCCCTCCATCTGGTGCCTAAGGTGGCGACATCATCCCTGCCCCCTGAGGGGCTGAGGGCTGGAAGGGAGAGGGATGCAGTGAAGGTGATGGGAAGAGAGGCTGAGCTGAGATGTGCACCTGGGTCTGTCCCACACGCTCCGTCCTCAGGCTGTGCACTGACTCAGGTTGTACAGCCTCACAAAGCACAACCCGACCACGACCCGGCCCATGTCACTGCTCTCTGCTCCGTTGGAGCCAGGGGTACAGATGCTGTTCAGCCGCGGAGCTGCAGGGAGAACCCTTTTCTGAACTCTCCAGAGTTCAGGGGAGCGATGAGGTTAGAACCTGCCCAGTCACCCCACACACTTCCCCCTGAGCCTTAAGACACACTTCCGCTTGATGAGAGGCAACCATTGTACCCAAAGGGCACCCAGTGGCGAAGGCGTCAGCAGAGAGCATTCCAGCCACAGACAGGGTCTGAGCTCCTGAAAGTGCTGACTCACTTGGCGAACCGCTGACCTTGCACCTGCCAGTGAGGTGAGGACAGAGTCACCTGGAGACACGGCCCTCCTCCCACCGCCAGGGGCTTCCCTCCTGAGACCTCGGGGGACCGGTTAGAAGCGAGAAAGCGGAGGTTCTTTGGGGATGTGTCGGAGACGGCACCTTCTCCCTGGCCTGACAGGTACATGCGATGAGGTGATGAGTCTGCAGAACTGGGACTGAGTGGGCGCCAGACCCCGGGTCTCCCCGCACCTTACAAACAGTGCTGCCCACACCGGCTCCTGAACTAATCACATCAGGGTGTCCACAAGGCCAGGCGAAGGGAAAAAGCAGAAACGAAGCCCTCCAGCTAAACCTCAGATGAATGCGGAGCTAAGAGCGCCGACAGGAGTCAGTCACAGAACCTCTGTAACTTCGGGAGGTGGCGGCTGCAGGGTGTGGAGACAATAGCCTTATGGGGGGGACCAGAAGACTCTGTCATGCGCCGGTGAGCTCCTCCCTCTGTGCTGGTGGGACAGGTGCCTTGCGGCCACATGCCTCGGATTCTTTGCATGTGCACAGAAGGAGCGGCAGTGCGCGGACTCCTTCATGCTCCTGTGTGGGGTGAGTGACACAGAGAACCCGCTGGCCCCAGATTACAGTCATGAAAATGATGCTTGCGGTCTTCTTAATGACAGGATGCATTTAAGGAAACAGGAAAATATGTGCTTGTCAGGGTTCGTGTCAGATTCCCCAGGGAGCTCACCTCCTTGGAGAGAATTGAGAGCACAAGGTATCTAAAGCAGGGCACGGGCATTATCCTGCGATATTGCACAGTAGAGAACAGATTGTTCTGTGTGGAGAACAGCATCTGTATGAAACATCTGCCCCTGTAAAAATCACATCAGACCTGACCCGAATCCGTGAGATCAAAGCCTAAAGGCCAAGTAGGGGTGATGTGCACAATGCTGTGAGGAGCTCAGTCCGCCCACAAAGCCGGTAACGGAGCTGCCAACGTGACCTTCAGGGCAAGACTGTACTGAAGCTCAAACACCGGTGAGCTGTTGAGGAGGCCCCATCATCCATGCTGAACCCCCTTCTGCCTTCAGGCCAAGTTCATGTGCACAACGCACAGCTGAAAAGGGGTGTCACCCAGGAGCTGAGTGTCGGCCAGTTCCGAGGGACTGGGCAGGTTTGGCCGGCGCCTCCCTGGCGTCCCCCTGACCCTGCCGTGATTCCCTGGATCAGTGCCTGCTGGAGACCCCGAGCTGATACTGGGCCAGCTGCACCCCTAACAAATCTCCGAGACACAAGCAGGTCAAGTGCCTGTCGCCTGGACTGTTACTCACATTGTGTACCACGCGAGGGAGGGAGGGAGCTGCGGGAACGGGTGGGGTTCCGGGCGGGGACGGCCAGCCGGACTTGACAAGTAGAAGAGAGTGCACGTCTGTATCCCGAGGAAAACGTCATTCTAAAAATCACGCCCGTTTGTAAATGCGTAGTGTTCCGTTCTGCTTCAGTGCAAATAATATCTATCATACAGTTAAAAGCACCTTAACACCAATTTGGCTCAGTGGATAGAGCATCGGCCTGCGGACTGAAGGGTTCGATTCTAGTCAAGGCCATGTACTTGGGTTGCAGGCTCCTCCCCCGGCCCTGATTGGGGCTCATGCAGGAGGCAGCCAATCGATGTGTTTCTCTCACATTGATGTTACTCTCTGTCTTTCCCTCTCTCTTCCTCTCTCTCTAAAATCAATGGAAAAATATCCTCAGGTGAGGATTTAAAAATAATAATAATGAAAAAATAAAGGGGCGCGTGGGGCATGCTGTGCGATGAGATGAGCAGGGACGTCCGAGGCACAGGTGGGTGGAGATTCCCCGTGCTGAGCACAGCCACTTGCCAGGAACGTTCATGAGAGACACCCCTGCTCCCCGCGGGCCCCATGGACCCAGCTGTTTCTGAAATTCCCCCAACACCGTGCGAGGCCGATGCTCTGGCCGGGTTTCAGCCGGAAAACGAAGCCGCTCCGAAGCCCAGCAGGGCCAGGCGAGGCCTCTGAATGTGCAGCGGCATCCCTGTCCCCGCCCATGGCCACCAGCTACCCCCGCCTCAGACCTCAGCTGTGGTTCAGGCCCGTGGCGGCTCCTATGAGCCGGTCCTCTCCGCCCTAAGCCCATAGAAATGCTCAGGAAAGGCAGCGAGGGGCGTAGTGATTGTTCCTGCGTGTGCGTCACTCAGTGATCAGCACGCCGGCTCTGAGAGAGACGGGGGCGTTTACAATTAGTTTCCAAACGCATGTCATCAGTTATTCTGCTACGGGTGCCGGTGACGTTACCCACCCGGGAGCAGCAGAAACGTGACAGTGGGTCCCGTGGAGGAGGGTCTGTGGAGCGTGTGCTGAGCAGTCCGTCTGCCCTCTGGGCAGCACAGACACTTATATGTGAAGATGATATTAGTCAGGGACACGGAACAGCCCTCCCCCATCACCCATCACACACCCTCCCCCAGCGCTGCCCCAAAGGGAACCTGTCTTCCTCCTCACTCTTCCTGACGATGGGGGGATGATGTGCCTTTTCTATCTGAGAACAGAGCTGCACAGACAGTGGGAGGAGCGAACCCCTGAGCTGAGGCACTCTGAGCCCAGCACTCACACAGGCCCTGGGCTCTGTCTGAAGTCCTCCAAGTGGGTGCACAGGGCCACGTGGTCGGGGTTTGAAAAAGCAAGATACACCGGGCGGCGTGGCTCAGTGGTTGAGCATCAACCTGTGAACCAGGAGGTCCCGGGTAAAATTTCTGGTCAGGGCACATGCCCAGGTTGTGGGCTGGATCCCCAGTAGGGGGTGTGCAGGAGGCAGCCAATCCATGGTTCTCTCTCATCATTGATGTTTCTCTCTCTCCCTCTCCCTCCTTCTCTGAAATCAATAAAAATATTTTTTTAAAAAGCAAAAGCAAGATACTTTGATTACTCCTGCTCAAGGAGGCTCTCTCCATTGAAAGGGCCGTCTGGGGCCCTCAGACATGGAGTGAGACCCTCAGGGTCCGACTGCAGGGGGTGAGGCTCCGTTATCTCAGTCTGTTTATGCAGTTGCCATGGCACCTGCGAATGGCTGTTACCCCTCGGACTGCGTGCTGTGCTAGGAACTCCTGGGGTCTGGGCCCAGGGGGAGCGGGCACAGAGCTGAGGATGTGGCTAAGTCCAGACCCGGGAGAAGGCAGGCGGGGCAGGAGGGGAGGGTGGTAGGGGCACAGCCAGGGGCCTGTCTAGGAAACTGCCTGATGGGAGTTTTCTCGAGTTTGACCGCAGGGCGAGCAGCGCCTGACCTCACCCGAGCGCGTCCCCAGATGACATACGATCTGTCGCTCATGGTCATCCATGTGAACGAGCCGGGCAAAGTATTCCAGGAAGAAGACCCCGGATGCGCTTTCTGTTCTCGCTACAAAAACATCACAAAGCCACCCGGCCTCAGGGTGGTGCTCCATCCACACTGGCCCAGGAAACCCCAGGGGAAATTTGGTTTTCAGAACTTTTCCGATATTGCTGATGATGAGTGTTTTTCAGCTTTTCCAGTGCGTGAGTTGTGGTTTTCCTGTCTCACTCTAACAAAAACAGACACTTTCCAAACTGAATGTAATATCCATAACTTCACATCTCCCTTTGCTTGGAGGGCCCCCCACGCCGTCCGACCTTTAGGCTCTGAAAACCATTGACGGTTTGCTCTCTTGTTCCAAAGGATGAAGGAAGGTGGGACCATCACATCCATGAAAATTCCTTCTGTTGCAACCGGAATTGGAGCATAAGGAGCAATGAAAGGCAGATGCTGAAAAAGAAAAAAAAAAGAAAGGCAGACGCTGGTCTCGTGCTTCCTGTGTCTGCGGCCTGCCCCCTTCCTGTCCCCCTGGGAGCATGGCTCTGGGTTTCTGCTCCTCCTGGTGGCACCTGGGTCATCCAGGGTCATGGGAGCCACAGGCCTCGTGGCCGTGGCAGTCAGCAAGGCCAGCAGGCATGCACGTGTGTCCAGTGAATGGACAGCAGCTCCACATGAGCTTGGGCTCTCAACCGCAGCACGACGGAGCACTTACAGTCCATGCAGTTTACACAATTCTCTGAGCCCGGCTGCTGGCCTCCGCTGGCTGAGCATCTTCCATGCACCGAGAGGTCACAGGTTCCATTCCTGGTCCGGGCACATGCCCGGTTGCTGACTTGATCCCCAGTAGAGGGCGTGCAGGAGGGAGCCAATCGATATTTCTCTCTCATAGATGCTTCTCTCCATCTCCCTTCCACTCCCTAAAAAAAAAAAATTGGAAAAAAATTTCTAAGACATTTTTTTTACTCAAAAATATGCTCTTTGAATAGTTTTTCCACCAGCTATTGACTCGCTGTCCCCATGGGGCTGTTTACAGGGGAGCGGATGCTCAGTGCTCAGGCGGAAGGAAGGGCCAGTGTTCACGGGAGCCGGGTCTAATTGAAAGGCGCATCGATCGATCGCTGTTCCTGCCTCCGACACTGCGGACCACGTCTTGATGAACTGGAATTCCCGGGGAGCCATCAGGCAGCAGTGCAGTGATGTGGGTGTGCAGGTGCCCGACTCACACTCGCTGACGGTGTTTGGCTTTGGCTCTGTTAGAAAGAGCACTATTCTCACACCTGCCTTCTGAGCCCAGGGAGCGACCACGTGGTAGCAGAGCCCAAGTCTGAACGAATAGTGACTTCATTTCCAGCACGGGGTCACTCGGGAATGGCCATGGGCCTGGCCGAGGCCCTTGGTGGGCGTTTGCCGGCTGGTGGGTGCGGGTGATCACAGACAATCGTCACAACTAGGCAGCCAGCGGCTCCTCATGGGCTGATGCCCCACCTAAGGGCTCCTTCACCCAACGCCACAAAGCCAGACACAACAGACGTTTCCTGTGCCCAGAAAATGAGTTTTAATGGAATTGATGGGTTTTCACATCATAATGGCCTCTCCACAACACGGCATGTCTGCAGCACGTCACTCATGTTTCTAAGGTGACCGTGTGAGGCATTCTATTATCAGGCTCACGCTTGACATTTTCACTGAGAGGATTTCTATCCCAGGGGGAAAGTCCTATTTCATACATTAAATGGAATACCACATTATAGTATTCATTTTTGTCCACACAATTTAAATCCTAGCAGACAGAGAGTGGAAACTCTATATATGAGGTCTCTTATCAATGTGTGTGCACCTATCGTTGCAATATGTATACATATATGTATTCCTAAAAGAACATAAACACATTTCCTATGCACACATGGACTTCATTTATAATGCTCCCTTTCAGAGATTAGCCTGATACATTCTCCAAAAGGGAAGAATCCTGTTACATAACGAAAGTCACTATATGTTGCACACAGATATTTATAGTTTGAGACTTTCATGTAGTTCCTACCTCTCCCATTCATTTTTCAGACCTTTGTTTAATTATAATTCACTTCCACAAGAAGTCCCCACAGCCTAGTGTTCACACTTGACGTTGCAGCCCAGTGACCACACACGAGGGCCTCCGTGTGAATTGTTGCAATAATTGTGACATGTTTTAAGTAGCATTAAATCGCCACTCAAATCAATGGCTCTAGCTCGGCTAGTGTGGCTCAGTGGTTGAGTGTCTATCCACGGACCAAGAGGTCAAGGTTCGATTCCCTGTCAGGGCACAGGCCGGGTGCCTGCGAGCTGGGCGAGGCGGCCGCTCTCTGTGTGGCTGTGACCTTGGGGGCACGGCCCGCTCCCGCTCGCTGGCTGTGGCCTTGCTCTCTCTCCTGTCCCCCTGCGTCCAAGGCCCTGGGGCACCACCGAGATCAAACCTGGGAAGCACAGAGCAGAGCGCAGAGCATGGCGGCTCATCGCTGTCAGTGCTCCCGTGACCATGGCCAGGACTATGTTACTGCCTGGATGCTGGGAGGAGTTTTAAGACCCACTTCAGGGAGTCTGAGCCTAGAGCACACATATGTGTGTGGCGAGGCGTGAGCATGCCCACAGCTCTGAGCAATGCACACAGGTCCTCGGGCAGCAGCCGGAGGATTGGCCAGGTCTCGCCCAGCGGGAGGTTTGTTGCAGGTGATCAGCAATGTCCTTCCCCAGGGTTATTGAGAGGCCTGGCCCACTCTCTCCTTTCTCCGTCAGGAACGTCACGTGCTCCTTCACCCCAGTCTCCAGCTTCCCTTTCTGGAAGTTTCTGCCTTCCCAGGGCAGGGCAGCGTCTTTCTCGAACCCTCCCCGTGTGCAGGCGCGGTGCTCAGGCATGTGTAGGTCGTCCTCTGAGGACTTCAGCTCGTTTCTCCCTCGGCACACCTCCTAAGACACCGACAGTTCTTTCTATATCTATATTTTTACTGATGTCAGAGAGGAAGGGAGAGGGAGACAGAAACATCCATGATGAGAGAGAGTCATGGATCGGCTGCCTCCTGCATGCCCCCTACTGGGGACGGAGCCCACAACCCAGGCATGTGCCCTGACTGGGAATCTAACCATGACCTCCTGACTCATAGGTCGACGTTCAACCACTGAGCCAGCCAGCCAGGTGCATAGTCAGTTCTGAACTGGACAGTCGGCCTTGGAAAGTGTGCAGAATACCGTCCTGGGCCACTGTTCCCACGCCCTTGTTCCTGGTCCCTGGGCCCTGGTGCCGACCGGCTCCTGGGGATGAAGCACCAAATACTGCCGAGTGCAATAGTGCCAGCTCCTCAGACTCAGGGCCACGGACGCGGGGCGTTAACAGTGTTGTCAGATCTTAAAACAGCAACTAATCCAACAGCTGTCTTTACCTCGGCTTAATGTTCCTGGATGTGGACAGACCAACCTTGTGCCTGGCATCACCCTGCGCCTCATGAGGCCCCTGAGGTACCACCACATACTCCTCGCTGCGCCTTCGCGGCCGGGCGTGAGTCCTCGCCTCTGAGCTTCCCCAGCAGATTAGCACCTGATGACCTGCAGGCCACACGATGGTTTGTGACGAGAAGCAACGGGACAAGACGCGCCGTAGTCCAGTGCCCAGACGGTGTGGAACGGCTGCTTGCTCATCTTGTGCCTCTTTCCCTTCTGTCTCACGGCATTTATTTTATTTTGTGCTTCTTTTCTCCCGGGGGTTTGTACAAGTCACAGTCTTGTCACCTCCTCCCTCCGCGTCCCCAAAGCCAGCTGACTGCACTGTTAAAACGTTAACACGACAGAAGTTGCAGAACAGCCCTGCCCAGGCGGCAGCGTTGCTAGGAGCACAGTGCAGGGGCGCCGCTTCGGTTCTTCAGGTTCCCCTGTGCCTTCAGGTCACCCCGCCTCCGAGGCCGCAGGGGTGCGTCCCAGAGCAGCCTATGGGCATTCCTCCGGTCAGTTTGGGGGTTGGCAGGTGGGGGGGGGACAGAAGGCATGGCAATCCCTGGGCTGGAAGGCACTTCGACTTGTCCTTGGTTTGCTCTCACCACTAGGGGGCGCCACAGGAGTTTTAACTTTAATAGAAGATGGAGTCGGACCCCAGATTGGGAGTCCCTGAGAACCCCAGGACTGTGCTTCTGCCAACTTAGGGGGTCCTCTGAGCACAGCAACTGTGGGAATCACTGCACCCCTTGGTTTGGGGGGCCCTGGCGTGAGCCAGGCTAGAGGGGAGCAGGAACCACTCATTAGCCACTTTAATTGCCACAACCCATGGAGAAGGCGAGAGGAAACTAAGCTTCGGTTAAGAAGTGTCCAAGGCCAAGAAGTTCTGAGTGGAAAAGTGGAAATTCTCAGAAGGGCGGTTCCCTCACCGCCTGTGCCTTGCCCGCTGCGGAGGGAGAGGCCCAGTGGGCAGTGACGGACCCTCTCTCCGGGGGCCCCACACACAGAGCTGGCAGCAGGTACTGGCTCACCCACGCCTGAGCCGTCGGGCGTCAGGGGTCCCGTTTCCCCGGGACGACACCTGCCCTGAGGGACACCCTCTCTGGCTGAAGTCCTCCCACTCCCCTCTCTGCTCTGGGCCCAGAAGATGTTTCAATCATCTTTGCTCAAAACTGACTTTTTAATCTGCTCTGCGGGGCCCACTCTAGCATCGTGGCCAGCGCTGCTGAAGCAATACCTTGGGAGCAGCCGAGGCCTCACAGGTGTTATCCACGTAACCGCCCCCTACCTCCTGCCCAGGCGCCCCGCCCAGGGCCCCCTTAGGAGGGACCCTGGCTCTGCACTGTCATTTGACAAGAAGATCAGGCGTGAGGGTCACATCCCTCGGCGTCTGTGTGGCTCTCGGGGCTGGGAGGGGACATGTTCTTAGTGATGCTGGTCCGGTGAGACGGGCCGCCCCTCCTCATAGCACCAGGTGAGCGGAGGGAGGCATGGGGAACGGCTCTGGGGAACTCTATAGGGAACAGGTGTGCTGGCGGGAGACCTGAGCCATGTCCAGCTGTCCAGCTGAGGCCGGAGGTGGGTGGTGATTGGATGATTGGGTCCAGCTGAGGTTGGAGATGGGTGGTGATTGGATGGTCAAGGATTGTCTGAGGCTGGAGGAGGTGGGTGGTGATTGGATGGTCCGGTTGAGTCCAGCTGAGGTTAGAGGTGGGTGGTGATTGGATGGTCCGGGATTGGGTCCAGCTGAGGCTCAGAGAAGCCGCTCTGACCAGTGAAGAGGCATCCACTCAGCCTTGTCCCTCAGTGGGTGGGAATCACAGTCGACATGCAAAGGTTTGTAGGTGTGAGGCATGTTTTCAACGTGCCTTCTGCCTTTTCCCATCTTCCGTGGGTCCACGTGGAGCCTTGGCGGGGAAGCCTGGTCCACCTTATGGTCGTGAGCAGACCCCCAGGTGGGGGAGCTGCATGGTGCCCAGAGGGTCGGGTCGGCGAGAGGTGAGCGAGCAGCCACTGCCGTGGGGGACCAGGGAGGAGGCAGGGGCTCTGGTCTGTGACGTAGGCACGGATGTCGCCAGAGTGGCCACCGTCCTGAGTGCCTGCCTTCCAGGCTCACTCAGACTCGCTCTGATTCCTGTGTGTCCGGGAGCTCCTCTGTCAGCTGTGTTCTGGTCTCCAGTAGAGGCCTGGCTAGAGCAAAGGTCAAAGGCTCACGCGGTAGGAGGACTAGAGACAAAGCCAGGCTAGTCGCTGTGCGAGGGCTAAGGCGTCCATTGGACGCGCTGGTTATACTGGGAGGGAAGGGCTGGTGGTGCCGGCAAATTCACTGAGCAAAGCCCAGCGCATGTTGGTGGAAGGGAAAGCCGGTCAGAGGTCGCTGGTGTCCAGATGTTCCGAGACCCCACAGCTGTGCTGGGGGAGATGCTGGGATCTGCCCGCCTTTTCCCGCCAGCTGCCGCCGATGGAGGGCACGGAGCGCAGGCCAGTGTGCCCCTGCCCTGGGGCAGGTCCCCGCGGCCACAGGCCCCCCAGGCTCGCGATGCAGCCAGGCCTTTAAGTTTACTGACTCATCTTACTCTGGCATGTGGTTTAGAGGTGCGCCACGCACACACGCTGCATGTACCCAGAGGTGGGATTAGAATGAGGCCCTGGAACCTGCACAAGGTTCCCGTGGCGGCACGACTGTTAGGGTCCAGCAGGGCAAAGACAGATGATTCTAAGGTAACGCCATATAGTTAATGAGGAAGCAGACCCGTGTTGCTAATGGCGTAATGCCTTTTTCTCCTCTGTTTCAGACCAGGGGGTGTGAAAGCAATCCCGTGTGTGGGGTGAGGAGAGGGAGCCGCCACCCCCGGGGCCGACATGCGAGCCCAGGTTGCTATTGGAAAGCGCATGTGACACTTCCATAGGCTGTAGCTCTGCCCACTCTCTGTCTCCCTTGGATACAATGAATTCCAAGAGAAACAGAGAAATCGGTGTTTCCCACACGCTGCCTGCAGGTGCCCGCCTGGGCACGGCCAACCGTGATGACCAGCGCTCGCAGGGGCTTGTTCGGTAGCCAGGTCCGGGCACAGGAGCCGAGTCCCCCACCAGGACCCCCGCCAGCCCCTGGGGACACGCTGTGCTCTGGGAGCTGGAGGTGGCCAGGGCACGCTGTGGGATAGATCACCTTGGCAACTGTGGTTCCCTGGACGGGACACCAATCTCAGACTCAGGGCTCCCAGAAAAGGCCAGCGTGCGGCCCTATTCCCGAAGGTCTCTGGGGTGGGAGGTCCTAGTCCAGCTTGGACGCTCATTCCAGGAGTAAATCCTGTTGTCCTTAAGGGCCTTTTTCTTCTGTTAAGTGAAATCCCTATTATCATAGCGTCTGTTTTATTCTTTTCTCCTTACTACACGGCTGGGAAAGACCAGCTTGCCTTTGTTCAGTTCGTTTCCTGGCCAACCCAGTTAATAACTGGACTCGCCCTTCAGTAGCAGCGCTCCCAGTCAGGAAGAGGGTTCAACCAACAGAGGAAAAGGAACACCCAGATGGAGGAAAGAAATCTGGGGAATGTGTCCCAAAAGTGAGGGAAAAAGGTTTTTAGTGGAGGGACTGGCGGTGAGGCAGTAGATACCATGACTACTGAAGCATGTTCTCCGTGAGGTGGGGCCGGAATCCAGTCCTGGGAAGGTGGAGATCGGGACGCACAACTTCAATGCGTGTAGACGTGAGCATGCAGGGAAGGCAGTGGCTAGTGAAGGGATTTGGGTCTAAGGATGTGTTGTTAACGATACAAGCAACTCGAGTTCATGTAAAGGAGTCAGGTTAGGGAAGAGACTGTGTTCTTCCGGGAAAGAGAGCAGACTGTGGATTCCTGAGGACGTGGGAGAGACCAGGATCCAGAGGCCAGGGGAAGGTCCTGGGAGCTCGTGTAGGTGGAGGCAGAGCCGTGCAGGTGGGGGTGTCTGGGGAAGGAGCAGAAAGCTCGTTCCGGATCTTCTGTTTCTGCTGTGGGTCATTGGGTGCGATCCTGTCTTCAGAAAGGAGGGGGTGTGTTACATGTAAAAGTATATTTTCAGCTCATAACTAAATGTCACAGTAACATTTCCACTGTTGGAATGGATATTTCTTACTTATGGTTCATGTAAATTAGGAAAATTGTACCATTGGCCCTGAAGTCAACTTTCATTTTCTCCCCAATGTCCAACCAGTGTACAAGAGCGTACATTAAGTCAGTCTAGCTGATAGAGGTCTTTGTTTTCTTATATTCGTCCTTATTTCCGTTCCATTGACTCATATCTGTTTTCAGTCCCTTCTTCATCCATGACTGGCTTATTCCCTCGATAAACGTTCATGGAGCATCTGCTCTGCCATGTGTCCTGTTAGATTTTACATCCTCGAGAGGCACAGAGCAGACAGTCCATCATGTTCTGCTGCTTAAACCTTACAGGGAAGCTCAGGAACTGTTTGTTGACCAAAGAGCATTAGCAGGGGCACCAGCGTGGCCACCCAGGGACACGGAGGGAGGAAGGCTTCATGGGTAACAGGAGTGTCCATGGTAGCAGGTTCCACATCATCGTCAAGGGAGGTGGAGTGAAGATGACATTGACTAGGTCATTAGAAAACCCCTGCCAATGAGGAGAGAGGACTTCCCGTGGTGCAATGGGGTCAGAAGACCAAGAAGTTAAGAAAGGGGGCAAATGACAGAGAGATATGATGATGCCTAATCTATCACTCAATCATCAATCAAATTCTAAAACAGGTCTTATACGGGATGAGTAAGCATGTAATTCTCTGAATAGTTCATGGAATTCTAACTAAAACATCTGAAAGGTTTACCACATGATTACTTTTAATTTTAATATAAATAGCGTGCTTAATAACGTATTAACATTACTGATTATGTAGAACTCCATCTCCCTCATAATTTATAGGTTTAACATTAATGAAGTTAGCATCTCAAATATTGAACTCTCTCAATTTCCATTGCGCCTGTTCCTAAGAATTTAACATCAATTTCATTATAGTTCTCAATCTTGCCTTTCAAGGTTTAGCATTTCAAATAGCACCCGCCTAGATCATTTTATTTGTTTTGGAATCAAAGTGAAATTAAACGCCAGATGAAGTGTCTGGCTGAATTATTTGAGGTAGAACTATGGGAACTTGCTCTAAATTTTAGGGAAACGGGCCCATAGCATTGCAGTGAGGCTCTTAAGATTGATACAGTGCAATTAGTTTGGAAATGTCACTGCAGACAGGAGACAAATGAGCAGCATAATGCTTGGCTTTTCAATGTATCTGCTCAGGAAATGTCTTTGACTCAATGATTCTGTCAAGCTAGGTAAGTTGCCAGTAAATTTCAATGAAAACAAAACACTAAACACTCGATCACTACGAAAAATAAAGACCCCACTAAAAGGATGAAATAGTGGCTTCCATATATTGCCAGCGATCTTGTTTATGGAGGCCAGGGAACCATACACCCAAGAGCCCAATAGACTTGCTGTAGGAAACGCCATGCCGGTAGGGAATACCACTCCTCTACTCACACTGGTTAATTCCAGGAGCATATAACTCCCAACTTCTAAAGTTATTTTTTAAGACTTTGTTATTTTAGAGTAACTGCAAGGGAGCTACAGACATTCCCCATACACCTCTTGCCCCCTCCACACACAGGCTCTGCCATTATCGACGCCCCCACCAGAATGCGACCTTCATTACAATCAGTGAACCTAGGGCAGTGGTCGGCAAACTCATTAGTCAACAGAGCCAAATATCAACAGTACAACGATTGAAATTTCTTTTGAGAGCCAAATTTTTTAAACTTAAACTATATATGTAGGTGCATTGTTATTAACTTAATTAGGGTACTCCTAAGGCTTAGGAAGAACCACACTCAAGGGGCCAAAAAGGCGCAGTTTGCCGACCAGGGACCTAGGGTGTTATCAACTAAAGTCTACAGTCAACATCAGGGTCACTATTGTGCTGTACATTCTGTGGGTTTGGACAAATCTTTAATGACATGCGCCCACCCTTACGGTGTCATACAGAGTATTCTCATTGCCCTAAAGCCCTCTGTGTTCTGTCTATTCATCCTCCTCCCCCTGAGGCTGGCAACCACTGATGTCATCACCGTCTCCCTAGTTCTGCCTTTCCCGGGGGGTCACAGAGTTGGAATCATTGGCTGTAGCCTCCTCACACTGGCTTCTGTCACTTGATCCCACACATTACTCAGGGCTCTGACACTTCTGGGTCCATTCCTGCCCTTGTTTCTAAAACCCCAAACTCACTTTACTCAGCAGTTAATTCCAATGGCCATGATTCCTGAAATGAAGAAATGTGGGCATTTTCTATTAAAGACATCTAGATATCAGAAGACCCAAACAACTAAAAAAAATGGCCCCAAAAAGTCACAACTATTATCTTTCTCTATTTCATAGAATCAGAGAAACCTTCAATAGGTTGTTAATGTTGATAGGTTGGTATTGCAAAGCGTAATTATATTATAAACCAAATATGTTTTCTAACACACGTTATGCTTAAACCTATTGTCAACATGGTCATTATCATCATCCTCATTATCATCATCGTCAACCCCCACCTGTGAAGCTACACCCATTGGGTGCACATGACCTGTTTTCTTTTGTTTTCTGTTTGTTTTTCATTACATAAATATGCATTTCCTCCCAAAAAGGTTTATTTTTTGGAGGGGCAGCATTGATTGGCAGGGCACCTCAGAGTTCTGAACAAAGACAGAGATCTAGAACAAGGCACAGAAGCTGGGCGAGGGGGGCGGGGCGGTAATTTTTTTATGTTTTAAAATAGCAGTAAGCAGTTCTCTGATACCTTCATTTGATATACTAATAACAGGTCTTCAACAGCATTCTACAAATGTTCACATTGTTACTAACCATGACAATTTAACATTTTTGATAAACACTAAATAGTCATACTTGCCTTATGAGGGAATTTTGAGTTTTCACCGTTTTATTCTTTAGAGAATTAAGTCAAAGAATGAGAGAAATATTTAGCATCCTCTCGTGGATGGATAGAGGGACGGATGAATGGTCGACTGTCAGGCAGGCATGAGATGAAGCAAACAGCCAATGCTGAGGTTCTTCGTTGGAAGGGAGACGACTCCCACGTTCTGTTTAGGCTCCTGCCTCTACTCTCAGCCGTTCCGTTAACTGTGCCTTTAAACCAGGAGCCCTCATGTGGGTCTCCGAGCCTCAGCTGGGGTGGCTAAGATGCAGAGGGAGGCGTGCACAGCTCAGGGAATCTAAAGCTGCATTCCTTAATCTCCTACTTTTTCTTTTTAATCAAATTGCTAAGATAAAATTTATCAAGAAGGGTGACCTAAATGTCTTAAAAGCATTGATCCCACTGTCCATAACTCAGAGTTGTGCAATGCCACATGAATCCCTCTTACACGTGACTTCCTCCCAGCTCTCAGGAGTATGGTTAAGAACATGTAGTAAGTGCTGGAGGGGACCTACGAATCCATCTAATGACCCTTCTCCCCGATGGATAGGCTGTCTGGATTGGCGTGTGAAGTTAAGACTTTAGCCGAAGACCCACTCCCCTTTTTCTTGAGCTGAAATTCATAGCTCTCCATTCATGGTGCAAGAATGACTCCATGCAAGACCCTTCACCCCCCGCCCCGCCATCTCACAACCCCATACAAACTTTGATTTGTGTGAAATAGAATGACACCATCACATTCTGGAACTACTGTGTGAAGTTGGCATCACCTTCTCGAACATTCCCAGTACTAAAAAGTCCCAGGCACATGCTTGTATGATAAGAATCCCCAACTTGTCCATACAGGGCCCTTGTTTGCCTTACGAATATTACAGAGATTTCTAGTCGTCTGAAAGCTTAGAATAATTTGTCTGCAATGTCACATTGGAATTGCCAGGCTGCCTATGTCTCCTTGGGATCAAGATGATCAACCAGCTCTGATTGTTGTAACAAGCATACCTTTCAGTAAAGGGCCTGAAAGAATCAGGGATATTGATATCATCTTAATTGGGATAAACCTCTTCTGATAATCTGACACTCTACTTGATGAATCATTATTTTGTTTTCACAGGAACACTTACGCATCATTCAGAAAAATAATTGAAATTCATGGATTGCTTCCATGTGAGATCCTAGTTTGCTGCTTAGTGAATTGATTGGGAAAGTAAAATAGTGTCAAACATGGGACTTCTCTCCTTACACCTTCCAGGTCCAAATATTTATAAAACCTGTTTTTCCTGTAAAAAACTGTGTATGACTCTTTTTACAACCTTTTCAACTGCCTTTTAAAATTGTTTTTTCTTCACTGGGTGGTGTGGTTCGATGGTTGGATGTCGACCTATGAGCCAGGAGGTCATGGTTTGATTCCCAGTTAGGGCACACATTGTACCGGGGCCCCGAGTGTGGGAGGCCGTGGGAGGAAGCTAACAGGTACTTGGAGTGAGAGTTTGTGGGCAGAGCCACCCCAACCACGCACCCTAACTCGGCCACCCTGTGGCTCCCGGGTTCATTCTCCCCGTAGCTCCGTGAAGGCACCCCCAGGTCCGTGTGGCTGCATGAATCCTATGGAATGCATCTCCCTGACTAGAATGCGTGGCACAGACGGGAAACTCACACTCACTGAATCCTAGCGGGTTCGATGTCTAGGGAAGGAGGACATAAGCGCGGTGTGAGCATTCTCTTGGTCTTGCACTTTCTCATCTCTGGAAATTGGCAGGAGTAATAGATTTTAGGACTTTGCACGCTTGCTCACCTGGAACTTTGTGTTGGATGGGTGCATGTCTTGTGCTGGGGCTGAGTTGTGAACGCCTGGACAGTAGAGCCACATTTCCGTGCCCAGTCCCATCCAGGGTCCAGGGTGCCCCATGGAATCGGTGTATAACTCCATGCCACTCGGCGTTGATCTGATTTAAATTTCCCTTCTGAAATGCTTCATTCCAGGCGTCAAACAACACGTCAGGGCTGCTTCAGCACCAGGAGCCGGTGCCTTTAAGCCTCCTGACGTTTTGGAAGCTGAGATCTGATCTAAATTCTGCAGTGTTGGCGAAACCCCTTCCACCCCCTGCAAGTCACAGAGTGTCCAATAAACAGAGTCAATTATTGGGGAAATGGTTTCGAGATAAAGCGCTAGGCCCGGCTGATTGAACCGTTTTCTCTTAGATTGATCTGTCCATGGGAATGTCACCAGGACAGTCAGTGGGCATCGGGTGACAAGCCGTGAGCTCCCTCCGTGCCGGGGCACCTCTGTCTGTTGTCCACGGGAAGGGCTGGGAGTAGGAAGGAGGACTTCCTGTCGCCTGCGGCGGCTGTAAACACAGCTGCTACAGCATCAGATTGAGTGAGTTGAGGTGCACTTTACTGTGCATGGGCTTGTAATAGGAATTTGTGGATGCTCATGACCAAGGTAATTCAATATTAAAACCTGACATAGCCCTGGCCAGTTTGGCTCAGTGAATAGAGTGTTAGCCTGCAGTCCCGGGTTCCATTCCCAGTCAGGGCACATGCCCTGGTTGTGCTCAATCCCCAGTAGGGGGCGTGTAGAGGGCAGCTGATCAATGACTCTCCTTCATCATTGATGTTTCTATCTCTCCCTCCTTCTCCCTTCGTCTCTAAAATCAATCTATATCTATATCTACATATATCTATATATCTATATATCTATATCTATCTATCCATCTATCTATCTATCAATATATATATATATATTTGTTTTTTTAAACTGACCTAGTGGCCCTGGCTGGCATGGCTCAGTGGTTAGAGCATGGGTCCTCGCATGGAAGGGTATCGGGTTCAAGTCCCAGTCAAGGGCACGTACCTGGGTTGTAGGTTCGATCCCTGCCCCCTGTTGAGGTGTGTGCAGGAGGCAACCAGTCTATGTATCTCTCTCACATGGATGTTTCTCTCTCTCTGTCTCTCCCCCTCCCTGACACTCTCTATAAAATAAATAAATAAATAAATAAATGGGAAAATACCCTCAGGAGAGGATTACAAAAAAAATTGACTTCATGGCCCTGGCTGGTGTGCTCAGTGGTTAGAACGCCATCCCTTGCTCGGAAGGGTCTTAGGTTCAATTCCTGGTCAAGGACACATACCTGGGTTGTAGGTTCCATCCCTAGCCCTAATCGGGGCGTGTTTAGGAGTCACTGAGTCTATGTGTCTCCTCACATCGATGATTCTCTCCTTCTCTCGCCCTCCCTCCCTTCCACCCACTCTCTCTAAAAATCAATGGAAAAATAAAGTGAGGATTAATAAAAACAAACAAAAACACTGGCGCTGATACTGACTCAGGGCGCAGTTCTGAACCGTGGAAGCTGAGAGCGCCTTGTCCACTGAGTCAGCGGTGTCGGCCCTGTATGTGGAGACGGGGGTCAGGAGGGACCGGGCGGCCCCCTGCTTGTTGGTGACCCAGAACAGTCTCCCGGAGCCACTGTGCCCGTGGGCTCGCCTGCAGGGTGGGCACTGGCTGCCTCCTCCTTGGGGTGTTTCTGAGGGAGAATGGAGGCAGTTCTGAGGGGATGGCCCTGGTGGCTGGCACGGGAAAGGTGAGCGCGGCCACTCCTGGCTCTGGGCTATCATTTTCTTATCCAGACGGTACCACTTCATATCAGATGAGCCTCCTGATTTATTACCAGGTGGTAAGGCAAAAGGATTTCAGATGGTACCAAGGATGCTTTTCAAACCGTGGACGGGGGAGGTGTGACCACCAGATGCATCTTTGCATTTGGAGAAGGAGCTTGGAGTTCACTTTTTTGGTAAAAAAAAAATAAGATTTTTCAGTTTTCCGATATGCAGAGTTTTGGAAAATATAAACCTTCAAAATATTCAAGAACATCCTGAGCAACTATTTCCTGTTCTCTGTTGAATATATCCCCACATGTGACCACTCCACACTCCTGGTCACCGGTCTTGCGTCTGAATGAGCATGAGGGCAGCTCAGGGTAACATTCCAGGAATTTCACTATCATCTATGTTCTGCACACACGTGACTTCACCTTGTGCTCACTTCCTTGTATCTCCCTCTCATCATGACATTGTAGAGTCTAGAATATTAACCCTATCGTCATCTGTATTTTATTGACACGCCAACTTATTTGCCAACACAGTTGCTTTGGGATAGCTGAGCATAATTCACTGCTAGGTTGCATGGCTCATTTAGTTAAGTAAATTTACGTCGAGTATGGAATAAAGTCAGTGAACAATATAAGAAGATTATTTTAAGACTTAGAAAGTCCTGAAAGAATGACAGTTTAGACAGCGCCGCCCTGTGTCCTCACTGGTATGCATCCATGGCAGGCCCTCTGGGGGCCATTACGGTGCATGGCTACGCGGCAGCTGTAAATGGTGAGCACGCTGGAAACCAACAGGCAACCCGAGGCTCGGGCCTTTCAGAGTGCAAGACAGGCGGTGCCCTGGCTTTTCCTCCTGGTAGCAAGTTCGTGGTCACTTCTGCTCAAATATGTCACCAAAAAAATGGAGGGAAATATTTTATTTCTCTGAAAACCAGACTGAGGGATTCTTTAACATTTGGAGGAGAATAGGAATGGTCATGTGTGATAAAAGCCTTGATCATGCTTTGTTGGTGTCTGCAGTTACATGGTCCCCAAAACAGTGCCACGAACCAGAGGGCTCAGAGCCCAGTAGTGCTCTGAGAATCAGTATCTTAGATGCTCCTCCTGAGGGTGGGTCTTCTGCCCCCCCTCCCTCTGATGCCCCAGCAGCACCACTCTCAGCCACGGAGCCACCACAAATCACAGGCGTCTACTCAGTCAGAATGTGCTCAGGGTATGAAACTAGGCAGCCAAACCCCATCACAGATAGTTACATCCCTATCTACCTATCTACCCATCTACCCATCCACCTACCTACCCATCTACCCACCTATCCACCTACCTATCTACCCATCTACCTATCTACCTATCTACCCATCCACCTACCTAACCATCTACCCACCTACCTATCTACCCATCTACCTATCTACCCATCTACCTATCTACCTATCTACCCATCTACCTATCTACCCATCTACCTATCTATCTACCCACATACCCATCCACCTATCTACCTATCATCTATGTACCCATCTACCTATCTACCCATCTACCCATCTACTTATCTACCCATCTACCCATCCACCTATCTACCTATCTACCCATCTATCTATCTACCATCTATCTATCATCTACCTACCTACCTACCTACCTACCTACCTTCCTATCTTCCTATCTACCTATCTCCCTATCTACATACTGGATTCTCAGATGCTGAGGAGAGAAAGGTGCGTGGCTGGGGACTAGCAGCCCCAGGCCTGGAGCTGCACGAGGAAGGGGAGGCAGGAGAGGGGTCGGGACACGTGGCTGTGCTCTGTCCTGCACCTGTCACCTCGGGAAGGGGGCTGGGCGAGGCGGGCATGCCTGACAGGGTCTGTACAGAAGGTGCAGGTGGGGTGGTGGCCAGGTCCCAGGAGGACTCTGGGTCAGGTGAGGCACCTTGAAGTGAGTGGACATGGAAAGCTGTCAGGTTGGCGTTGTTGGTTTTCTTTCTTTCTTTCACCCTCCCATCACAGAATGTTCTCCGGAGCTGTGTTGGCATATGCTGCCTAATTAGAGAGAGGCAATAACAGACAGACATCCGTTCAGATGTTTACTTGCTGAAAGTTAAGGTATGGTGCGGTAGACATGCCAGAGTCAGAAACAGAGTAAGATTTATCAGCCCCTAAGGGGAGACTGGCCACTTCCCTGCTCCAGTGAAATTAGATGATGTGCATGTGTGTAGTATGTGTCTATGTGTGTATCTGTGCATCTATCACCCATCTGTCTATTATCTATCATCTTTGTACCTATCTACTTATGTGCCTACCTATCTTCCTATCTACCTATTTATCTATCTTCCTATCTACCTATCTACCTACCTATTTATCCATCTATCCATCTATTCCCCTATCCATCTACCTATTTTCCTATCTACCTATCTTCCTATCTACCTATCCATCTATCCATCTATCTACCTATCAGACGATCTACCTATCTACCTATATTCCTATCTGCCTTTCCATCTATCTGTCTACCATCACCTACCTATAATCAAGTAGTGACAGCTTCCTTGGAGGAGAAAGAGGGAGAGGAGGTTGGTGAGCACAGGATATCGATACTACAGTTTCAGTGAGTCTCAAACCATGTCCCAAAGGAGAAATGGAGCACCTTTGGGAATGTCTGGAACTCCCGGCAGAGGGTGTAGCGATTTCAAAGGCCCAGGTGTGTTTAGCCACAGTGAGAACCCGCTGTGCCCGGAGCTGGGTGCTGAGCAGCCGGTGGCAGGGACGGGCCCCCAGGACAGGCGTGGGGTGTCAGGTCCCTGCAGAAACCTTCAGAGTTGAGCTCCACTCTCGGGAAGATGGGAATTCACTGTGGAGCTTTGTGCAGAGATGTCTTCTAACTTATGTTTTCAACAAACCCTCCTGGTGCTGTGCTGGGAATACTATGTTAGCAGCGAGGAGGCCGGGGAGCATTGCAGAGGAGGCCCTGAGGTGCTGGGAAATGGTCAGGTGTGGTCTGTGTTGCAGGCGGAACCCATAGGATGTGCTGACTGATAGAGTGTGTGGAGTGTGAGGAGGAGGAAGGCAGAGGAGGAGAATGGGACGGGTCGCACCAGTATGGAGACCTGGCATTCAGGAGATGGACTGGTTCTAGCACTGCTGGATGCTGAAGGCAGCGCTGGGGAAGACTCGGGTCTGTGGGCTGGAGTTCTGGGCAGAGGGCCAGACTGGTCACACAGGTGGGCATTGTCAGGGGACAGGTGCCATGTAATTCACGGGCCCGGATGATCTCTCTGAGGGGGTGTGGAGAGGGGGAGAGGCCTAAGGAGCCAGGGCTGGTAACTGCTCTGCTCCTGGCAGTGCCACCAGCCACATGGTGGTGTTAAGATGCAGGACGTTCTGTGGACTTTCGGGAGAGAAAGACAAGGAAAGAAAGCCAGTGGACACACAGTCAGTCATTGAGTGCTATGCTTCACTGTTTAGGAAACAGCACCTGTTTTACCAAGACTGTGCTGGCCCCTCCCAGCCCCTAAGACTCCTCAGAACCACACTGTGACCAGCACCCGGGTCGGGAAGCATGTGAAGGTGCCTTCGTGCCCAGGCCGGTGTGGCTCAGTTGATTGGGCATCAGAAGGTTGAGTGTTAGATCCCCAGTAGGGGGCGTGCAGGGGGCAGCCAATCCATGTTTCTCTTTCATGTATGTTTTTCTCTTTCTCTCTCCCTCTCCCTCTTTCTCTAAAATCTTTTTTTTTTTTTAAATAAAGACGCCTTCTTGTCAAAGTTCTTGCCTTTCTTCTACGGATCCTATTGGGCACATTACTCATGACCTCAACCAAGGTCCTTTTCATGACGCCCATGGGTGTGACGCTTGCTCTTCTGTCCCAGAGGGTGGTGGCTCTGGTTGTGCGCACAGAGGCAGGTGCCGGCCCGCCTGTGCTCTGAGCTCCATCTGCTGGGAGGCAGGCACCCTCAGGACACGGCTCCCACCTGGATTCCTCTGATCTTATGTGTTTTCCCTTTGCTGAAAGCCTTCAGTGTTTCATGTAAATTTTGAACATCTCTTACAATGTTTTTTATATATATATTTATTTTTAATATATATATATATATATATTTTTATTTCAGAGAGGAAGGGAGAGGGAGAGAGGGAGAAACATCAGTGATGAGAGAGAATCATCAACCGGCTGCCTCCTGCACGCCCCACACTGGGGATGGAGCCCACAACCCGGGCATGTGCCCCGATGGTGACCCGAGCCATGACCCCCTGGTTTATGGATTGATGCTCAACCACTGAGCCACACCAGCTGGGCTCTTGCAATGTTCTATGTAAACCTCCCCGAACCCCTGCTTGGACTTGCGTTGTGTGTGAATGAAGGAACACTGGTTTACAAATGGGCCCTGAATCTCCCGTCTCGCCCTGACTAGAATCATAGGTACAAACCACTCAGCAAAACATCAGCCCGATCAGTAGAAATCAAGACGTTATTCTCTTTAACCTCAGCTCGGGGCAAACTGATTTCCTTCAATAATCTCCAGCGACATGTTCCCTAATTCAAAACGGAGAGTGAGGATTTGAGAGATTCAGAGCTGAAGGTTGACTAGGCAAGAGCAGAGGAAAAGGCACTCTGGCACTAACGAGGGGCAGGAAGGGTTCACACAGCTTCACGGCTGCAGCAGCATCTGTGTATTTATCCAAACCCTGCCTCGTCCCATGAGCAGCTGGACAAGAGGCTCCGCCGGCCTGTGCAGCTCCGGCAGCGGCCAGCAGGCAGCAGCGGACAGCAGGCAGCAGCGGACAGCAGGCAGCGGCCCCTTCTCTCACAAGGTCGCGTTTTGCATCCCGGGGAGGGGACAGGCATCCAAACGGCTGGCCCTGTTATAAAACCTGGGGCATGCTGCTGACACCCAGAGGCTGCGAGGACGCCAGAGGTGGATGCTGACGGAGGGAATCTGAGAATTCATGCGGGAGGTGGCATTTCACCTCCTATTGACGGATAAGACACAGAAGGGAGTAAGGTTGCAGGGTCAGGTGAGGCCAGGAGATGGAAGGTCTCAGGTGATATCCAAAGGCGGTAGATTTATTCTGTGTCTCAGAGGAGACGGAGGGTGAATATTTTTGGACACAAGGAGGCATGCGTCCATCTGGACTTTGGAAAGCAGCCAGAGCATGAGAGTTCCAGACAGTGCGGCGGAGACCCGCCTGCAGAGTGAAAATACTCAGAAATCACCGATTCGGGGTCAGTCCAGGCGCAGGCTCCTGTGAGCCCTGCCACCACTTACCGAACCTCACAGGTCCCCAGCCCTTAGCATCAAAGTAAAATACAAAATGAGCCCGGCCGGCATGGCCAAGTGGTTGAGCGCCCACCTATGAACCAGGAGGTCAGGGTTAGATTCCCGGTCAGGGTTGCGGGCTCGATCCCCAGTGTGGGGTGTGCAGGAGGCAGCCGATCGATGATTCTCTCATCACTGATGTTTCTCTCTCTCCCTCTCCCTTCCTCTCTGAAATCAATAAAAATATATTTTTAAAAATACAAATTGGCCCGTGGGAACCATTGAATGATTAAGTTATGACAAAACATATGACTGGGCTGGCACTTGGGTAGGACTCACTCTGGGTTAGCATCCATTTCCCATTTTCTTCATCGTCATCATATCATCATCTGTTTAGAGAGTGAAAGATGAATTAAGGTACTACTGCTCTCATTCAGCAAAAAAATAATAAGATCGAGATCTAACAAAACTGCCCCGAGTATTAACAGTGGATGTAATCTGTCTTCACTAAAATTATGTAAGGCGCATCCCATAGATGCCCCGTTTCACACGGAGGGTAAGACTGATGGCGCTTGGAGACGAGCTGCGAGGGGCCTCCAGCCCACACTGTGTCCAGGGCCAGGTGCCGTGATGGGTGACGGGGACCTGGGTCTGCAGCGGCTGCAGTGCTCCAGATGTGCCTCGGGTTCTGATGGTCGTGTCACAGCTGCACCTGGGCCCCCTGGGAAGCATCAGAATCAGAAAAGCTCCTCCCCCCTCCCTTCCCCTCCCCCCCCCCCCGATCCAGGGGCAGACAGCAGGTGTGGCGTCTGTGACGAGCTGGTCGAGGACGGTGCAAGTCATTGCATCATTGCACCAATTGATGGAAGACGTTTGTTACGACAAAAGCTGACTCATTTCCGGACCTTCAATGGGGCTGGCTGAGCTGAGACCACCTGGGGACTAAGGGAGAAGGTGGAGTTCACCGTGTCTGAGCGAATGTGTTTCTGAAGTAACGGCACAGAGAAAGCGGCCGGCTGGGCCGAAGCCCAGTGTCCTGCACTGTTTTTAAAGTCCATCTCGGAGCATCGACTGTGTGTGTTTATTATAGAAATCTGTTTGCATTGTCTTCTTTAATAGTCAAAAAGCAGATGGGTGCTCAGCCATGCCTGGTGCAGACTGGGTCCCCTGCACCAGGGGGCTCAGTCCGTGTTTCCTGGGGACACACCTCAGGCGCTGTCCTCGCCACTGGTGCTGAAACCAGCAGCTGGGCTGTCGCAGGCTCAGGATTAGACACACCCTGAGGACTCTTTCCCAGCCTCCGACTCTGAGACACACTGGTTGGCTGCACCCAGATTGTTCCTCCCCGAGATGACCTGTGAGCACCTGGCCCAGGTCCCTCCCGCCTGAGAGGAGGCCCAGGGCTCTCTGGTCGGTCACAGAGAGAGAAGATGCTGGAGGCTGAGGCTGCCTTCTCGGCCTCCTTCCTCCTGGATGGAAAGGCCCGGCCTGGAGGACTTCCCTGAGCAACGCTGTCAGGGCTGCCTCTGGACTGACTAATCTGATTTCTGGTCTGTCTAAGACATTCCCAGGCTCCGTTCCCAGCGATTCCCTGACGTTTAGTCCTTAAGCTTGAGGACAGGATCTGTCACGTTCCCTCCAAGGGGTCATCAGCGTGACCTTCAGGTCCAGCCCAGTTTGCTGAGTTCCGGGCATGGCTGTGACCCACGCTCAATCTCGCTGGTCTGGGCCAAGCACGTTTGTCTCTGTAGGGTCCACGGTCCTGCTCTGGCCCGGTCCCTGGCACGACCCGTTCTCACTGTCCAAGGGCGTCCCGCTCACCATTTGGGCTCCATGGACAGCAGATCCCAGCCACTTGGCGTTCACACTCACCAGTGGAAACACTGGTGGGAAATCGCATCCACAAAGAGATCAGGTGGCCTTGTCTTAACCGTCCAACCTTGTCTAGTCTCAGGACTCGCTGATGTTCCGTAGATCACACTGGGAGCAAAGCATCATGGGGCCAGGATGCTTAATTCTACCGAGATGCTCACAAGAGGAAGCTCTTTGGAGGGACATCAGTGCAGCAACTTTGAAATTTGGGAAGCATTTACACAGGCAAACTGAGTCCCACGGCTCTGGGGGAGGCGCCCCACAACACAGTCACAGGAGCACAAACTTGTAAGTCGGTTGAGGGGGCACCGGAGTCCCGTGTCTTGGTTTTGTCTAGAACGGGCACTGAGAGGGAAGGCAGGAGCAGTTAGCCGCAGCAGGCCGTGTCTTTACTCACCGCCTCTTCTAGGGAGGTGACAGAGCGACTGGGGTGTTTACAGGAGGGGAGGGTTTGTCATGGGCGTCCCCAACGGCAACCACTGCTCTCCAACAGCTACCCTGTCCCATCTCGGCCGACCTGACCTGTCATGGTTCAGATCCCCCATCGCCTGCTGGGTCTTCCACCTGTGGAACCCCCTGTGGGCGCCGACAGGGGCCTGGATTACCCTTTGGAGACACTTGTCCTGCGAGTCTCTAGCCCGCGGGCAGTCTGCTCGGTTAGGCCGGGGGCACTCGGTGCTCGAGGCGGCCGCTCCATGTCAGGACGGTGCCCGGCACGCGGTGTTGGCTGGATTGCACTGTGCTTATGAGGTGGGTGCCCGAGCTGCAGAGCGGGTGTGAGTGGAGAGGGCAGGGAGCTGAGGCATGAGACGGGGCTTCCTGGTCTCCATCGTTCAAGACGTTTAAGGACAAGGAGCACCCAGGGTTTATGGCAATTTCCTAAACACAGGAGAAATCGGCCTTATTGTCAGGAAGCGTTCCAGCGCAGCTCTCCCCAGCGTGGTGAGCGTTTCTAAACAGTTTGGAAAATGGTCTCGGGAAGTTGACTCAGTAGCTCCCAGTTACATAAGCAAGTGCATGAGCAGGGATGTGTGCTCCGCCTGACACTCCCAGTGAGTCAGGGAGGCTGAGCAGGTCCGGAGAAGGGAGGGTCACGGCCTTGTACTCAGACCCTGAGGGGACGCAGGGCTATGGGAGGGGCTGGACGGACTGGCAGACGTGCTGTGAGCCTGGTGCCCAATTCTACCGCTGCCAGAAGGGAACCCTTGCTGAACCGTTAAAGGAAACGAACTGGCCCGGATTCACGCGCTTCACTGGGCAGACTCGGGAAACGCAAGCGGGAATAGGGTCCCCTTCGCGCCTCCACGGGCGGCTGGGTTCCCGCTGCCCGCCCGGCGACATGGGGTGCCCGACCCAGTTTGAGGGGCTCCGGAAATGAGCCGCGTCTGAGGCCCCCCTTTCCAGCCAGTTACTGAGACGTGTCTTTCCCTCACCCGCCTCCTTTCCTTTCAGTCCAAATGCCTTTGATTCGCCCGATTTCCCAGCTCATTGTCCTTGGTGTCTATACGTTGATTATTTAAATAGTCAGTTGGTTTGGCTCAGTGGATAGGGCATCGGCCTGTAGACAGAAGGGTCCTGGGTTCAATTCTGGTCAGGGCACATGCCCGGGTTTCGGGCTCGATCCCTGGTAGTGGGCGTGCAGGAGGCAGCCGATCCATGATTCTCTCTCATCATTGTTGCTTCTCTCTCTCTCTCTCTCCCTCTCTGAAATCAATAAAATATATATTTTAAATAATAATAAATAGTCAGTGTCTTATGCGCAAACAGGCCCAGATTCCCGGTCCTGTATTTTCTCTTTTCTCTTTAAAATAGTCTGTGTCATGCCCATGCTCATGCTCGTGATTCCTGTCCGTTCTCCACTGTGGCCTGTGGCAGCTCTCACTGCTAAAGCTGTTTCAGAAAACCAGGGCCCAGACTAAAGGCCCCGCAGCGAGGACTGTGGAGGCGCCAGGCCCTCTGCTCCCCGCACCTCCCTTCTTCT
This sequence comes from Myotis vivesi, assembly GCA_035771395.1. Taxonomy (NCBI): domain Eukaryota; kingdom Metazoa; phylum Chordata; class Mammalia; order Chiroptera; family Vespertilionidae; genus Myotis; species Myotis vivesi. Next base: position 1,337,837 of record JAWPEG010064503.1, read on the forward strand.
GCCTCCTCCTCCTACCTTTGAGGTTCGTTCTGATTACATCAGGCCCTCTGATAAACAGGCAATCTCTCCATCACAAGATCTGTGACTTGGTCACACCTTCCAGGAGACCTTTTCCACATGAGGTGACGTCACCGCAGGTTCTGAGAGGAGGCCAGACACTTCCATGGGAGGAGACATTTCCACGAAAGTGTTCAGTGATTCTAAAAAAATATATATATGTATACAGCACACAGCACACGGCATACAACACACAGCACACAGCATACAGCACACAGCACACAGCATATAGAACACAGTACACAGCATGCACACAACACATGGCACATGGCACATGTCACATGGCACACAGTGCCCTTGGCTCCCGGGAGGCACAGACCCCCAGTGCCCACAGGTCCACAGCGGGAAGTAACCCCTGGCTTGGTGCTGACAGCTCGGCCGCACCGGAGAGTGGGCTGTTCTTTCGTCAGCGTCACCGGGAAGGACCTGCCTGATGTTTGAGAGGCCGTCCCGTGGAAGCTACTGCTTTCCCCAGACACGCTGTTCTTCCAGGTCGCAGCTCCTGGCCTGTTCTCGTCATCTCAGACACGCCAGTCCGCACGCGCGGGAGGGGCTGAGTCCTGGTTGTGCAGACGACAGCGCTGCACCCACCGCACCGCGTGCTGTCTATCCAGCGAGGAAACTGCTTACTAGAGTCTCCTCCGGCGAAATCCTGGCTGAGGGTTCAAACAGGGAAAGGCCCATTCTGTCACTTGTCTGTTCTCCCTCTCAGAGTCCATCACATTGCGGTTCTGGTGAGACAGTAAGACACGGAAGACAGTGTTCTCGCGTGTGTGTCGCTCATAAAGGAGAATCGCAGTGTCAGGTGTCTGAGAGCCCTCATCCCCGGGGGCACACACCTGTGCGTTGGGTGGAGATGAGATCCCCCAATGGGCCAGGCTGCACACACAGCCCAGAAGAGAGGGCGCAGCCGGGCAGGGGGTTTGGCGCGGGTGTGATGTGGGCCGTTGCCCTGTTGGTTGACACGGGGTGTCATCCTCTCTTCCAGGCTCACGGGCATGAACCTGCCCTCCCCCGTCATCAGCAGCAGGAACTGGCTGCGCCTGCACTTCACCTCCGACGGCAACCACCGGCGCAAAGGCTTCAACGCCCAGTTCCAAGGTAAGAACCTTCCTCGTAAGAAAACACGGAAAGGCAGCAAAAGATGGGCTGGGCCTTCCCCTCCCTGAAGGTGCAGGATTCTCCCGCTAAAGACGGGACAGGAGATGTCAGCTTGGGAATTCCTTCTGTCTCTTAATGAACAGTTAGCGTGAGAAGTTCTGTGGATGACAACCAGCGACTTATTTATAAAGCTTTCCTGCTGCAACGTGTGCTGTCCCTTTCTCTTGTTTTGCCGTAACTACTGCTAAGTTTTAGTCCAGTGATAGCGAACCTTTTGAGCTCAGCGTGTCAGCATTTTGAAAACCCTAACTTAACTCTGGTGCCGTGTCACATATAGACATTTTTTGATATTTGCAACCATAGTAAAACAAAGATTTATATTTTTGATATTTATTTTATATATTTAAATGCCATTTAACAAAGAAAAATCAACCAAAAAAATGAGTCCGCGTGTCACCTCTGACACACGTGTCATAGGTTCGCCATCACTGTTTTAGTCAGTGAGTACCGATGGGTATTCATTTTAATTTCTCTACGCCCAACGGGGTAAATCTATGTCCCAGTGACCCGGTGAGGTCTTACCCCTGCCCTGAGGCTGGTCTAGCACAGAGTTTGCATGAAAACACGTAAGTTGTCATCACGTGGCTCCTACCTCTAAAATATATTCGAAGGACATAAATCCAGTTACCTGATCAGTTACCTGATTCAGTGATTTGCATGCAAATGAACCTCAAAAACTGTAGCGGGTTTTAGGAAGCGTTGATCCTCAAACTTTCTCTCTGTATCCAGTTTCTTGTGTTTGTACCTGTACAGTGTTGTATTGTTTCCTGTGTGTTCTAACAACCCATAATCCTCATCAATGCCTCGAAAAGAATGAAGTCTGTTAAGAGGTCCATTGAAAACAGTTCCACTTTCATTGGCAAATAAAGACTATGACTGTTCAAAAGTGAGATGGTTCCCCAAGCAACGTTCTCCAGTGTCCCCAAGACATGGCCTGGAGAACGTCTGTTCAGCTAAGGCCACGTTCTCTGACATGAGCCCCAAGGGCACCAGGACCCCCAAACGAGCAAATGATGGGCTACCCGCCCACCCCAGAGCCTAGTGGGTCAGAAGGCCGGATGATTGGTAAGCAGCTTCCGTGAAAGGCAGAGCACCAGCCAGTCGTGCCAGCCCCCTGGGCAGATGGCAGCCCTGCTCCATCGGGTGGATCTGAATCATGAATCGGTAAGGAGAACGCCCCCCACCGCCATGCAACCAGGAAGCTAAGTCTGTGCCGTGGTTTCCCAGCCACGGCCCCATCTCCTCCCAGGGCCCGAAGAGTTGACCGGCGCTGACCTACAGGAAACTGAGGGGAGCAGCCCTCCGATAGGTCAGTGCCTCTGGCCTCTGCACAGGGATTCCGGGAAAGGCCAGCAACAGAGCAACCAACACAAGCAGACCAGACATGGGGGGTGCAAGGGACACATGGCCGACAGAGAGTGGCCAGAGCGTAACCGTGTCTCCGGTGGTTTCCAAGGACGCATGCAATGACCATGGTGAGCGGAAACATTTGCACACAAGTCCAAGGAGATAAAACGGTGCTGATTAGGATGTAACCTACACCTGGCTTCACGGCGATGGCTCTGGAAACCTCTGCAGCTGCCTTGGAAGTTGGACTCAGGACCCCGTTTTATTGTTGTTTTACGTTAGCACGTAGGCCTCGTTTCCCAGGGGCTCCAGGCCCAAGACCAGGGCACAGCCGACGGAACATGGAAGTGTGGCTCCATACTTCCCCCTGGTGTGAAGAACCCAGATGTTAGCAACGAGATAAACTGACCAGCACAGCAGCTCAGAGGCGTGGGGACATGGAACAGACTGAGGAGTCTCTGACAGAAGTGGGGGGTGGCGAGAAGAAATTAACGAGGGAATCTACGTGCATATTCGCCTGCCCGTGGACACAGACAATAGGGTGGTGAGGGCCTGGGGCGGGGTGAGAGCCAGGTGTGGGAGGCAATGGGGGGAAAGGAGGCATCGGTGGTACTTCAACAATTAATATTTAAAAAAAAAAAAGAGGAAGGAAACATGCACCAGAAGAGCCTCGGGGCCTCCCTGGAGGGTGGAGATTCTGGCGGGAAGGTTTGGCATTGGCCATCCTGACTTTGAGGGCAGAAGGACCCCGATGAATGGAAGCTTCTGGCGGGTCCCTGCTGAGCCCAGCACAGGCCGGGGGCAGGGGAGGCGGGAGACAGAGCAGTAGCTCCTCTGAAGTTCAACTCCAAGACCACATGGTATGGGCTGACAGGTCCCTGCAGCCGCTGTCCTCCAGTGGCCACCGTGGGCCTGGGTTTATCCCGGGAGGGCCAGTGGGAGTCCTTCTCCCCGTAAGGAAAGAACATCACTCGTCTCTTTCCCACCGGACGCACCCCAGGGAGCCCCGCTGGCTCTGTGCCTGTATCTCAAGGAAACAAACCAGGAACAAAGCACCCTTGTGGGCACCTGCACCATCTCGAACAGGAAAGGCCCATTGAGGAACAGCTGGGACGGCACGGGGACGCAGTGACCACAGCAGTGAGCACGCACCCGCCTTCCCCAAACGCCGCCTGTGTCCATGCCCGTGCTCAGCCCTGGGATCCGAGTCTCAGGTGATGTGGGAGGAGGGAACCCTCTGCAGAAAACACGCATTTCTCTGCTCATGGTGCATTTGCAACATCGGGGTTCCACTTCGCATCCGTGGTCACTCTCGAGGCTATAACCATTCCATCGGGGTTCCTTGGAGAAAACATGATCGAGAATGGACTGGATTTCTCCGAAACCCTCCGTGGTCCCTGCGCTGTGCACGCCGAGGGCAGAATCTCTCCACCAGAAGTCACTCTCGGTCCAAGACCGAGTGGCTGCGGAGAACGTCACCACTTCAAAAGCAAGGAATGCAGTCTTTGCAACATGGCGCTCTTCTCGGTCAAGCAAACAGCCACCACCATACAAATGTCCTTCTTCCCTTCCCTGATGTTTTCAGCTTTTAGCTCTACATTCTTTATTCACCAAATCTCACACTTTCTTCTTTGGCTTTTATCTCTCCCGTCACCCAATCACGTTACGGCAAAAGCAGCGGTAACGTTGATTGACAGGTGCTGCTCCTCAAATAGATCCCCTTTCTAAGTACATTGGGAGCAAGCGAGGCGGCAGGTGCAGGGGCCCTGGATGTATCTGCAGTATCTGCACATGTGCTGAGCGCGTGGGCTGAGCGATTCATGTAGGACGCATTATTTTTTTTTAAATCAGCGGAAAATTGAGCCCATTCTTTCTATGTTGCCTCCATCATTAATTATCATTAAATAATCACCTTGTTAGCGCCATCTGTCATCTCAACGTGTTGGACGACTACAAGATGGATTTCTGAAGGTGAATCAATCGTGGACGGCGGACGCCTCTTCCCTGTGAAGGAGGCTTCTATGCTCTGAGCTCTGGTTTTACATACATTTTCCCGGTGTTTATAAAAACACAGTTTCACAGATTGCCAGGCCATCGATTCCTGTGGCCGATAAATCACTTCGGCAGCGTGTGTCGTAAATCCCCATTTCACAGAGGACACGCTGTCTCATAAATCAGGGAAGAGCCTGGCCACGGACTTACATCTCGCGTTGATACAAATAATTAGCACTCCTTCCAGGCGATGGTTCTAACGACCATTGATTTCCCCGTTCACTCAACACGATGGCCTTTCTAGACGATGAAGAGTCCCGAGCTGTTAAAATGTGTTTTGGAAAATCAGCAGCTTCGTTTTTTCAGGTGAATTCCAGTTGGGATATAACGTGTGCGTTCCCTGTGGTCCTTCTCTCTGACACAGGTTCTATGGCCCCTCCTGGGCCACCGGACCTGTCATGGTGCTGACGAACCCTGGCTGCCCATCCCCGAGGTGGAGGGCACCCCGCGCCGAGGGGCTGAGCAGGGTCACGGGTCCCAGGATGAGCTGCCTGCAGGCTGTGGCTGCTCAGGTTCACACAGCTCTAGGCTCCCATTGGACGAACACCTTTGGCCCCAAATCCTCGCCTTCTGCACAGTGCGACCTCTGGCTGGCCGTGTAACGGGGGTTTCTTAGACCGTCCCCACTTGTCCTGTGAGAGAGTGTGAAGCAGGTGTGATGTGGGTGTGCCTCCCAGGGCAGTCAGACAGCGTGAAGGTGAGACTTCACCCTGAATAGCCGTGTGGTGTGCACCAAGGCAGGACAGAGAACCCGCCTCTATTTCAGGAGTACTTTGCTGACTAGATATTGGGTAGTTTCTTGCTGACGCTGGAACCTATGTCTGAGGCGGAGTGTGCCATTCCGTTCATTAGAGCTGGTGCTTCAATGGCTCGACGCCTCACCCAGAGGCCACCTCGGGGAGCAAATGAACCTCTGAGTTCGTTCCAGATTTTTAATTCAAAGTGCTTTCATGTTGCAGTTTATTTTTAAAGTTTTGTTTAAAATGTTAAGACTTGCCACATCTTCGCCATTGCACATAAACCACTTGCGCTAAAACCTTTCTCTCCATGTTGCGTGAGTGAGGCTCATGCTGGTGAATCCGGAGCCCACCGCGTGGTCAGTAAAGGCAGAAGTGAAGTATAGTGAGCTGTGGCCGGGCGGCGCTGCTGCACTCTGGGCTTGAGGAACACACGGGCACCGAGGGCATCATCCATGTGAAGTGTCGTCCTGCGCTTCCATTTGCAGGCTGAGACCAGGGCTCTGGCTCTCAGGTGGAGAGCGCTCAGTGCCCTCACTCCTCAGCTCATCTCTGTGACTGGCGGCCGAGCCATGGGGTCTGCAGACCAGTTAGTTTGCAAGATGCTGGCATGCACTCTGGCGGCAGCGCGGAGCACGTGCAAGCCTTACCTTGGGCTCCGCACAGTCCAGGAGGCTGTTGGCCCACGCTGTCAGCAATTACTCAGGGAAGGTGAGATCACAGGGGCGGGGGGTGTCTCCTCCCGCCTGCTTCTGCCTAGATCGCTTCCCCAGGCGTCCCCCGCACAGGGACATCAAGCTCCATCCCAGCTCCATCGCACCTGAGGCAGCCGGTCAGCTTGACAAGGCACAGGCCATGGTGCTTGTTCCCTCGGTCACCACCCTGAATAGCGAGGCGTTGCCTCCTGTAGTGAGTCACCCAACCAATAGCAATAATACATATACAGGTGTCCCCAGATGTGTTACACACTTTGAATAATTATAAAGGCAGTGCTTATTTTTTAAAATGTATGTTTTTATTGATTTCAAAGAGGAAGGGAGAGGAAGAGAGAGAAACATCAGTGATGAGAGAGAATCATTGACCGGCTGCCTCCTGTACACCCCCTACTGGGGATAGAGCCTGCAACCAGGGCGTGTGCCCTGATCAGGAATCGAACCCTGATCTCCTGGTTCATAGGTCGACACTGAACCACTGAGCCACACTGGCTGGGCCACAGTGTTTATTAAAATGCATTTCAGTTTCAAAATTGAGCTATCAGCTGTTAAAGTGTGTATACATTTGGGGGACACCCTGCATTAAGAATATGTAAATCAGATAGAGCCGGCATACTGTTAGCCTGGGCTGTAGACCAATGATTAATCACCACTGTCACAGCCTTCAGGAGCTCATAATGGAATTAGTGGCTCTCAACATATTTGGGTCAGACGCCCCATTGAAAATGTGGCAAAAGCTACGAATTCTCTCCATCCATCGTAGACTTCACAGGCATTTTTATGAACTACAGTTTTGCCTGACATCCTGGGGTCACAGTGGGATTTCAGGTAAAGAATTATGTATATTTATAGCCACACAGGGTTAGAACGCTCACTCTTAGCAGTGGGCTGAGGAAGACGTGCGCGTAGAGTAGTGATGGATACAGACAGGTACAGAGGCGGGTACAGGCACACAGCGTTTTTGACAGGTGTCTGTCGGTAGAGCAGGCGACAGTGTGACGAGGACAGCAATGGGCCGTGGGTGGATGTGAAGCTGAGGAAAAAGGAGAAAATTTACCCTGAAAAGAGCAATCTGGGAGGTGAATTGGAAAATCACGAGTGCTTGGAAGAGGTGGAATTAGATCTGACATTTGTAGAAGATGATGGAAAAGTATGTGTTGGCCAAAGTGTGACTGACAGGTTAAGGAACTGGAACCGGGTTGTTGGGGACAAGAGGTGGTGGAGAACGCCTGGGCGGGGGAGGCCTCACAAGGGGGCAGCGGGGGCAGAAATGAGCACGTCGTTGCCACGGATAAATGCCCCTACGGAGGGCGCTCTGTTCTTCCAAGGACGACCCCAGTTCAGAGAGCAAGAGGCCAGGCAGGGCTTGTCCCCCGGGGCGGGTAGGAGACCCTCCTTACTTTTAATTCGGAGGAAGTGTCCTGCCTGCATTATCTGACTACAGTGCATAATTCAGGTTCTAACATAGAGCTGCTGCTACAGTCAAACAGTGCATTGCCTTGCTGAGCAGAAATACGTCTACTTACTGAGAACCGTAAACACGGGAATTGTAGCCCATTTTTTAAAAAAATATGTTTTATTTATTATTTTTTTTACAGAGAGGAAGGGAGAGGGATAGAGAGTTAGAAACATCGATGAGAGAGAAATATCGATCAGCTGCCTCCTACACACCCCCCACTGGGAATGTGCCCGCAACCAAGGTACATGCCCTTGACCGGAATCGAACCTGGGACCCTTCAGTCCGCAGGCCGACGCTGTATCCACTGAGCCAAACCGGTCAGGGCAGCCCATTTTATACACTGAGATTCTGGTACGACCATTGCCACGTCATGGGAAGTGGACAGTGAAATGTTTGCCTTGAGACTTGGGTGAGAAAACTGAGCCATGGTCCAGCTGGTGTGGCTCAGTGGTTGAATGTCGACCTATGAGTCAGGTGGTCACAGTTTGATTCCCTATCAGGGCACATGCCCAGGTTGCAGGTTCCATCCCCAGTGTGGGGTGTGCAGGAGGCAGCCGATCAGTGATTCTCTCTCATCATTGATGTTTCTATCTCTCTCTCTCTCTCTCTCCCTTCCTCTGTCTGAAATCAATAAAAACATCCATCTTGCACCGTCCATGGTACCCGGGGTGTCCAGGAGAACTTTTATGACGGGAATTCTGGAGATGAAAGCGCTTTGTCTGAAATCAATAAAAACATATTTAATAGTAATAATAATAAATAAAAACATTTGAAAAAAAAGAAAAAAGGTGACCTTGAACCAGCCTTAGACACCCTGACTGATACGCTGTCAGCTCCCAGGAGGTCCCAAGGCCGCGTGCCCTGGGCCAGCACCGGGTCTCCTTCCTTCCCCAGCCTCCCTGTCCACCCCAGCCTCCCTGTCCACTGCCCACCAGCAAGGTTTCCTGAGTGAGCGGGGAGACGCTGTCCCTGCAGAGCCACTGCCCTCCTGGGAAGGAGGAAGTGGGTGGTTCAAAGCTGGGTGGGAGCATGTTGCACGCGGGTAATTCAAAATCAACGTTTAAGATGGAAATCCGTCCATTCTTAGGATGGTGAGCGCGTTCGGGACAACCCACGCTCAGAGCTCACTGCGGAGCTGCAAAGGCGGGGTCTGGTGGGAGCTGACGCAGCTGAGCATTCCGGCTGCCCCTTGGCCCCTCGGAGGCGATTCTCATGATTCTTTCTATTAGGACGGCACAGTCATCTGTAAAAACCTTCTGATCGACTGTTTCTTAGAAAATTCCATTTGGATTGCAATTTTCTAATTGACAAAAAGCCTCAGAACCCAGGTAGGAAGGAGTCACTCCACTGAAAACATTGAAATCATTACTGAAAAGCCTTCGGAAAGCGACCACTGGGGCGAACTAAAATTACACAAATTTAAACTCTGTGACATTCACACCTTTGCTGAATTTCTGTTCCTCCAACGAAGGAGCATTTTGCAGGTGGGTCTGTTTTTTCACAACTTCTTTTGTGTCTCACGGGTCCTTCCGTGGCACCCAGGGTGTCCAGGAGAACTTCCATGACGGGAATTCTGGAGATGAAAGCGCTTTGGCATGAATTTGTCTCTACTTTTTAAAGAAAATGCCATTATTGCCCCAAGACTGGAGGCAACATTCTTTACCTCCTGAGACTCCTCAAGTGACCGACCTCTCCGAATTGCCCCTAATGCAATATGTCTGCATTTTTATTGCTAAAAAAAATGAAAGTATTTTAATATCGCACCCCTTGATCTGAACTGGCTATGCAATCTACAGATATCATCTTGATGTGTGTGGATCATAACTTAATACTTATTAATACATCTTGCACCGTTCAGTGTCTTTTTAATGTTCCTTTTCCAAATCTCATATGACTAGCAATTTTCTTTGTCTGGGCAGCTCTGTTCTCAGAGCTGTTCCTTGTGAAATGAAGTTTGCACTTGGATCATTACTCTCTGAGTCTTATTTCATTAGCGGGTTTTAATCTGATGACTTCTAGGCATGAAGCATGTGACTCCTCAGGTTCATGTAATTTTCTCAGCAACAGGTAGTCAAGAAGCGGCCAGGTGCTCCGAGCAGTGTGACTAGCATTTACCAGGCAGGGATTGCAAAGGAGAAACGAAATAACGTGAAATGAAACTCAGGGACCATCCAGAAAAACGTCAGGTTTGCTAGTTGAAGGATCGATATTGAAACGGAATTTGTGGCCTGGAACCCGGATTCTTTGTCCGCCGGAGTCGAAGAATGACTCCACGGACAGAGGGTAGTAGAGCAAAGGTGGAGATTTATTGAAGAACAAGTACAGACTCCCATGTGGAGAGGGGGAAAGGGTCCCACTGACTTCCTGTTTCCAAGGTTTATAAAGGCTGCAGTTCCTGTGTCCTGACATCCCCTCTGATTGGTCAACATTCCCTTTCGAATTGGTTACTATAGTGACTCCTGAGGCCCTCCTCCCTCATTGTCCTCCTATTCCTCCTGGGCTGTCTTCCTCCTTCTTTATTTGTAAATATAGACCTTTTTGGCTACTCCCAGTTCCCTTGTCTTATGGAAATGCAGCTGCACCTGGCTTGCTTGTCTTACGAAGATGTACCTTCTCCTGTCTGTAGCCTGTGTTTTTCCATGGACCCCAATTCTAAGAATTCTCTATACCTGCCTATGTTCCCCAAAGTTCCTGTTTCAATGTCATGTCCTTTGTTCCCTAGAAATGAAATTATGCTGTAACAATGATGAACAAGAAGTTTATTCTTTGCTAATTTAAAGTCACCCTCCAGTTGCCCGCCCAGAGGGTTCCCCACCCAGAAAAAGCCTGCCTGGAGTCCTGTAAAACCACTGACTCCTCATCCCTGGTTGCTGGCACCATTTGGGGGCTCAGCCCACCTGGTGTCCAGATAACCTATACGTTTATAATCCTATACAAAATAAAATAAAATAAAGTAACCCTCCAAAAAGAGTAACTTAAACAGTTGCTCAGGGACAACACAGGCAGTAGCCCGGTTTCACACAACTCCAGTTCTCTGCCAGGAGCAAGAGGCCTTTTCCTGTCCCACTGGGGAGCCTTGCATAGAACAGACCCCACCCCCAGGAGGCGGGGCTCCCTGTTGAGAGGGACCTCCCCTGAAGGTCACCGGCAAGGACAGCTGGGGAGGTACCAGCTTCCCAGGCTCTGGGCCACTGCAGGAAGGACCCCCAGATTTCTGGGGACACACCGAGCTGAGCATCTGCAGGTGGCCAGGACCCACGCAGACAGGAGGGGCTGCCACCATCACCATCAGTGACAGGCAGAATCCTATATAATTAAAGGGAAATATGCAAATTGACCCTAAGGGCAGAATGACTGGAATGACCAGTCGCTATGACACATACTGACCATCAGGGGCAGATACTCAACACAGGAGCTGCCCCCTGGTGGTCAGTGCACATCCACAGGGGGAGCGCCGCTCAGCAAGAAGCTGGCTCATGGCTGCCCAGTGCAGCAGCGGGAGCCTCTCCTGCCTCTGCAGTAGCGCTAAGGATGTCCCACTAATGGCTTAGGCCTGCTCCCCGCCTTCCAAAGGGCGCCCGGGCTGCCAGAGGTATGTCTGACTGCCAGCTTAGGCCTGCTCCTAAGTCATCAGTTGTACATCTCCCAAGGGGCCTGGGCTGAGGGACCCCCTACCGAGTGCATAAATTTTCGTGCACCAGGCCTCTAGTCTTAAAATAAAAGACAAGTCACACTCATAGGAACAGAGTGGAGGCCGGTTGCCAGGCGCTGGGAGGTGGAGAGCACAGACTCCCTGATAAAGGGCAGGGACTTCAGTGATGAAAGGAAGGAGCGCAGACGCAACACACAGCCTGTGACCGCGTTTCCAACACTGCGCTGCTCACTGGCAGCTGGCTAAGTTAGATCTCCCCTGGTCCTAGCGCAAAGGAGAGGGAACCACATGGATGGGTGTACTGGCTGGCGTGAGGTGGCCATCCTGTCATGAAGCGCAGGGAGAGCAACACAGCATGTCTCACCTGGCCAGCATGGCTCAGTGGTTGATTGTCCACCCAGGAACCAAGAGGTCACCAGTTTGACTCCTGGTCAGGGCATATGCCCGGGTTGCACGCTCCGTCTACAGTCGGGGGTGTGCAGGAGGCAGCCCATCAATGATGTTCCCTCAACCAAGGTGCATGCCCTTGACTGGGAATCGAACCCGGGACCCTTCAGTCCATGGGCTGGCGCTCTAACCACTGAGCCACAGGCTAGGGCTCTGCAACCTCCCGCAGGTGGTTTAGTTGTTTCTGATGAGAATCTCCCAGGACGGGCACCCCCTGGAGAGGTGAAACGCAAGCCAGAGTTGAAGGACACCCTCACTTTGCAAAGGTAGATGAGGCTGACAGCATCACGTGGATGTTTCCGTAGCTTTAAGAGGACCCTGGCGGCTACACTTTCTTTTCTTCTTGGATTTCCAATGACTTGTGCAGACGCAGGAGCTCCCGGGAGTGCTGGCAGAGAACACTGACCTTCACAGCATGGCCTAAGCTTGGAAGGCGGAGGCCTGGGCCTGGGCAGCTGCACTCCATCTTCCTGGGCCGGGCAAAGGGGTGGCGGGCAGCCAGGGCAACGGGAGAAGCTTAGCCCCCGAGAGGGGCCCCGGGACATGGTTTGAGTTGATGTGGAGGGAAGGTGCTGCCCCACATGAGGGACTCGGTCAGGAGAGACCAGCCACAGAGCACGGCAAAGGGGGGAAGGTCTGTACGGGGAGTTTGGCAAAGCCAATGGGTTGTGGGCTTGATCCCCATTAGGAGGCGTGCAGGAGGCAGCCAAGATGGTGTGTAAGAATTTATGTTAGCATCGCCCTTTAATTTAATTCCAACTCAATCCCAGCGCCTGTTCCTAAAAGAGTCCTGGAGATTAAGAACTGAAATTCCCTAGGAGGACGGATTCAGGTCGGAGGGGGAAAACTGGGTCGGTGCCGCGCTGATGTCTTTGTCCCTGGAGGAGAGGCAGGCCCTCCCCTGGCAGGATGCACGGACGGGTCATTACTGCTGATCGGCTTATTGCTAGAGAGAGAGGGAGATAGGTGATTATCCCTTCAGAGAGCAGCCGTCTGTGATAAAGTCGGCGAATTCCTTCACAGGAGGTAAAGGAAACGCAATTTTCAGTGAAACAACAACCGCCCGTTCCGGTCCGATAGAAGGTCACGGTGCGGTGGGTGCCCACGGGGGCCTGAGTGCTTTACGGGAATTAGTGAAGACCCTGGGGTCACTAAGGCACTTTGCTCCATCCCCCCTGGGTGGGCCCCTCCCCCAGTGGCCCCAGGGGAGGGCCTGGTTCCCTGGGGAGAGTGACCTTGCAGCTCCCTGTGAAGCTGCCCAGGTGGCCGTTCTCACCTTGCCTGGCCTCCCCTTGCTCTCTCTCTGCAATCATCCGCCACCTGGTTACCAGGGGAACGAAAGCTCAGCCGCCTAGGGAGGTCGCTGTGAATATCACGCCACGTGGGATTAGAACTCTGAGAGTAATAGGAAATTAAAGCGTTCTGCCCAAGGACCTCAAGTTATTAATCCAATATGACATTTTACATAAGTGAGTCTAGTTGGGATGACGTCTGGCCTGGTTGGGAGAAAAAGAAATATGACCGTCATCCAGCCCCTAATGAAGCCACGGGCCTGGAGAGCGGGCAGGGGCTCCACCAGTCACAGGGGAGGCGGGCCCTCCTCCGGGGCCTCCTGAGAGAAGCACAGAGGAGCCCGTGCCCATTTCCTGGTGGTTTTCTCGCCAGGGAATCACACCTGAGCCTTCCCGGGCTTTATCCGGCGGACAGTCTGCAGGACAGTCACAGGAGGGAGAGCAGCAGGAATATCTCCACGGGGTGCCATCAGCCGGCGGCCAGGGAGGTCTCTGCAGGCCCGGAGCTCAAGCCACTCGGGAAGCCCTGGGCGCGGCTGGAGTGGGCAGACGTGGGGGGAGCTACAGCTTCAGGGGCCCTGCAGAGGCCTGCCCACCAGTGATGCCGTCTGCGCCCCATGTGCCTCCTACAGGGATCATGAGGTTATCGGTTAGAGTGCGATAATGAGGAAACCGCATCCCGACCTGAGAGTGATGGTGGGAAGGGTTTATTGGGAGTGTGTTTACATGTGATAATGGTATTAGACTCATTTATGTTGCTTCATGGTTTTTCCGAGATGCATGCTGACGCATTGATGGGCTTGTGGATTGATGTTCTGATATTTGCTTCCAAACCAGCTGGGTTGGGAGCGACGCTTGTATAAGATATACCTAAAAAGAAAAGAAAAGAAAAAAAAGAATAGCTACAATTGGTAATTATTGCAAATGAGCAATGGGCATATGTGAGGGCAGGACACTCGTATCTGTGATTTTTTACGTCTGAAGTGACTGTTTCATGCAATAAAGATAAAGAAAACAGCAACCCCTGCAGCACATGAGAGGAAAGCAGTCAATCACTCCCGTCAGCTGCCTGGACGCCGCTCTCCTATCACCTGCAGCATGTTGTCCTTCGCATCCGCACTATATAAATGGGGTTGTTTGTGTGCGTGTCACAGCATCGGGCGGGTGGCTGCGCCTCCCAGTGAGCTCCCAGCAGCTTCCAGGAGGCGGAACGGGGGTGGGGGTGGTCACTAGTTCTGTAGATGGAAGGAGGGCAGTGCCTCCTGGGAGAGGGGTGGATGCCAGGGAAGGCTACTCTCCCAGGCGCAGTCTCAGCTTCTGGGGGGAGGGGGGCAGAGGGAGCACCTGTAGAGCTGAGAGCTCTCGGTGTGCAATTCAGTGGTGGGTGCAACCCATCCAGTCTCATTGCTGCCGCTAACAGGCGGTCAGAGTCGCCCACAGGCCTTCGAGGGAGAGCGGCTCTGGGAGCCACGTGGGCGCGTCCTCTGCTCCCACCACCCAGAGGGCTGCTCCGCCCGTGCTCAGTGGAGACCATCCCAGAGAGAGCGAACCCACCTAACTAGTTGTCCAGGTACCTTAGGGACATCAAGAACCCACCTAACTAGTTGTCCAGAAGCCTGGGGGACATCAGGAACCCACCTAACTAGTTGTCCAGGAGCCTGGAGGCATTGGGAACCCACCTAACTAGTTGTCCAGGAGCCTGGGGGACATCAGGAACCCACCTAACTAGTTGTCCAGGAGCCTGAGGGCATCAGGAACCCACCTAACTAGTTGTCCAGGAGCCTGCCGGTCATCAGGAACCCACCTAACTAGTTGTCCAGGAGCCTGGGGGACATCAGGAACCCACCTAACTAGTTGTCCAGGAGCCTGAGGGCATCAGGAACCCACCTAACTAGTTGTCCAGGAGCCTGCGGGCATCAGGAACCCACCTAACTAGTTTTCCAGGAGCCTGGGGGCATTGGGAACCCACCTAACTAGTTGTCCAGGAGCCTGCGGGCATCAGGAACCCACCTAACTAGTTGTCCAGGAGCCTGGGGGCACTGGGAACCCACCTAACTAGTTGTCCAGGAGCCTGGGGGCATTGGGAACCCACCTAACTAGTTGTCCAGGAGCCTGGGGGCATCGTGAACCCACCTAACAAGTTTTCAACGAGCCTGGGGGCATCGGGAACCCACCTAACTAGTTTTCCAGGAGCCTGCGGGCATCAGGAACCCACCTAACTAGTTTTCCAGGAGCCTGGGGGCATCTGGGAACCCACCTAACTAGTTTTCCAGGAGCCTGGGGGCATTGGGAACCCACCTAACTAGTTTTCCAGGAGCCTGGGGGCATCGGGAACCCACCTAACTAGTTTTCCAGGAGCCTGGGGGCATCGGGAACCCACCTAACTAGTTTTCCAGGAGCCTGAGGGCATCAGGAACCCACCTAACTAGTTTTCCAGGAGCCTGGCAGCATTGGGAACCCACCTAACTAGTTTTCCAGGAGCCTGGGGGCATCGGGAACCCACCTAACTAGTTTTCCAGGAGCCTGGGGGCATCGGGAACCCACCTAACTAGTTGTCCAGGAGCCTGGGGGCATCGGGAACCCACCTAACTAGTTGTCCAGGAGCCTGGGGGCATCGGGAACCCACCTAACTAGTTGTCCAAGGGCTAGAGCAACAACAGGAACATTCCCACCAGCAGTGCCCGAGGGCTCCCTTCCCTCCACATCCTCGCCAGCTCTTGTTTGTTGGTTTGTTGGTAGCCATTCTGACAGGGTGTGATGATACCTCAGTGTAGTTTTAACCTGCATCTCTCTGCTGGTCAGTGACGTTGAGCATCTTTTCGTGTCTCCTGGCCATCAGGGAACATGTCCTGAGAAGCACGTACCACAAGGTGCCGAGGGGGCGCCCAGGTCATTGACCCCGTGGGGCCCCCAGAGGGCGTGAGGGCCCCCAGACACACAGTCACATGTTGAGGGCAGCAGCCTCTCGGGGTTTCAACCTGTTAGAGCTGCTTTCAGGTTCCCTACCTCAGTGGTTCTCAACCTTCTGCCCTTTAAATACAGTTCCTCATGTTGTGACCCAACCATAACATTATTTTCGTTGCTACTTCATAACTGTAATGTTGCTACTGTTCTGAATCATCATGTAAATATCTGATATGCAGGGTGGTCTTAGGCGACCCCTGTGAAAGGGTCATTCGACTGCCAAAGGGGTCGCGACCCACAGGTTGAGAACCCCTGCTCTACGTGGATGGAAGGTCTAGCCATCATATTAAAAACGCTTGTCTTCAAATGCGTGCCTTCCAGCATCGCCAAGGTCTGCGTGTGACCCCCACAGCAGCCTGTCCACCCTCCTGCCTGCGAAGGGCACTAACCCCCTGGGCTGCCCGGGCCGGTGATGAGGGTGAGCAGGAGAGAGGCTGTGTCTACAGCATCAGTGGGGTTGGCATTTACCCGCGTCACCTATGGAACTTGTCAGCGCTAACCAGACTTTATTCTCCATTTCCTCACGCGCGCCTCCCAGAAAGTGCCCGTAATTAATTTCTCAGCGACGGCGCTGACAGTCGCTCACGGAGAAATGTTATTATTCCCACGTAAGGAGCATCCCATTCTGTCCTTCCTTCACCACATTGAGTTTGATTTAATGGAAGCGGCGAGGCTCTGAAAGCGTTGGGGAAACAGCACAGTAATAGCACTCACACAACAGGAATAATTAAAGCAAAAGTCGGGGAGAGGAGACACGTTTACATTGGAAATGCCATTAGGGCCGCATGTGGCTCAGTGGTGAGCGCCCAGCTCGGAGTCAGGAGGTCACCGTCGAGGCCGGGCAGGGCACATGCGGGTTGCAGAGGGTCAGTAGTCAGGGCGTTGGCGGACATAGCTGGGGAGGAGACACGGTGGGGGTTATCCAGGCGGCACTTTTATTTTCTTCCTGATCATTTTTAGGTTTTTCCCAAATTCTCAGGAATGTGCAGGGAGTAGCATAATCATAAGGAAAGTACCTGTAGGAAAGTAAAACCCCCATGCGCTGTGGCTTCGGGCATATCTTTCGCTGTAAGAGGATCGATATTAGTGAACATTCAACTCAGGTGCAAGCAAATTGCATACAAATTCATCCAACGATTAGTGAGGCGATTGTAAGTTCTGACTTGGAAGATGAACGTCTGAGGAAACACACGGGGTGTAGACCTGTTTCAGTGTGACATCACATCACACAGTCACACGCTGTAGGAGAAGAACAGCAAAGCTGTGAGTGAGGGTGAATCTGCAGGAGGCAGCGCTACCTGATGAACCGCGGGCAGGTGCCAGCTGAGCGGTGCCCGCCGATGGGGCTGAGCCACCCTGGCGCGTCCCCGGGGCCGGCACTGCCCCCCCCGCAGCTCGAGTCTCTCTGTGGGTCACTGTGATAACGGCGGATCCTACACACTGAGGCGGAGTGAGTAGGGGGTATAGAAAGCACGTGCAGAATGCCGCATGCTCAGTATTCCTAGATGTATTGCTCATTCATAGTAACATGATGACATTTCATTTGATTGCCGTCCTCCCCCTGGATGTGCCACCCAGGGGTGACGTGGGCACGTGAGCTCGATGGCATCAGGTACTAGCGCATCGCAGGGCGACACACGGCTGTGGACAAGGGTGCCCAGGGAAGGAGGAGGGAAACCGAGAGAGTGGTCTGGTGGCAGGTGCGGGCAGCCCAGGGGAGGGAGCCTCGGGGTTCCCTGTTACTGCTGGCATGTTCCCTACGAATAATTAGCATCTATAATCATAAAGGTGCAATATGCTAATTAGACCGGACATCCTTCCGGATGACTTTCTGGACGAAACCTCCATGGCAGGCGGGCGAGCCCCTTGCATGAATTTCATGCACCGAGCCTCTAGCACAGTGGTTCTCAACCTTCCCCATGCACAGTTCCTCAGGTTGTGGTGATCCCCAACCATAAAATTATTTCCGTTGCTACTTCATAGTGTAATGTTGCTACTGTTCTGAGTCCTCATGTAAATATCTGATGACAATCCGCTGAGTTAATCGGTTCAGTAAGCAGGCTTGCAGTTTTAGCCACAGGACCAGCCTCTCTGTCACTGGCAGTTTACGTGAACGTTTCCTCCGTCTGAAGTTTCTCAAAGGCCCTGTCCCCACAAATGGCAGTTCAGTTTGTTTAAAGCAATCTGCATCCTGGCTTTTCCTTTGGAATTTTCGGAGCCGTATTGTGGGGAAAGCAGGGCTCCGGGCGCTGAGCCACATTCCCTGGTGCAGGCAGCTCCGGGGACGGCGGATTTTCAAACTACACAAGGAACGCAGGTCTCACCCCAAGCACCACACCAGGGAAAGGTCGGAGTGAGGGCAGCTGATGCAGAAAAGAGAGAGGGAGAGGGGAGGAAGTGAAAGAGAGAGGGGGGTGGGGAGGGAGGGAGGGAGGAGAAAACAGTAAATGAAACAGAACAGCTGTTCTCCCCATGTGGCTATCGCTGTGTCTTTCAGTCTCTCCTGCCCGCAGTCTGCGGGCATAGCCCCGCAGTGGCCCCTCCGTCAGTGTTGCTATAAGGAAAGAGGGCGGCTTATGTGCTGGAAGTTGTTGAATCTGAATTACGGAGAAATGATCCCAGTCAGGGCAGACAAGTGAGTCTCAGACAAAAACATGGGCATGTGTGGAACCTTCCCTCCAAAAACACACGAACAGAGTGAAAGGAAACAGAAGAAATTAAACAAACAGATAAGAACCTGGCCGCTGGGCTGATGACACTGAAGCTTGCAGGGGCCCTGCCCCAGTTCCTCTGTGGTGGGTGGAGGCGGGACCAAGGACTCTTATCCATCAGGAGAGGGATCACACCTCCTTTCCGAGGCCTGGCCTGGCCCTGAGTGGCTATGTGCTCGGATCAGGACCTGTAGGCTGTGGACGAACATGCCTATGAGGGACCCTCCTGAGGTGCACCCAGCTCCCTGTCTGCAGCTACAACCCTGCCGCACGGCCCCCTGGGAGATCTCTGTGCTGCTGAGGGAGCTGCAGGGAGGCAGGAGGGGAGCAGGAGGCGGGGACCCAGGGAAAGAGGAAAGGGGCCTGGAGGGTGAGGGGCACCTTCACTTCCACAGGGTGTGAGCCAGCTGTCCAATCAGAAGAGGGCAGCCCTGGAGGCAGGAGGACCCATCAGGGACAGTCCAGGGTGGAAAGGCCCCCCCCCCCTTAGTATTTTCTTTAAGGAAGAGGGAGAATGAGAAGCATCAAGGATGAGAGAGAATCATGGATCTGCTGCCTCCTGCACACCCCACACTGAGGATCGAGCCCACAACCCTGGCATGTGCCCTGACCAGGAATTGAACCCTGACCTCCTGGTTCATAGGTGGACGCTCAACCGCTGAGACACGCCGGCTGGGCAGCACCCTGTTACCAAAAAAAAATCCTTGTTGCAGAAGAGCTGAGCTCAGCGACACACATTTGTTTGCAAAATTAAATCGATGGTTAGACAGCAGGTGGGTCCCGTATGTTCAGATCCCGCCACTGCACTGAGGCTAACTCTCTTTCTCTCCCTTTTATTCTCCGAGTGCGGCGGCATGTTTGTCTGAGCTGTTTGCTTTGGGTGACATTTGCTCGGAGGAGTTCATGATCTCCACCGACTGTTCCTCAGTCACAGCGTCCACCTCCTGTCTCCTGAGTGAGCGCAGGACACGGATGTCAGCAGGAGGGGCGGCGATAGGCCAGGGAGGCACTGGATGGGTCGCTGTAGAGCGTCCGGGGAGATGACACGGGCCACGCGCAGCCGGCAGGGCTGTGGGCCAGAGCAGGTCCCAGGCCCCTTCCCTGTTCTGTGTGGTCCTGGTCAGGAGTCGCAAGCAAAGATTTGAGCCCCGATCTTCATGCCTTCAGCTCCTCCAGGTCGAGGTTCCCACATGTCCATCAGAAATGTGTAGATGAAATATTATTTTCTATTCCCGCCACAAACGCCGCCCACGTTTTTTTTCCAGACATGACCTGGAGCCTGAGCTTCTTATTGCATGTGATGTGGGTCCTAGAAACATGGAGACACCTCCCCAAATCTGAGAACAACGAGTCTAGAAACCAAGTCTTATATGTTCCCTTTATGTTGCATAAGGAGTAGGAGGGTCCGATGCACTTGTGCTCTGTTATTTAATCTCGAGGCCCGGTGCACGAAATTTGTGTATGGTGAGGGGCGGTCCTTCAGCCCGGCCTGCACTATCTACAATCCAGGACGCTTGCGGGATGTCCGACTGGCGGTAGTTGGACATCCCTCTCACAATCCGGAACCGCTGGCTCCTAACCACTCGCCTCCCTGCCTGATCACCCCTAACCACCTCCACCTGCTGTCCCGATTGCCCCCAACTGCCCTCCCCTGCTGGCCTGATGGCCCCTAACCACCTCTGCCTTGACCCTGCCACCATGGCTTTGTCCGGAAGGACATCCGGAAGGTCTCCTGGTCTAATTAGCATATTACTATTTTATTAGTATAGATTGTGTCCCCGATACTTAGAGGATGCTTGTCTCCTACTAGCTCTCCGCCTTCGCGTCTCCCCTGAACTTGGCGTGATTGCATGAATATATGAATAAGTAAATGTGCAACTTTCATTTTATCTAAAATTTGTTGTGACTGTAGCAAATTTAGAAAACTCTGTTGTCACTACCCTTAAGCTGAGACGGGAATCTGCCTGAACACTACGGTGAAATGACAGTGGTTTGTGGAATCGGCCGTGGCTGGTGGTGAATAGGTTGGGTAAGGAAGGTAGAGAGTGTATGTGATTTTTAGCTTTTGAAGCTGTGGCTGTAAGACACGGCCTCGCTGTTTGATGGCTGCTGTTCATCACTGGCCTCTCAGCCTGTGGCCCTTTCCCAGGCATGGTGGAAAGTGGCCGTGACAGGGAGCGCTGAGGGCGGACGCCGGCTGCCTCTGACCCGCTCATGCTCTGTTCTCTCTTCCAGTGAAAAAGGCCATCGAGCTCAAGTCCAGAGGCGTCAAGATGCTGCCCAACAAGGAGAGCAGCCCCAAACACTCTGTCCGTAAGTCCCTCCTTTCTGTGCAGTTGGTTGGTTGGTCGGTTGGTCCGTCAGCAGAGGAGGCGGGAGTTCTCCCTGGGCTGTTTCTGGAGAAGTCGGTCTATAAAGGGCCCTCCCACCTCATCTCTGTCTACTTCTCTACCTTCCCCACCTCTTGGAGTCTTTTCTGGAGAAAGAATGTGTGTGACCTCACACTCGGTGGTGGTGGGGGTACTGGGGGAATGTCCTGTTGATTGTGGATCCTGCCTCCTGAGTGGACTTCAGTGCTGCCTCACTCTCTGCCCTCACTGGTCACTGGTACAGCTTAAGGTTTCTCTCTTAAATAGATGTTTCCCTCCCAGGTTTTATCCCACTTTCTCTCTCCGTCCTAGTATACCCTCCTTACCCCCCAACCCCTCACGCACACTATATTGATCTGTGGGACATAGGTGTCTGGTTCTGTAATTTCTAATAAAATATTCCTGGTTGGGCCGCCGGTGTGGCTCACTGGTTGAGCGTTGCCCTATGAACCAGGAGGTCATTCAGACACCCAACTCTTCTACTGCAGAGCATTCAGGCACGAGCCCTGTTGTAAGGAGGTAGGTCTTCTGTTCTTATCTGAACACAACGGGACAGATTCGTAATTGCTCACTGGGTATTAGGAAGCATCTGTCCTTCCTCCCCACAGTATTAAACTGTCTTTTTGTCTGACATGAGAATTAATCATTAGAGAAAATGCGGAGTTGAAGAAACGGTGAACCTTCTAAGATCAGTGGTGAAATAAAATGGTGATATTATTTATGCAGGTGTGACAAAACGAAATTAAATGTTTCATGGAGAAAAGGGCACGGGCTTTGAAGCCAGAGAGACAGGGAGGCGAGGGCTATAAAATCATTTACCTCCTCCCAGCATTTATCAAATTAAAATGGAAATGATTTTTGTTGGCTAGATAGAGCAGGTTGTTTGTACATTCCTGCTCCAGAGGTGGCATTTCGTGGGCCTTCAGCAAAGCCAAGCCGTGGGGAACTTTCCAGATAAAAGTGGAAAGAAGCAAAGAGCGTGCGTGTACGTGGCAGGTCAGCCAAGAACGGAGAGGGCGCGGGGTCTCTTTTCCGAGCAAGAGGAGGTGCAGAGCCTGAACTTGGTTTGTCAGATCTTAGCACACAGGTTCAGTCTCGGCGGTGAGGCCAGAACGCAGGCCTCCCCAAGTCTGTCCGGCCATGATCTGGGCTCCGGGGCCCTGACCTAGAAGCCAAGGGCCATTCCTCCTCCGGCTCCGGGGACCCTGGGGGGCCTGAGTTGCCCGTGAATGCAGTGAGACAGCGGCTGCAAGGGCTTCCCGCGGGTGTGTGTATGGAGACGATCTCACCGACTACAGCTCAGGGTGGATATGGAACGTGGACCTGGGTGCCCGCTCATCCTCACGCCTGGGCCTGTGTCCCGGCAGCTGGGCCCAGCCCCGGGCACCGGGCTCCAGAGACCCACCTCTGAGGCCCCCAGGGAAGTGCAGGCACCGGGTGCTCTCCCTCCCGCAGGCGGCATGTCTGCACCTGGGCTCCCACCTGAGGGCCTGGAGAAGGAGGACATGGTCATGAGCACGGCTCAGCGCGGCCCACGGCTGCTGTCACTGCTGTCCCACGTGGTCTCTGCTGACCCATCTTACCGTGTTCACTCCCTACAGCTCTCTCTGACTCATGGACCCCCCGGAGGCTGAGAGGGCAGCAGTGGCCATGAGCCACCTTTCCCATCCAGTGGACAGCCCTGCCCACTGAGGTTCCACCTGCTGTGTCCTGAGCCCTGGCCTGAGGGCTGCGGGAGTTGGCCGGACCGGCAGCTGAGGGGGGAGTGGGCATGTGCGGGCGGCGCTGCTTCCTCCCGGTGCCCCCACAGGCCCCTCCAGCGGGCTGTGCTCCAGCTCAAAGGCCAGAGGTCACCACTCTTCTCCAGGGGCGGATGCTGCGTGACCCCTGTTCTCTGGTGTCAGCACAGTTCCCCGTCGCCTCCAGTACTGACACCCTGAACCTGGGAGGCACCGTCCCCGCTGTCACTAAGTCTGCCTACCGCCCTGTGCCTGGCGTGTCTCCAGGTTGGCTCTTTTAAAAACATATGTATTTACTGATTTCAGAGAGGAAGGGAGAGGGAGAGAGAGAGTGAAACATCAATGATGAGAGAATCATGGATCGGCTGCCTCCTGCATGCCCCCTACTGGGGACCGAGCCCACAGCCTGGGCATGTGCCCTTGACTGGAATTGAACCTGGGGCCCTTCAGTCCGCAGGGTGACGCTCTATCCACTGAGCCACACCGGCTAAGGCTCTTCCTAATTATTTTAAGCTTCGGAAAGACTGGGGTAGAAAGGGGCACATGACACAGCAGCGAAAACATCCGGAATGAACTTGGAAACCCTCCAGCCTGCCTTCTCCGCTCTCTGAATGACGGTGGCATGTCCGTCTCCATCCCGAGACTGGGCCCTGGATGCTGTCATCCCACCCCCCTCCCACTCGGCGTTTCAGCGATACATGCGGAGTCTTCTCCTCTTCCTGGCCTTGCCCTTCCCCTGGGCAGGACGCAGGACGACACTTCAGTCGCGAACCGTGTGAGTCGCTGGGCCAGCCGACCCCTCAGTGCCCTCCAACCCCAAAGGCCGGGACGGAGGGAGGAGGAGGAGGGACAGCCCGGCTGCTATTTCTCAGCGAGATTGTTTTCCGTGTGAGGGAAGACGGATGGCTGTACAAACTCAGTATCGATTTGCTGTCACTCACCGGGCGAACGGATGCCCGCACTGAGTCCCGGCCATTTGCTGTTACAACAGTTTGTGCCCGGGCCGGACGGGCCTGTGGTTCAGAACATTGTGTAATGGGAAGCCGGCGAATAACAAAATGCAGGAAAATGGAGCGGCGAATGCATGGTTTCTCAGGCCCTGAGGGAGAAGTAGCAAGGGGACTTTATGGGACAAATGGCCCTGGAATTCCCCACCTTTGACTCTGAGCCATTCCCGTCCTCGCTCTTTGTTTCCAAGGGCGATCCATCTCCCCTGCCGTCGTCGGAACCACCTGCAGGGAAGCTGAGCGACACTCATTTCAGGGTGCCCCAGGACAGGCCTGTTAATGAAACACCATTGATTGAACGCTGTCCTCTGTAATGTTGTCCCTCCCCCTGCCTTTCCTCTGCGACAGACGGAATTCTTGGGAAGGGCTGATGCCACGCCTTCCGCAGCTCCTTTTGTGGCATGAAACTGCAGAGTGGTGTCTTAGCTAATTTGCACAAAGATGCAGTCGTAACTACTGGCTGTCTGAGTTGTCTATGTGGCGCGGGGTGACCCGCTGGCCCAGCTTCTAAAGGATTTCTCCTCCCGCCGGCCACACTGCGTTCATCTACCCGTCAGTACAGTGGCTAGATTCTCAGTTGTGTTTTCCCAAGTTTGGAATATGAGATCTGCTGGTGTGTAATCCTTTCTGTCTTTACACCCGACGCGCTGAGGTTGAAGGGAGCGTGAATCTTAGGTCTCTGGGTCCTTGCCGACCCGGGAGCCTCTACGCTTAGCGACAGTCACACACCTGGGCCATCGCTCTCTGACTCCCACCCGCCCTGGTCCTCTGGGCCTTGTTTGCAGGGGCCCCACCGTCTCCTGTCCCTGCCTCTATGTCCCACCCCGTCAGGGACCTTGGAGGGAGGTCAGTGGATTCCTGTCCTTCTTCTGCAGTTCCCCTCACAGCCCTACAGGCTCCACACCTCTGTTAACCTGGGAAAAAAAAAATTCGAACCTGTAAAGCATTTTTGTGAGTTTATTTGAGCCAAACCGAGGACAGTGGCTGAGAAGCAGAGTCTCGGTGGACGGGGACAGTGCTCCGGAGAACGGCGGGTTTCACCTTGTTCTATGCATTACAGTCAGAGGAGCAGTAGGTGGGTGACAGGAACTCCACTGGGGGGGGACCAGGGGGCGGGAGAAAGCAAGGGGGCACCTCTGGGATTGGATGAAGAGGGAGGTGATGGACACAGGCTTCTTTCACTAGGTGGGCGCAGGACAGTTAACAGTCAGCACTTAGCGCAATGGCAGTGAGGGGGTTTGTGGTCACTGGCTGTGCCCTGAGGGGTCGGGAAAAGGGAAGTTACAAGTTCCCCCTCATCCCATAGGTGTGTGATCCTAGAGGCAGAGACAGCAGGCTCCGTGAAGATGGAAGTTGGTCTTTGTCAGTGAAGGTGCTGGCCTAGGACGTGACCGCCCGCTATAAACTGCTTTTATTTTTTTAATTTAAATTCCTTATTGTTTAAAGTGTTACCTATGTCTCCCCCCGCCATTGACCTCTCCCCAGCCTCTCCTACCCCAGCACATGCCCTCACCCCCCTACTCCCTGTGCCCATTGGTCACGCTCATACACACGCATACAAGTCCTTTGGTTGATCTCTTACCCCCCATTCACCCTCCCCTGCCTTCCCTCTGAGGTTTGATAATCTGTTCGATGCTTCTCTGTCTCTGGATCTATTTTTGGCATCAGTTTATATTGTCATTATATTCCACAAATGAGTGAGATCAGGTGATATTTATCTTTCTCCGACTGGCTTATTTCGCTTAGCATAATGCTGTCCAGGTCCATCCATGCTGTTGCAAATGGTAGGAATTCCTTCTTCTTTTTTACAGCAGCGTAGAATTCCATTGTGCAGATATACCATCGTTTTTAATCCACTCATCTGCTGTTTCCAAATCTTAGCTATTGTCAGTTGTGCTGCTATGAACATAGGGGTGCATATATCTTTCCTGATGGCTGTTTCTGATTTCTTGGGATATATTCCTACAGGGGGGATCACTGGGTCAAACGGGAGTTCCATTTTTAATTTTTTGAGGAAACGCCATATTGTTTTCCACAGTGGCAGCACCAGTCTGCATTCCCACCAGCAGTGCACGAGGGTTCCTTTTTCTCCACATCCTCTCCAGCACTTGTCGTCTGTTGATTTGTTGATGATGGCCATTCTGACAGGTGTGAGATGGTACCTCATTGTCATTTTCATTTGCATTTCTCGGATGATTAGTGACTTTGAGCATGTTTTCATATGTCTCTTGTCCTTCTGTTTGTCCACTTTTGAAAAGTGTCTATTTAGGTCCTTTGCCCATTTTTTGATTGGATTGTTTATCTTCCTTTTGTTAAGATGTATGAGTTCTCTGTAAATGCTGGAGATTAAACCCTTATCAGATCTAACATTGGCAAATGTGTTCTCCCGTGCAGTGGGCTCTCTTGTTGTTTTGTTGATGGCTTCTTTTGCTGTGCAGAAGCTCTTTATTCAAGGTTTAACTTTCAGACCATCTTTTGTGGTCACTTTAGGTCTCTGAGTTTGCAAGGCCGCTCGCTACACAGGCCTTCCCTGAGTTAGTCAGGTTAGCGCATGGCCCCTTTCATCCACACCATCTACATAATAACCCATTGTGGCCCCAGCTGGTTTGGCTCAGTGGATAGAGCGTAAGCCTGTCTACTGAAGGGTCCTGGGTTCAATTCAGATCAAGGGCACATGCCCCAGTTTTAGGCTCTATCCCCAGTAGGGGGCGTGCAGGAGGCAGCCGATCAATGATTCTCATCATTGATATTTCTGTCTCTCTCCTTCTCTCTTCCTCTCTCTGAAATCAATAAAAATGTATTTAAAAAAGAGGTAAAAACAATAATAACCCGTTGTGTTCCCTGGTGATATTGTTAGAGTCACTACGTCTGTGATCCACTTGCTGGAAACTCAGCTTGTGGCCAGTTTTGCTCTCGGGGGCCTCGCTGCACCCTGGCTGTGTGACTTAGGGAATCAGGGTGGAGGCAGTGGTGTGCGTGTTGCTAAGGAGAAACAGGCTGCAGGCCCCTGGCTGGGCAGGTCGCCGCCCTCCGCCCTCCGGCCCTAGATCCCCTAGATCTGGCTTGAAGCAGATGTGGACAGTGGGGAAAATAAGGGCCCCATTAGCTCTGCGCCCTGTGAAGGTTATTAAAACTCCAGGGGCACTTGCTCCAGGCCACTGGCTCCACCATAAAACGCAATCATCCAGTTTTGCAGTTGTTAAAGGTCCCAGTTCTCTTAACAAAGACCTGTCCTCTGGTCCCCTAGTGGCTTGAGTATTGTGTGAATTGCTTCATAAATCGGGTGAGTAAATTATGCTTGCAGTTTCTCACCAGGCCTTTGTCACCACAGGAGCTAAAATATCTGTGAAAGTGCTGGGGGGATCCCTGCTGGGCAGGGGACTGTGGCCTACCAGCTGGCCTCCCTGGTCACTGGAAGGAGCTCCACAATTATTTAACACCCCATTGACATATATAATTCCTTAAGTAACTAGAAAAAGCATCTATTAAATGTGTAAAGCCAGGAAGAGGATGATGGCATTATAGATGATGAGATTGTATTGTACCCCTAATAGGCGGTAAAATGCTTTTTTAAAAATACTAGTGGCCAACATTTATTAAGTTATTAATATATGGCAGGCATGTGACCCTTACAGCTACCTGTGAAATGATGCTTGTTAAACGGGTCCAGCATACAGTCCTGTAACCGGGCAACCCAGGGTCCGGCTGCCTGTCACTACTTGAGCCGATTCGCAGACATGGGGTTGAATCATACATGAGCGTTCATTCCCATCCTGCGGGCAGCAGGTCAGCCACACACATCTGCTCTGCAGCCCCCTCTATAGGGTTAGACAGGGAGTACCTGGGGAGGAAGGGTTACAGGCATGAGGTGTAGGGGCTGGGGTGGGACCCACAAGACTGTGAATCTGTCTGTGATGATAGGCATCTCCCCCATGGGGGTGCTTCCAAGATTGGCTCCCAGGTCCAAAGTTGACTTCCTGGTCCAAGATGGACTCCCAGGTCCCGGGGGCGTGCAATTCCCAGCCAGGCCAGATGCCCTTTCTTAACCTACACAGGGCAATCAGGTTAACAGAGCATGTTTACTATTTCCCACCATTAGAGCTGGTCCCCAATATTCTAGTTTTGCCCCTGACAATTCCAGAGCATAGCTGATCAGCTATGTGAAAACTCACTTTGCAAAATAAGTAGAGAACGCATTCTTTTATTTCCAAAAACTCCTGGAAAACAGCCATGGTTCTGAAAGAACCCTACAGATCCTAGCATTTCCGTCATGTTTCTTAGCAGCCCAACATGTCCCGACGGTTCATCACATGTGTAAAGTGACTCGCTCTTCCCCTCTGACGGTGACACCCCCACTGCGTGCAGGGCCTTGGATGCAGCCCAGGTGGTTCCGGCTGCGGTCGGAGGGGGATCGCTATTTTCCTAATTAAATTATCTTCTAAGATCGAATGTTCGCGAGTAACTTCAGTCAGAAAGTCGAAAGATGAAACTAATTAATTGCGGGAGCTTCTTTAAGAATTCAATCAAAACTCTTGTTTTAGACACAAGGAAACGGAGTTGGCCAGGTAACTCGATTAGCTCGGATGGAAGGAGAAACAGAGCGGGTTCGCACACAGTCCTCAGCACATCCGGGAATTAGCCACAGCATCCTGCAGGCCGCCTCATGTTCTCTGAAACCCGTTAACGGTGCAGGAGGAAACAGAACCCTACAGCGCGGTGCTGGGTGGTGTGCTCACGGTTTACAGGGCGATGGAGGGAGTAGCCCCAGCTCTCAGGGAGAAGTCCCTTTGCCCAGAGGGACAACTTTCCCCCAGGGTGAGACATGAAGAAGTGAGGGAGTGCTCTGACCACATGGGACTATGCTGATAACGGAGCTGGCTTTTAAGGGAAGTGATTAGTGAGTTTAGTAGCTGGACCTGTCAGGAGCAAGGGCTGCGTGCTCCTTTAGATCGAGGGGGTGGAGGAAACCCCACCTTCTCCGAGATGGGGGACAGTGCCTGGAGCATTCCCCCGTCCTCTCCTGCGATGGGGGACAGTGCCTGGAGCATTCCCCCCGTCCTCTCCTGCGATGGGGGACAGTGCCTGGAGCATTCTGACACAGAAAGGCTGGTGGCTCAGCCCTGTCTGCAGTGCAGGGGACCCAGGGAGGGGACCCCTGGGTGTGGCCTGCACTGTGCCTTTAGACATTGACATTACATTCCTTGCTTGGTCTGCAGGCTGTTTCTGTGTAGAATGTGTTACTGTAAGAAAACATTCAAACCTGTAAAGACTTTTGTGAGTTTATCTGAGCCAAAAGAAGAGATGTAAGTGGGTTACATGGAATCCATTGGTGACAGATTAGGGAGGCGAGAGAAAGCCAAGCCGGGAAACCTCTGGGATTGGATAAGAAGTAGAATGACAGACACATGCTTCTTTCACTAGGTGGGTGCAGGACAGTTAACAGTCGGCACTTAACTCGATGACACTGAGGGGTGTGTGGTCTCCACAGAGCGGTGCCTGTGCTTTGAGGGCCTGGAAAAAGGAAAATTGCTTGGACATTCCCACATATGTAGATGAAAAGACAACGGGCTCGGTTAAGGTAAAGATGGGCCTCTGTCAGGGAAGATACGGCCCAGGATGACTGCCCGCCGTAACGGCTTTTTAATGAAAAGGTTTTAATTTCAGACCATGCGTTGTGGTGACTTTAGGTCTCTGAGTGTGCAAGGCCTCTGAGTGTGCAAGGCCTCTGAGTGTGCAAGGTCTCTGAGCGAGCAAGGCCTCTGAATGTGCAAGGCCTCTGAGTGTGCAAAGTCTCTGAGTGAGCAAGGTCTCTGAGTGAGCAAGGTCTCTGAGTGTGCAAGGCCTCTGAGTGAGCAAGGTCTTTAAGTGTGCAAGGCCTCTGAGTGTGCAAGGTCTCTGAGTGTGCAAGGTCTCTGAGTGTGCAAGGCCTCTGAGTGAGCTAGTCAGGTAGAATGTGGCCCCTTTTCATCCACAAATGTAGAACTCTACACCTGTTAGGTGATCTGTTCTATACACAAAGGTGAAGACACTCATAGAAGGTTCTCATTCATAACCTCATGATTGACTAATCATTCTCATGAGGATTCATGTGAGATCTTATGGTTCCATATACATTTCTGGAGTGTTTTTTCTAGATCTGTGAAATATGCCGTTGGTATTTTAATGGGGATTGCTTAGACTCTGTAGATTGCTTTGGGTAGTGTGGACATTTTAATGATGTTGATTCTACCAATCCATGAACATGGTATACTCTTCCACTAGTTTATATCTTCCTCTATCTCTTCTTTCAACAGCCTGTATTTTTCCAAGTACAGGTCTTTTACCTCCTTGGTTAAGTTTATCCCTAAGTATCTTAATTTTTCGTTGCAATGGTAAATGGGATTGTTTTTCAGTGTCTCTTTTGGAGAATTCATTATTGGTATATGAAAATGCCATTGATTTCTGAGTATTAATTTTGTATCCTGTTACATTGCCAAATTCATTTATTAAATATTTAGGTTTTTTTTGGTGGAGTCTTTAGGGTTTTCTATGTACAATATCATGTCATCTGTGAATAATGATAGTGTTACTTCCTACAAGTGAGATGTACTAATCTTGAAATAATGGGATTTAAATTATGAAAATTAAGTTTAATCCACATGATTTAAAAAAAGAAGAAGAAATGTAGTTTACAAATTGGTATTGGTTTTTCCCCAAAAAATTCTTAACCATCTATTGCTAGTTTGGCTGCACATTTTTAGGTTGAAAATGGACAATTCCGGTTCCCGTCTGTTCTCTGCTGTCTTGGCTGCAAAGGGAAGAGCATTAGCATTCATCGTCAGGCACATACACGGATGATGGCTCCACCGCAGAGTAGCTCACTGTTTGTTGGGGGGTTGTTGTGTTTTTACCATCTATCCAAATTAATTACCGCACTAATTGGATTAAATTGGAGGATTTAATTATGGGAGTGATTAGATGGATTTGGCAGGGTCCTTATTCGGTCAAGTCCCTGGAGTTCAATGCATTTGCATGACTTTCCTGAAGAGAAGGCAGAGGAAGCAAAGTGCTAGGAGGGAGTTTATGCCCAGAAGGAAGGTGACCCTGAGTTCAGGTGAGACTCAGGTGAGTCCAGGGGATGATCAGGATGAACGGATGGGGTCCTTAGGGAGCACCCCATCTGCAAGCACTGCCTGTGGCGGTCTCAGGACAGTGGAGGGCAGTCCGTTTGCTTGTTACATCTCCTGCTTCACAGGGTGAACTCTCATTTGAAAGGTCAATAAAATAGTATAAAGCCTGCGACATTCCAGCAGGACTCTCTCATCGTGTGCCTGGGAGAAGCATAGCTTTCAGTAAATGATCGTGTTCTGTCATTGATGTGTGAGAATTTGCCCCCACCCCACCCCACCCCACAAGAGAACGTCTTTACAGCTTTTGTGTGGGAACTTGCACACCATAGTGTTCCGCACGGCTGGGAAGGCTCTGCCGTTGGGAAATGACCCCATATCAGTTCATTACGTGAATGTGTCATGTCCAGTGGCCGCCTTTGAAGCAGGAGGAAGTCCATCCCACATGAGGGACATGTTTGCGGATGGACTGCCATCTCCCTCAGGGTGTCCTGTCCTGATGCTCAGGGTAGTACTTCGCTGCAGACTGTCCTTCCAACCCAGCCAGTTTACCCACCTCCAGACACAGTTTTCTAGGCTCCATGAACAGCGATTTATAACCCAATTTTAATTGTTTTAATATATATTTTTATTGCTTTCGGAGAGGAAGGGAGAGGGAGAGAGAAACATCCATGATGAGAGAGAATCATTGATGGGCTGCCTCCTGCACGCCCCCCACTGGGAATTGAACCCGCAGCCTAGGCATGTGCTGATGACCTGAATCAAACTGGGACCCTTCAGTCCACAGGCCAATGCTCTATCCACTGAGCCAACCAGCCAGGGCATATAACCCGATTTTAATTTCACAGTACGAACTATTGATATCATAGGGGCATAGTGACTCTTGCTTTAGGTGAATAATGAAGTTGATTTCTGTTGTTCATGCCTTTTAACAAGGAAATGACAGACTGAAATCTCTCCTCTGGGGTCCCTGTGAAACACGGAACATTCTAGTCCAGGCTGTCTCCTTCAGGATCGCCTTTTATTTGGCAGGAAACAAGTACCCTATCCGAGTTCTATTCCGTGTCGGCGATGCACTGTAATGATCCTAGTGTGAAGCCAGGCATGTGTTACTCCTGATTTTCGTAGTAATAGTCCTTCTAATAAGAGGATTCATTAGAGTGGACCTTGTTAAGATGAGGCTCAGTGTACCCGAAGATGTGAGCGAGGCCTTTTTATTTCTTGTTCCTCGGCCTTTCTTATCGGGCATTGAGTGCTTTGGGTCAAGGACATTAATTGGCAAATTCTAACCTGCAGCTACACTCTAATCAGCTTGAGGCCCTTGCGCTTCTGCGGAGTCTGCCGAGTCTCCTTGCACCCGTGAGGCAAGTCTGACTTTTCCACAGTGTCCTAAAGGCGCTTCCTGATCGGGTCTCTCTCTGCTTCTCAAATATCATTGCCCAGCACGTCAGCAGCAACCACATGCACACACACACATATGCACACACCCTTACACAGGCACTCACGCTCTCACACATATACACACGCCCTTACAAAGGCACTCACGCTCTCACACATATGCACGCGCCCTTACACAGGCACTCACGCTCTCACACATCTGCACACGCCCTTACACAGGCACTCACGCTCTCACACATATGCACACGCCCTTACACAGGCACTCACGCTCTCACACATATGCACACACCCTTACACAGGCACTCACGCTCTCACACATATGCACGCGCCCTTACACAGGCACTCACGCTCTCACACATATGCACGCGCCCTTACACAGGCACTCATGCTCTCACACATATGCACACGCCCTTACACAGGCACGCACGCTCTCATACATATGCACACGCCCTTACACAGGCACTCACGCTCTCACTCATGCACATGCCCTTACACAGGCACTCACGCTCTCACACATATGCACACGCCCTTACACAGGCACTCACGCTCTCACACACATATGCACGCGCCCTTACACAGGCACGCACGCTCTCACACATATGCGCACACCCTTACACAGGCACTCATGCTCTCACACATATGCACGTGCCCTTACACAGGCACTCACGCTCTCACACATATGCACACGCCCTTACATAGGCACTCACACTCTCACACACACCACACACTTTCCATAAATTTAAAGGTATCTCCTTCTTGTCTCACAAAAATGAGGATGGGGATTTAATGTTGTGTTCACGGTCGAGCTGGGATATGGTAGGGACTCAGTAAATAGAGGTTGAATGAATGAATGAGTGAGTGAATGAATGAATGAATGTTCTTGGAGCTGCCTCCTTCTCACCATCTTACTAACAATTCCAAACTTAAGTTCTCAAACACTCCTTCCGTAAACACTCTAGCAAGGCCAGCCCACCTCAACACCCTAACAAGTCAGACACGACATTTGCCTGGTCTGATCACTTACGTGAATGACATTTGTCAATAGTGGAAAATGGCCGAAACCGGTTTGGCTCAGTGGATGGAGCGTCGGCCTGCGGACTGAAGGGTCCCAGGTTCGATTCCGGTCAAGGGCATGTGCCTGGGTTGCGGGCACATCCCCGGTGGGGGATGTGCAGGAGGCAGCTGATCGATGTTCCTCTCTCATGGATGTTTCTAACTCTCTATTCCTCTCCCTTCCTCTCTGTAAAAAATCAGTGAAATATATTAAAAAAAAATAGTGGAAAATGTTTACTGATTATTTTAGGTGTTTTCTTTTTCTCTGAGAATCTAAGCTTCTTGATGAAAGGCTTTGCCTGTACTTGTTGTGCACCCAGAACACTGTGCATGTCACATAATAAACGTACAATGAGTAGGAGTGATGTGTGGACTGCCTTCCCCATTTATCACCATAGCGTAGTGCCAGGCACATGGTGATTCACTTTGTCATCTATCTATCATCTACCATCTACTTACCTGCTGGGGTCCAATCCCAGCAGGTCCAGGGGTCCCCAAAGGTGTGGACGGAGTCGGCGAAGAAGGAATGACACAAAGACAGCCTTCAGTTGGTCAGCAGCCTAGTCAGGACCTATAGCCAGGATCTCCAGCCAAAGTTCTGGTCGGAGTTCTGGTTAGGAACTGATGAGGATCTGACGTTTATTGTCTTATTACATCCGTATTTAGACCAG